>BMAV01027605.1:0-13939 GCA_019973955.1 Trichonephila inaurata madagascariensis
TGAATCAAGGATTAGCTCACAGTTTTTTATATAAATTTTAGAGTCTCGGATTTACGCATTCTTTGGAATTCTAACACCAGGAGAATCTAAAGACTCCTTTTTTTTCAAATTGTTTTTAGTCTACTTCTTTTAGCTGAATTCCTTTGAGAGAATTTTAGAAAGGATTGTAAGCTAAATGCTTCTCAAATAAATTGTATTCGTACTTCAAAAATTCTATTTCTTTCTATTTAAAGTAAAAATGCATAGAATAGATTTGTTTTAATTTAAAAGGCTGGAAAAAATTCGAGTTCAATTTCTTTTTGTTAACACAAGGGGACACGATTCGCTATAGTAATAATTCTCCAATAATCATTATAAACTTAAAATTTAAATTTAGATGTTTCCTTGCGTTGTATCTCTTATCAAAAAAAATAGCTGTGTTTTGTAATAATTCATTTTTTTTATATTCATAAATATGTTACCAAAGACTCAATAAGTTATTAAGATCACATTCCTGACTAAAACTTGGTCCAAAGTTATAAGCTATTATGTTTTTTTTCGATTATAAATCTATAAATATGTCTTCAACTGTATATCTTTGTTGAATTTGAGTACTAGATTACAAAATATCCAGTAAAAATTTAATATAAAGTTTATTCAATTAATATTTAATGCACATAAACATGTCACACTAATATTTTTATGAAAATGTATTGGTATTGTTATTATTGTTATTATCATCAAAATCTGTTAGAGTTCAAAATAATTTATGAATAATGTCATTTATGGTAAAAATGACTCTAATATGTGGACATATTTTAAAAGTATAAGACTTTACAATCTGAAAGATGTAGAAAAATTGATAAAAGAATATACAGTGTTATATATCTTTACATTTTTCTGATTATTTAACAAATAATATCATAAGAAAATATATAAATTTCTCTACATATTTTCTTAAAGTCTTATTTATTATTAATCTATCTATTATTTATTTTTATGTAGTATATATACTATTATTTTATCTATTTAATAGTATTTGACTCGCCTCGTTAACTACAAACTATAGAAGTGTATAAACAAATTCTCTTAATTCTAACTGAGGCACAATAGATTTAATAATACATATTATATTAATATATCGAAGAAATGTATGATTTGTACATGCTTGAAAAATATTTCCTAAAAATATATTAATGTTTCTTTCGTAGATGAGATAAATTGCTTTGTTAAGGTTATGTAGAACATAAAATAATAAGCAGCATTTCATTGGATAGAGTCGATTTAGGTATTATGGCCCTGTTTCTCCCAAATATTGCAATGTAGGATAATCGAGTCTAGTGTATGTTAATTTAAGATGACTGCCTACTTCCGGAATCAATTTTTTTATAAAAGCAAATTTTTGAAACAATTTGGGTGTTTTTAGGAAGAAAAAGTTTTAAAAAAAATATGTGTGCAAATACGTAAAAATTTTTAAATATATATTGTATTTTTTGGAAAAATTGGTTGTTTTCAAGGAAATTTTACCATGTATTTAATAAAACGGGTAACACTGTATAAAAAGTTTCAATACAGTTATCATATATAATTTTCTTTATACACAACATATATATTATGGTGCTCTCCAAATTGAACCAAAATCTAAGAGAAATATTAAAATATAAAAAAGTTACAGATGATTATTCTTAATAATTTGAAAATTTTGATAATTTTTGAGTCTTTTCTTTATAAAAACTACCCTAAATAAAAAATATTTACCCTACAACAAAACTTATGATCCACTTTATGAAAAATAGTACAATAAACATTCCCACAAAATTTCAAAACGTTATCTGGTTTGGTTCTTAAGATATCATGTATCTGGTAAAGGGTTTCTTTCGAAAGCATAATTTTGAGAAAAACTCATTTTAAGTTTTATCTTACTGCCCTTTTGCATAGAGTGATAGGTTGTTTTTTTTTAATCACTATAACTTTATTTCTATTTCACGTAAAAGAAAAAGAAAAACTGTTTTGGAAAGACAAATGTTCGAACTATAAGATTTTGAAATAAAAAAAAAATGCCTTATGCAGACCAAAAACAACATTTTCAAGGTTGGCAGTCAGCTTAGAAGATACGCCAACAGCTTGACAAATTCTACCCTTTAATATGTAGGGCATCATTTAATCATAGATTTGGAAGTTTGTTTTATTATTATTTTTATTCCAATGCTTCTAGTGACCAATGTAGCTTAGCGTCCAAGGTAACAAATTCGTGGCCGGCGTGTCGTAATTTCGAGCCTAGTACCACTATAGGGGGGTGATGCTCGTTGATTCTGTCCTCCCTTTCATGTTGTGTGGAAGGTAGGAGAGGGTACCAACTCAGGTGTCGTCCTCGTCACTTGACCATTGTCCGAAATTACGAGGTCCGTCGTCAAAAGCTCTCGTGTAGCTGAAAAGGTTGACGTAAATATTCACTCACTTTATTTCTTTTGTAAAGGTAATATTTCTTTACTGAATATGTTTCTGAGAGTGTTCAAAAGCTAAATTGCGCTGATTTTTCGAATGATATTCCTGAAAACAAGTTAACATTTAAGTTTTTAATTCTGCTATTCATAAAGGATATTTTTTATAATTGTATTACAGTTTGGGCCACATCCTGGAGAGGGATTTTTGACTAATGGAAATACATATCGATGTGCCTTTTGATATAAACTCTTATGTATATTCCAATGTTTTCTTTTAAATACTTCTGTAACTTTCAAGGTCACTTTGGGATTACTTATCAAGTCGAATTAATATTAAATCATATATCTTAGTAGCAATGGAATGAATATCAAGTTGGTATTTTAACTTGAGTGAGTTTTGACTAAAACTAAACATAAAAAGTATTCAAATGAGTTCAAAGTCAGTAAGTTTCTTTTCTGATATGATTTGTAGAAATTCTTTTTATATGTGATTGGAAATTTAGAATTCCATGATTGTAGTAATTACCTTTAACGTGTATTAATATTAAACATAGAATCCCAATAGTGAGGGAAATTATATTTTTGAATATAGTTTAGTTATATTTTCATGTTTTTAATTCAAGGCTTTAATCAGTTTTATTCTTTCTTTTCCTTTCATTTTTGTTATTGTATATTTTATGGTTGTAAACTTTGAATTTAAAAGAAAAAAGAAGGAGAAGAATCAGAATAAATATATTTTCATTTACTAGGGACTGCTTGCTTATGTTGTATTTCAGCATCAAATTATAAAACGATTTATTTCCTCCATTTACTAACTTTAAATTATTTCAGTTTTTTCGAAATTGTTGACGTTAATGTAGAATTCTAAGTATTTTTGTCCTTTCCTTAGAACCAACAGTCTGTGATTTTTAACAAATATGTAATCAAATTCTCATAGAAAGTATTGTAAGTGCTCTAGAAGTAAAAACCTTTTAATTGTGCTGGAATCTTACAAACTTCGCAGATCATATGTAATTAAATAGATTTTACTACATTCGAATGCGAATTACCCTTTCTTTAAATGAAGTTAATTAATGATCTAAATGTAAAAAAAAAAAAAAAAAAGATGTTGTAGGAAAAAAAAACTTATTTAAAAATCAAGATATATAATATAAATGCGAAAGTATGTTTGGATTTTTGGTAGTTTTTCACGGAAAAACAAATGAATGGATTTTAATGAAATTGTACAATAATATAGCTTATACATCAGAATAATAATTAATATATAATTTATAAAAATATTGTGTGAAGTTTTAAAAAAATAACGATAATTGTCAAGAAAGTAGGAAAAAATTCTGCCATCTGCAAAAAAGCCCGTGACACCATATATTTACCTTTTATGTGTGAAAAAACACTTTTTGTTTTGTCTACGCTATGCCACAATGCGCATTCGTGTTTAACTTATTCCGTTGATTAGTTTAATCACTGTTTTTTTTATTTCCTAATAAAACTAGATTTCGCAGGGAAATGTGGTGGCAAGATTTTAACATAAAATAAATACAACAGAAAGTAATAATTATGTATTCCAGATATTTTTCTCTTTTATTGTTACTTCTTAAACAAACGGTGTGTCCCAATTATTTTCTAAATGAACATTTTTAATCCATTTTATTATTTTAAAACCTAAGAAGGAAATTATTGTTAAAATAATGAATATGTTAGTTGTGTATATAATATAATTTTTTTCGTCCGATACGTGTTTAAATAATTTACTAAACACAGTGGAGTCAAAAACTATAAAATTAAAATAAAATATCAAAATGTTTTTATCAGATAGTTTTTTTTTCTTTTTGAATGTTTTTTTTTCAGTACATGTAAATATATATCTAGGCTTTCCCCCAAACTATTTTTTATAACTTACACACACACATATAAGTATATATATATATTATTCGCGCGGTCCTAAGTCCAAAATTGCTTTCTGATTTGCTAGGTTCTTTTTTATACTTCCTTTTTGTATTTTTCTATAAATTCGATCTTCATGTTTAGCTTTTATATTTTTATTACGTTATTTCTTATCTATTATTATTATGTTCATTATCTATTATTTCTGATTTTTTATATATTTTACAAATTTCTTTCATATATATATATTTATATATATATATATTCAAGCATTAAGAAAAACAACCGTTTCAATAGCTATCTGTGAATTTTTCTTTTATTTATTACTTATAGAAATTTGATTTTAATAAATATATACAGTGGGCCACATACAAAAGTGTTAGTACACTTGCAATTTCTTATAAAATTTAATGTTTTCGACTAATAAAAATTAATATATTGTAATTGTAATTTTTTTATGATATCTGCAACTTGTTCTTAATGAAATGACACAATTAATTTTTTTAAAAATAGTATAACTTTTTTTTTTTTAAATTAATAATCAAAAAGCTACTACAAAATTACGCCACAAAAGTCTTCGTATACTTCACAAAAATCTCAACTTAGCTTTAAATATAGTACTTCTTTTTTAATTTAGTACTTAGTAGGATATCTTTTAGTGTCCACAAGAACTTTTACGCATTTCGGTAAAGATTTAATCAGTTTTTTTAATTTCAGCATCGATTTTCCTTCATTATTCTGTGATTATTGTTTTCACTTCACATTTTGTGGGTTTTTTTTGCCATGTTTTCTTTTTTTTACATCAAATTCTCACCAAATATGTTCTAATGCCTAAATAAAGTGATTGAGGAGGTATTTTCATAATTTGGGGACAGTTATAGAGACACCAGTGGCGTACATTGGGAGCAGTGTGCTTGGCGTTATTACCCTGTTAAAAATTAAATCGTCTCCAATAGCCAAATTTTGGGTGTATAATTTAAAATTTCTCTTTAAAATATTTAAATAGAGCTCATGATTCACAATACCATAAAAAAATACCAAATTACCTAATTCTTAGGTCAATTTCTACCCCCACGCTAGAACACCTTCACTTCGATGCTGAAGCTTGGATGTGGAGATCTTGTTCCACATAAATTCCTGGAATTAAACTCCTTACTTTTTCATTAACAAGCTATTATAGGCCCATTGGAACTAAAAATGTTGAATTATCTGCCATACCAATCAATTTGCTATCAATTTTGTATTTTCTGAAACTTAATCTCAAGAATCTAGTTGGATCAATAAAACATGGAGGTGGAAGTGTTCTTGTGTGGGAGTGTAAATCGGACACAGAATGAGGTAATTTGGTAATTTTTTTCGATGTTGTGAATCATGATCTCTATTTAAATATTTTAAAGAGAAATTTGAAATTATACGCACAAAATGTTTGGATACTGGAAACGACTTTATTTTTTAACAGGATAATGACGCCAAGTGCACTGCTCTCACTGTACGTCACTTGAGTATCTCTAACTGTCCCAAAATTATGAAAATATCTCCTCAATCACTTTATTTATCCCAGTAGAACATATTTGGTGATATTTTGATGTAAAAAGAAGAAAACGTGACAAATAAACACAAAATATGAAATAAAAACAATAATCACAGAAGAATGGAGGAAAATCGATGCAGAAATTACAAATCCCCACCAAGACCCTTAAAAGTTTTTGTGGACACTAATAGATATTCTTGTAAGTACTAAATTAAGAAAGAAATACTATATTTAAAGCTAAGTTGAGATTTTTGTTAAGTGTACGAAGACTTTTGTGGTGTAATATTTTAGTAGCTTTTTGATTATTAATTTTTTAAAAAAATAGTTATACTATTTTTTTAAAAAAAATTGATTATGTCATTTCATTAAGAACAAGTTGCAGATATTGAAAAATTACAATTACAATATATTAATTTTTATTAATAGAAAACATTAAATTTTATAAGCAATTGCAAGCGTACGAACACTTTTGTGACCCACTGTATATGTTTTTAAAAGGATTATTTATGTTATTTCATTATTATTTTTTAATGAAAAAGTACATCATCTATTATTTTGGAAAAAAATACATTTTAGTGACATTTTTAAGCTAACTATATGTAACGATTGAATGATTCATGAAAATCTGAAATTTATTTTATTATTTTAGCGTCTTAGAAACTAACATTAAAAAAATGGTGAAAGTTTTTTGTTTTACTCTTAGCATCAGAATCATTTTATTTTTATTGCTTCACACACAGTAATAATTTTTAACTAACGATATATTGTTTTCTATAAGTCATAAATCGAAATTTGAAGCTTTATCTTATCTGTGAGGGGGAGGGAAAGAGGTGAAAATAATTTGACACTAAAAAAACCCGTGCTATGCCGGGCTAGAGAGAGGGAAAGAAAACTTGCCTTAAATCGAAAATAAGTGGAAAAAATTTCGAAAAAAAGAAATTTAATAAAATAATTTTAGAAATCACTCACATTGCACGCGTACAAACACACACACATAAGCGTCATGAAGAAAAGAGAAAGCCCGTGCAACGCCGGGGCAGGCAGCTAGTATATAATATTTTATTCATTGATGCAACTTTTTATCTTGAGTATCAAAGATATACATATTACAACATTTAATTTTGCATGGTTATAATAAATTACTGCTTTGTCATTCGATCTAAATTTTATTTAGGAAAATAAACATTAAGAAAGCATAAAAAAATACCTGTTTTCAAACTCAATGAGACATATGTAGGTAGGGAATATGAAACATACTTTTTGCTGGAGTAGATAAATTCAAAATGATGTAAATGTATCACTGCAATCTGAATCTGTACAATAGGGAAATATAGTCACAATTTATTAAGTCCATTTTTCAGTCTTTTTCTTCACCTAAACTATTTTAGAAAGATGTCAATGAAATTAAAGCATCTATGTTCTTAACATAACAATTATACTATATCCCATCCACTTGTTGATAGCTTTGCTTCTACTGAGTCATAAATTTGAGTCCATGAATCATTAAAAAAGGTACGTGGTTAGAGGAGCTGAAGAAAAAATTAAATTTGTCGATACTTCAAATACTCTTTTTGGCTTCGTGAATAAGTTTGGTACTAGATGAAGACTTGTTCTCATTTTGACCGTTGTTCAAAATTGCAAGGTCCATCACTAATAGCCCCGTGTAACCTCGAAATATGAAGTTAAAGAACAATAAAACAATCAAATACGATTATTAAAATTCTTATTTTTTTTTAAATACAGTCGAACCTCTATATTTAGAATGTTTCCACATAACGAACTTTTTGCTGGAACCTTGAGCATTTCACGATTTTCTTCGTAAAATAACATCTCTATAGCGAAGTGCGTTTTCTATATAACGAACTTTTTCTTTTGTGATTCAATTTTTTTTCTCCCTATTTTTAAATCATTTCTTCACATTGCAAGTTATTCTCTCTTTTAACATATATTATGGTGGCCATAAATCTTGAATTGGTTTTATTATATTCTAACTCACCGAGAGCCACATAGTTCTGAACATTTCATTAAAGAAGAGTAACCTTTAACCCCCATTGTCCAGTTCACTAAAAACATATTTGATATCCCCTTTCACCCTCAGTGGAATTGTCCCACATTCTAGTTATGTAAAATAATGTATATTTAATATTTCTTGAATGATTTTAATAAAAAAATGTCCTTAAAATTCTTTAATTTTAATATAGAATTGTTTTCGTAATATTTAATTTCTTAATATATATAGAATGTGTATTCTTCGACATTCCTTTTTCTTTTTTTTTTCTAGCAGTTTTTCTTGTTTTCTTCTTTTTATGGGTAAGATACATAAAACAAACATATGTCAATTTAAAAAAAAATGTGGATACTTACTTTTTTTTAATACATAGAGCTTATGAAATTAAAATTTGTTTTATGTGGTTTATAAAGTATGTTAAAAGACGAACCTCTTTATAACGAATTTGCCATCTAACTAACTTTTTCTGGGATTTAGTAACTGCGTTATATAGAGGTCCGACTATGTATGATTTTAAGAAAGCTAAGAAAATTATTTGCACAACGTATTTCAAGAAATAATTAATTTTATGTACTACATAATTTTTAAAGCTTTAAGTATTTTTCAGATACTGATTAAATTTTTCTTAAAAATGCTAGCTTATTCTAAAGTTTTTCGAAACACTGCGTAATCTGAACATAAATACCTATAAATTCACTATATTCTAATAGCAGAGTAAGAATGTAAAACTCTTCTGCACGTTTTCAGACAGTTATTTTAAATAGAAAGCTTACAATTTTTAATACTTTTTTAATGTTCTTACCATATTTATACATGGCGAAAAATCAGTACTAGTTCCTAGAATCATCATTCAAAAGCATGTCCTTATGCCTTTAAAAGTGGCAACCCAATGAAGGAAGAACATATTTTTTTCCTAATATTTTCCGCATCATCGAGAAAAACATTTTGATATCGCTACGTTTCAGATAAAGAATAATTCAATTTTGTTATCATATTAGTACTTTAAATAAAATTTATTTGTGTATATTTATCCTTACAACAATAAACGTAATTGTAATGCTGAAATTATTCTTCTGTTACTCCAAAATCTCATATAAGATGACATTTTAAAAAAATATTCTAACAACAACGCATCTCTTTAAAATGCTTTTTTTTTTCTTTAAAAAGCATTTGCTTATTTTTTTCCGTATTTTAGGATAAGTAACATGAAAAAAAATATGTCTTGTCATTAAATATGTTTGAATTCGTCTTGGCATATTGATTTAAATGGACATGGTACGATTTACACAATTTTTTTTTTTTGATTTAATGGTTTTCATAATTTTTTTGTTGCCACCTCTGTGTATGTATGATGTGAAACAGATTTTTGTGCTCAAAATTTCATAAAAAGCTAACCATTTAGTTTTTTAAGAGAAAAACGTGAAGCTTATGAAGTGACTCCTCCTACAAAAATTGATGTACATATATGAAATTTTATTTACAAGTACGTCAAACTATGTATAACAAGATTTGGTATGGGTTTTACGATAATATGATTGGTATTCTTGCAATACTTTTTTTTACGATTGCTTATTGAAAATTCCGAAAAAAATGTGTAAATTATAAATTTAATTATTTTTAAAGAAATAAGAATTGCTTTGATACTGAAAAATTCTACCAACTTTTGTTCCATGTTCTATTAGCAACAAGTGAAAAAGAGTTCCAAGTATTAGGCACTATAGGAATTAAGACTTAGCATTTTAAATGAAGATAAACTAGTTATTTTATCTTACCGATATAAGTCAGTTTAAAGTTTTGATTTGCTTTTGGGGTGTGCATAAAAACAAACCTAAAAGTTATTACAACTCTGCTTTCCTTAAACTAAGAGCTTTCAAGTTTTATTAGTTTGTAGAAAAGTGTATAAAAATAATTTCGGCTAAAAAAATTAGATTTGATTTTTTGAATGATTTTTGTTATTTGAATCATACTGGGTCCCCCTTTAAAAGATGAAACTGATTTGGCATACTATATTATTTTATTTTATTGCTTAAAAACTGAATAAACTTTACAAAATAAAAAATAGGATGAAAAAAATTAGATTAAAATAATATACAGAAAGATGATTTTACCCATTTATACCATAATACCTGAAAGACAAAGTACTGAAGCAAACCGGATCGAACTGAAAGGAAATAATCACAATACCCCTAGTTTACTCAAAATCGATTCCTTCATTTCCTATCACTTAATCCTAGGTACAAGAACTTCCTTGCAACCAAGCCCTTTCTGAAAATCTTTTCTTATTACACGAAACAGTGCTGGACAGTAAACCCTTCCTCGGAGCATTAAAGGAAAAAGCGAAGATAGTTCTCTGCACCTGAACTCTAATTAACGAAACACCAGCATTGAGGTGACTTTCTTTGTTATCTATATTCCTGACAGAAGTGGCTTGGATACATATTAACGAATGTCCTCAGGGGTAAAACTGAGAAAATAAGGAAATTCAAATCATATTTCGAAACCTAAGGATTTTTAAATGAGAAAAATGCTTGAACATATTCTGCAGCTTAATCAGCTTATGTTAGGAAAATTTCCATTTATTCCTTGTTAAATTTAAATCCTCAGGCTTATGAAAACATCATAAAATGAATATCGTAATTTAAAACTCATGTAAAGATTTTAAGTTTAATAACTGTACATTAAATTTGTCTTACTTTATAATTTTCGGGGGGAAAAGTAAACATTCCATCACATTAATAAATTTATGAAAATGTAATACGTATGTTAATAACAGCATATAGAATTTAGTTAATTCTGATAAATATTTTATTCGTATATGGAGCTTGACTAAGGGTTTAATATGGGCAAGTAAGGACTCCTCCTGATGTTAGATCCCTAAAATAAAAGGGTAATAAGTAAATTGATTGAAGAAAATAATAACAATAAATTAAAAATAAAATTAATGATTTATCTGCTTGAAGCAAAAATCAATATTTACTATTTATATGTTTGGATGAAAATCGAATAAACACATGAAAGAAATTGGATATATTTTATTCAAGACATCCAAGAATGTATAGCAAAGCAATCCATGAAACTCTAAGACTTCCAAGATATTATGGAAGTTTTCATATTGCTTAAAATTGATTTGGTGATTTCCGAAGAAGGAATTTCTTCCTGTATACCTTCAAATTTCAAGGTAGATCGACCAGATCTTGGGACGTTGAAAGAGCATACGTGTAAGTCAATAACAAAAAAAAAATTAATTCAGAAGACTTGGTAATGCATATAATTAAAGATATGTTTGAATAACTTAGTTAAAATGAGAAAAAAAAAATAATGCTTCATGCGGGTATTCATCATCTTAAAACTAACTCATGAAAACTGTGAAGGGCTCACGCGTCTCTTTTCTTTAACATAACCTCTGGGTTCTTTGATGGCCAAGATTAATGGCAAGTCTTTTCCAACCAAAACCCAAGAAGCGAAATGCGAATAAGAAATGCAAATAAGATAGCTTTTAAAAGAACAAAAGTTTCAGTAAGCAGGATGGCAATTTGATGAATGTTATGTTTGGAGGAGATACAAGCGTGAATTGACAGCCTATCGTATAGTTACCTGGAAATCCAGCCATTAGTACAAGGTGCATAGCATTGCCCGCGCACCCAGAAGTTTCCATATAGAGAGATTGAATCTTAGATGGGAATAAGGTAGGACTGATTATTTGATAGTATGACTTGTAATATAATTAAAAATGAGAGTAGGTGGATTGAATATTTATTTAGAGAAAGTAGTGCAAGTTACGCGATTCGGTTTAAATATCTTTGTGTGTGTGTGTGTGTTGGTTCATTCTAGATTCTCGCTAGTTAAATTTATCTAAATTGTTAGACGTTTAAGTTATATTATTAATAAAGTCATATTAAGAATTTAAAATGTCTGTTTATTTTGAAAATCCCACATTTCTTGCTCACGCAGACAATCAAAGATATGGTCACCAAAGGGGGGCCATATCACAAAACTAATCATGAAAAGATGAGAAAAACACTGAAAGTGCAACTACTCAATGTTTGGTTAGGGTTCTCAACCAAACTTCAATGTAAGAATAACTGACCATTCTGGTCAGCCAATAATAGTAGCTCCACTCAATACCAATGCCTCCTAACTTTTTGCATTCAAACATTTTCTGTCTCAAACTCGGATTTTTTTATTGCAATCAGATAGGCTAACTTTCCCCGCCCACTTCGAACACGATAATATTTTATAAAGTCAAGACTTTTTCAACCTCATTTAAACTCTCCCTATAAAAGCAATTTTTCTCATACAAAAAAATTATATCATATTTTAAACAACATTAATTATATTTTTATAAACTATGATTAATTTTCTAAAAAGGGAATTTGAAAGGATTTTATAAAGTCATGAATAACTCATGAAAGGAGATACATGTTCAAGAGAACAAAGAGTTGAAAATAGCCCTCCCCCATTTGAAAATAAATGCATCCCTAACAACAACTCCTACCATTAAATAAAACAATTCACAAGTCAAAAAGATTCCATATAGAAAGGTTATAGAGCCACTGCAAATAAACGTAGAAGTGTATACGTGCTATAGATATTTAACGCTTTGAGCTCAAAATCCGTTTTTTGTATCATGTATTGTTGGTCCTTTAAGTTACTAGTGTTTCAGTTACACACTGCTTTATTGATAATGATAAATGTGTTATTATGAAATTATCTACAACAACTGTTTTATTTCGTGTCCTTTCGTCATTCTAATTTAACTACTATTTTCTAAACTTTGTGTTTCTACTCTATTTCGATTGTTTCTTGTAACATCGTTGATTGGAGGCACTACTGTCTTCTAAATATTATAAAAAAGTACAGAATTTCATTACTGAACTTTTTTAGTACGATTATGTATTGATCTGCAAATTATAGCATCCAGATCTTCAGATTATAATGAAATAGACACACATTTAATATTGCCTGCATGTTGAAACAAAACAATGTCTGCTTGAAATTTTCATCTATAAAAATTACTTTTTCAGTTGATTATTTTTTCGGCGTTTGAGTTTAAAAGTGGGAATTGGAGTTTTTTTTAGGACACAGTCATACAATATACATTTTTTTTAAAAACAAAATTACGTTGTGTAGCAAGAAAGAAATCGTTTTTTTTTTTTTTTTTTTTTAAAGAAATTTACTATAAAATATTGTTCTGAAATATTTTTAAAAAAATATCCATTATTATATTTTATTTTAACAACTACTCGCATATTTCTTGAATCTTTTACGCAGATAATTGAGATCTTGTTATTGAAAGATTAGTACTAAATCAACTCTCTTCAGATCAGGCTAAAATAATTTAGTACATATAAACGAACTTCAATATCAACCCATTTACCACCTATAAGTTAATATGGAGGAACTTTGTACTCATTGTTAATCAGATTTGTATCAGATCGTTTGGAAACATGTACTGTAAATAGTATGATAGTAAACATAAGTAATATAGACATATTAAATTAGAACCTTTTTTTTTAAAATGTAGATCTCAAATTAATAGTATGTAAAATTTATTACTAATTAAAATTACTACAGTAACTTAAAAAGTAGATCTCATCACGTACCGCTCAGGAAACAATTGCTTTCATTACTGGTGCCGAATGGATTGATAATGACCCATGTTGCTATTTTAAAATCCTCATTTATCTTACAAAGAGGTGAAGCTGCAATACGAAAAACGGATCCCAAACACACACAAGAAAAGAGAAAAAAACGGATAGCCACACAGAAAAATATAAGACATTCACAAAAATATCCATTGTTCTCACCCAACAGTTTGTGTACTTATAGACATGATCAATCGGAAGCCATTAAAATCAAAAGATTTCCTATATAGGTTTTTCTGATTGTCCCATTTATGTTAGTGATGCTCAGTTGAATCACCCTGTTTTAACAGCGCTAAAGTTTCAGTTTCGAAGAGATAAGTTTATTTTTTTTCATGGTAGACGGGTAAACTAAAAATAAATTCTTGCAAAGCTCCAGAACATTATGAATTAAAATCCATCGAGAGAAAAGTTGTATTAGTATACACACACACACACGCACACACACACT
>BMAV01027605.1:26847-69033 GCA_019973955.1 Trichonephila inaurata madagascariensis
TTTTTTTTTTTTTTTTTTTTTTTTTTTTTTTTTTTTTTTTTGCGTAAGCTATTTACTTATGGCTTTTGGAAGACTTCGAACGTCTTGAGACCAAGTTTCTGAATTCGACCAAGGAAGAATAGAAACCTATACGGATTTGTGGATTACCCTTCAGAGAAATCTGTCAACGTGATGGATGAAACCAAGCAAATGTGATGCGGATCTGTCATGGCTGGATGCAGGAGGAAAAAATGATCTGATGAGCCGATTGCATCCGCCTCGTTGCACCATTTCTCATGATGACCGACGGATTGCGCGCATGAAATTGGGTCGCGCAGCAGCTTAACCAACCATAGCACAACAGATTCAGTATGTTACGCATTATTCGGTGTTCACTCGTGTCATTCGGTACTGTTTGTAGTAGAGTGCAATATCCATAGGCATGCATTGTTTTGCCTACCCTTGACTGGAAACCACAGGTGTTTGCGCCACCAATGGTGCCGTGAATGGCGGACATGGGCAATGGAATGCAACGACATTGTGTTTCATAACAGTCCCGTATCTACCTGTAACATCACGATGCTGAGATTCGGGTTTGTAGACACCATGTTGATAGACTGGTGAGTTGTTGTGTTAAGCATCGCCACTCTGGTCCTGCACCCAGTATCATGTTTTACGGTATTTCAGTACTACATTTCTCTAGCACCCATTGCCGATACAATGAACTACCAGTGCTTCATCACTGAGGTGTTGAAGCCTGTGGTTGTCCCATTAATTCAGCTCTTCCCATCAGCCATATTCCAACAGAATAATATGTGGCCACACATGGCACGTCATGTTCAAGAGTTCTTCTACCCATTAGGTTAAATTGCTTCCTTGATCTGTTTGCTCTCTCGATCTATCACCAATCGAAAAAGTGGGGTCTGTGCTTGCACAACGACTGGACCGGGAAACACCCCACTATGCTACACCAGATAAACCTTGCAATATGTGGAAGTGTCATGAACTGTTGTACTTCAAGGATATGTCCAAAGATTTTTGATTCTATGCCGAGGCGTCTGACAGCCTAGATAGCCAACAATGGCGGCTACACAATTACTGAATTTTTCTCCACTCACGCGTCACAAGAGTCTGTAATTTTAATTGTTTGATCTTTATAAAACATGTTATCTGCCCAATAAATTTCGTTGTAATATATCTGGTCCTTCTCGGTTCTTCATTTTGTGAGGTCAGCAGTGTTTTTATTAATATAGAAAATATTATTATGTGTACAGTATGCAGCAGGAAGGTAAAAGAGGGAAAACTGTATTTTAAAATTGTGTTTTTATACTTCCACTGCTCTATTACCAGACAGTTACAATTCAGATAAACATAATATTCTTTTGACGATTGTTCCATCAGATAATTTTGTCTTATTTGTGCAGATCTTTTATTTTTGATGTTCTAGGTAAGAAAGTACAATTCGTAAATTGATTTAGATTATTTTGTTTTGGTATATACAGTTAAATCTCGTTAACATGCTCTTCAGTATCACTCGAGTCTGCTTTACAAAGTGTTATACGATGTGCCCCTCGAACAACCATAATCTTCATTAGCAATAGCTTTTCTTATCATTTCAAGATATAAGGTCATCAAATTTCTGATTTTTAATTTTCCGAAATTTAAATTAATCATTTATTTAGAAGAATAGATCAATTAATTTATCCAGATGCTCAGGATCAGCAGCTGCAAAAGTTTTTCAAATTATAATTTGTGGAATAACGAAATAAATTGAAAATAACAAAACACACAATGCAAAATATTTTAAATGTGTTTAACAATTATCACAATCATTAATGGTTACAAGAAAAGAGGACGCTATTCTTAAGAGAGTTATTGATGAAAAGGTATATGCTTAAAAGTTTGAATGTGTGCTCAATTTCGAGTAGAAATAAAAATCTAAACATAATATAATTTTTTTTTCATGTAAAAAATGTAGTTTTAGTTTCAAATATATATATATATATATATATATATATATATATATATATATATTTGGTTGGTTGGCCAAAAAACATGTTCAACCCAACTTTTATATAAACTATTTTATATGTTAGCTGTCCTAAGCCAGCAATGTTTATAATACTGCAGCATCCATTTTATAATTTTTAATCTCGGTTGTTCATATATCCTTCATTGAGTCATTTCCCTACTGTCTATGCGTTTTTCTAATGTTTGATGGATGTTACCGCTTGTTTGTAGAGAATAAGACTATATATATATATATATATATGTTTTACACACACATTTTAATAATTTTTTCATAAAAAAAATGTTACAATTATAAAAATTAATTTAAAGTTTCCTTTTGCTGTGTTCATGAATCAATTATTTTTATTATATAGTGTGTATAATTAATAGATATACTCACACAAAATTATAAATTTTTCAGATAGATTTAAATAGCTTTTGTGCTCAGTAAATAAAATAATTAAATTTCCATGAACTATACTTTTGTCGCTTAGTTTTTTTTTGTGAAGATTTTACATTGATAGAAACTTGTAAGAACTTTATTATGTAAACTAGCCTCTGTGTTTATTACTTCCCATTCTTATCACCCTAAGCCAGCAAATTAATTCCTATTTTTATTTGTTGAACAAAAGCAGATTAATATTAGGAACTATAAAAATAAAGCCTTTTTTCTTCCAATTCAATTTAAAGCAAACACATTTCGAAACTAAGCCAACATAAAGCAAACATTGCACAAGAGAGCTAGGATGCTTTGATTTTTCAATCGGAAATTTTACACCCCATTTCTAGATGTTATTTCTACTTGCTTCTTTTCGCGAATAACAATGAGTAAATGCGGTAGATTCTGCTAGATATAGAAAGGAATCCCGCACATTTTCCTTTAATTTTCTTACAGTGTAAATGGAACAGTCGAATCTTCTTAAGCTCATTTTACGCGTCAGTTAGGTTTGGAGATTGTGCCTGCGCCGTCCATTTGCACTAAGTAATTCCAGAAGGCTTTATTTTCCTTTTTAAGCGCTGCCGTCCATTATCTTCGTGGAGGATTATCATTTTTCTTTTATTTCGTTGAAGCAATTTTCTTTACCGTTTTTGTTTCGCTGTAGAGATGGCAGCATGTTTCGCGTTAAAGACTTCTCTTTTAGCGCTAATGACATTATCTTTTCATTTCCAATTTTGAAAAGTGCAGAGGTATATCTATAAATCGGCTTTTGAAATTCAGGGAGGTGGGTATAAAAATAAATTGCTCAGGCTTTTGCATCGTAAAAGCAAAAGGCTTTTCAAATTCCAATGAAAACATGCATTTTATATATTTGCATGAGCCATTTCAGAGTGCAAACAAACATTTAAAGGCGAAAAGTAATATTATGATATTTAAGCAGTGTGCACTTTTACAAATGTAAAGTAATGGTCGAAGAGCAACTAATTTAAAAGTAATTGTTAAATAAATTAAAAATAATGAAATGAAACTGTAACTAGTTCAAATAATAGATAGTTTCTTAATATCACTGAGTACAATTACTTATTGGCACAAAACGATAAAAGCTGCTATAAATAAAAAAACAGATTATTTTTATAAATGTTAGATATATTTAAACTACTTAATAGATGAGACATTTTCATCGAAATTCTTGGAGTATTTCAAAACATAATAATTTTCTTTCTTAACATTGAATTTATTAGCAGTTTGAACTGCAATAGCTGAAAACAAAAATTTTTAGTAGACTCTATATCTGTTATTAAAAAAAAGAAGAAGAACGAGAACTTTTAAATACAACATATGAACTAGAATAATGTAATATTTTTAAACATTGAATTACAAATAAAAAAATAAAATTACTGATTCTAAGAAAAATTTTAAAAATAAACATTTAAAATATTAATGCGATCCAGTTTAATTTTTAAAATAAACTAATCTGTTTATATCTGTATGAAATTCATTGGAAACTACTTGACAACTCTCCTCATCAAACATCAGTTTTACAGATAGTTTTTGATTAGAGGCGTACAGAGCTGAAGTAATTTACATCAGTGGTCACGAAAGACTATTTTTATGGAAAATTAGATACTTTTCGAGCCTAGATGGGGATTTCACGACAAATATGATCGCCTTGCTGCCTGCCATGAATTACCTTTTATAGACAGTGTAGATTGATTCCAAAATTTATTATATAGTAAAGTGAGCCCTTAATTATCTATTAAGTTCATTTATAATTAACCTAGTTAATTTAATTACTTATACACCTATACATATCGCGACTATATCTGATTAAGTTTAGCAATGGATGTTTACAAATGCAGTTCCATCAACATTGATACTAAATATTTTCAGCACAATAGCCTATAAAGTATCTGTCTTTATACTGATATCGTCAGTGGAGTTGTCTAAAGTGGTATCGTATAACGGCCAGTATTTTAAAATAATTAAATTTTATTTTTTAAAAAAATCACTTAAAAAATATTTATTTATCCTTGGAGTAGATTGTCATTGCATCTATTTGTGCAAATGGTTGGAATCAGCTATATCTGAATAGGTCTTTCCTTTATAATGACATAAATGTGCGAAGTTCTGAAGTATCATTTCTTAAGCAAAAAATCCACACCAGTCCATTTAAATACTATTTTAACTTTTCAATGACATGCTGATCATACACTGCTGCCGGTTGCGCTACACATATTATTGTACGGAATCCTGAGGCCTTTTTAAAATATAATGCTATATGTTAGACATTTCTCATGATTTTGGGTTGACTCTTTGTTGATGATGCCTAAGGAAGAGCATCAGCAACCAGATATTTTGCGAGCTGAAATTCAATGACCACTAAATTCATGAAGAATGTCACAAATTTTGAACAACAACTTATTAGTGTCTCGTGGAATAATTTTATACACTCCTTTTATCGATATGCACTGGCTTTCAAAAGTTAATATATAACTAATTTCTCAAAACTCGCCAGTAGAAAAGGCCATCAACAATACATTTTATGTTTTATATGAATAATAAACATATGGTACAGGTCAATTTTGAGTTATATCACTTGCTGTTTTCCAATTCTTCAGCTTGAACTCAGTTCGTTGAAGATCATTTTGTAGTATCAAGAACAAGAATCCCAAACTGAATTCCACGGAATCCTGGGCTCCACGAGTCACGAAAAAATTGAAAAGATAATTGTATATGTGTATGGAAAGTAGGTTCACGTTCTTTGTGAAGTTTATATATTCCCAAATAACTAAAGCTCATATTATTCAAGAAAAAAAAAATATAAGTTTAATTTTACGTAATATACCTTTTTTTGTAACATTTTTTAAAACTTTTATTATAATATAGTAGATGAATATTATAAAAAGTTTTTTTCTTTATGTGTAATACTTACTGGACTAAAAATATTATATTGCTTTCTACCCTCCGTTCCACGAAATAATTTTACAGTCGTTTGTACAATATTTTGCTCAACTAAATATTTTCTATTGGGAAATGGATATTTTTACATTTGTGGAAAGCAAATTTTTTTTTAATGAAGGAGAGGGAAAACCTTTCGACTTATTAACCGGCTCGTAGTTAAAATATTAATTCAAGCTAATTACTACACAGCCATAAACATTTTGATTCCATTCAGAGCAAAGCATTTAAGTGGAAAATATTTCTCAACATGAGTGGTTACAAAATCAAAATATAACAATGAATTAAAGGCAGAATATGAAATGCTACTACATATGATTTCAATAGGCCTAGACTTGGACAGTTTGTGTAAAATGTGCAAGTATCTATCCAAGTTAATAAATATAATGAACAGTATCACTTGGATTGTAAATTAACATTATTAATGAATGAATTACATTACAATTTCATCAGTCTTTTTAATAATAAGTACAACACTTTTTTAAAATTATCGTTACATGAAATACCTATGTAATGTTGATAAAATTTTCAAATATTACATATTCTAAATATGCGTGTGTGGAATAGGGCTGCCTGAAAACACTTAATAATTCTAAGGGTCTGTGAGTCGAAAGAGTTTGAAGACCACTGGGGCAAAGGAATACGTTTCCTAAGCGATGGACTTTTGTACTATTTACAAAGAAGCTCCTGACGCTAAGGGAACAACTCACCAGACACAAACAATCCAATGCTGTAGAAAGATTCAATTACATAGGTGGTGGAATCATGGTTTAAGCAGATATCTGAGAGAGCTTGGTGGCCACACTGACCTGCATGTGATCCATGGAGGAGTTCTGACTCGACTCGACTCATACACCACTGCTATTGATAAGGTATCAATTCCGATTAATGATAATGTAGGAAATCATTGAGCTGCAACAAATGTCTTCTTCAGGATTATAATTTGGAATGAATAGAATGGGCAACTTATTCTCCAGAGTTAAATCCTATATAGCACACTTGGGGCACATTGGTGCTTTAAGTCCAACTACAAGGCCTTACATGAACGTCCCGTTTATATATATTTAAATAAATGAAATGAAAGAGAAAAACTCCCCTTTTATTAAGTTACGTTTTTGCCGAAGTTGTTGAATTCGTGTACAAGTTTCCCCACTTTATTTTAACTTTAAAAAAGCTCCGAAAATTCTTAGCTTATAGACAAAACCATACGGTGTATAAAAAACAATTAATTTTATGGGAATTAATTAAATATTTATATACTATATTTTCCTTTACTAGAACTTTTATTATCGATGGTCAGTTATTGTTTTGCTATTTTCTACACATATAAGGGTAATTTAATTTTTAAAAAAATCAAAAGTACTTTTTTGCTACTTTTCAAACCACTTGCATTTTGAAAGGCTCATTTTAAAAAAAAGTGCTACTTTTCTTCTTAACTCTGGGGCTAGGGAATGTGATTGTAAGTTATGTTTGAAAAACAGTCAACGGTAACAGAAAGCAAACACATTAAATTAATACAAAACTGTAAATAACTGGAGAAAGTAACGAATGAATTGAGGATAAGAGAAACCCTTATTTTTATAAAAAAAGTGAATTCAAAATTCTTAAGAATAAATGTGTTCACGTTTAATATTGGAAAAAAAACTAAATTATGCATTTCACAAAACACGTGATGTACTATTTACAAATTAAAAATTGATAGATACATATAGTTTAAAGAAAAGGCTTTAGGAAACTTTTTAAAGCATGATGAAATAATTCTTGAAATATCTTTTTTAAAAATATATAGTGTATGATAATTGAAGAAACATCATTTTAACTATTTTTTGCGGATATTTGCCAATAAATGCTTAAAAAAGAATCCTTAACTATGAAATAAATATTTTTACGAAACTAACCTCTAAAACCTGAACAAGTGAGTGAAGTGTTAATTGAATTATTCAAAAATCAAATATTGCTTTTAAATTCTATTACTTAATTTAATTTTACACACTATTTGTAGTAGATATAATACACAAGCCAAGCATTGCTAAAAATGTTAAAAGTTTCAACATTTAAAAGTAACCAGTTATCCATGCTTCATTGAAACTTATCATTTAGGTCATTTTGTAAAAAAGCTCTATCGATATTACGACCTAAGCATTTATTCGTCATCCCCAAGTAAATTATGCTCAGAGAACTTTAAAATAGTACAAATGTCATGAATAAATAAAACAGATACCAAGTGTCCAAGTTTAAAGCCCTGGGGAATATTTGTGTATTTGTAAGAATATGAGATGCACCATTATTGAAACAGACAGTGTTCGATTTCTTTTAAGAAATAATGTATCAATAAAATTAACATTAAAACCAATAAAGTTTTTTCTCTTTTAACCCGTTTTTTCCCATTTCATTTATTTTATTCAAATTTAAGTAGAATTATATTTTCTAATGTTAGTTAAACATAAACCAACTAAATATAACAAAATTTGAAAAATTTATATATTTAACATAAGAAATCTGACCCGTCATCTGAATAGGACACTGGAATAAAGGGGATAAAATTTGTACTTAAAAGTTTTAATGTTCTCTTCAATGATGAAAAGCTATTTCTGAGTACAAAATTTTATTATTTATTTTATATCCTTCTTTTCTTCCTTGTTAACAAAACTTTTCACTTTTCATTTAAATGTCACCCTAAATTTTTGGAAAGGTTCAAAGCAAGCCTGACAAAGCGTTTTGTCACATTTGCTATAGTATGTTTTTGGTTTTCCTTTGCAGTCCTCTCTTTGACAACGACGTTGCTTTTCTCCCTTTAGTAAAAAATAACTTTTTCTCTATTCTACTCGCTTAAGTTTCAAATGACCAATACTGTCTTTACGGATTTTTTATTTTGCACCAAAAGGTACAGTTGAGATCCTACGTCTACCACTTGTTCTCAACACAGTTCTTTTAGATATACTACTGTTACAGCTCTTCGGAACTCTTTCAAGTTTAGGTCTTCATTTTTGTTGAGAGTTTTGTGATTATTACGACGTTCTCCAGTGAACGTATGAAAAGTTGCCAGTAGCACATTGTTCCCACGAATTTTAATGGAATGGAGTCCAGCCAACCAGTCGTGGTGATCCACATCGCCCATATGTTTGTTGTAAGAGTTTATCAAATTCGCTTCTTCACGTTAACTTTATTTTTTTTTTTTTGTGTCCTCATACTCGTCTCCAAATTTCATAACATGATTATTAAGTATCGTAAACAAAGGTTTTACTTTGAAGGATCAATCTTTTGCAGGCTGACTTACAGTTCCATTGTTCACAAAGTGTAAATACGATTGAAACTTTTGCAAAAAATTTCGTGACATGTTATTTTTCAGCAAGGTAAAACCAAGATATTCAGCATCTGACCAGTAGTCACGTTCACAGGTATTTGAATAATAACCAGGTAAAAGCAAAATTCCTATAAAAATATTTTTTTCCCTTGCAGTGATGAAGAAATATCGTGTTCGTTTTTAATATATTTTGCATATCGCATAGTTTCTTTTAGAATGAGATCGTAAACTTCGCTGGAATAAAATTGCTCAAAATACTCTGATTTAGTTTTACTTTGAAAGCAGTGTCTATTTGCTTCAGCAAGTCATTTGTAGTTGACTTTGTCTGTGGTTCTCATTTTGTATATTGTAGTGATTTATTCTTTATCCAAGATGGCTGATGTCTTTTAGCCTTTTTCTATCCTTTGTTGTCGAAATACTAAAGCTTTGTTCAGGCTGGAAATTATCTCAAGTTCTAACCTCCAGAGACCCAGGAACATCGTTTTCAGAACTTTCAAAAGTATTTACTTCACTCTCATCCCTTTATCTTTGTCAGTTAATTCACTAGCATCTGGTGATAACACAGCAATTTCAACGTCGCTCTCATCTGAATCTAAACTATTTAATTATTTTAATGATTCCTCTAACTTCAGAACCTTTGCACTCACATAACTCCACAGGGAGGGGGGGAACTAGAAGTGGAATTATTATTATTATTATTATTTTTAGTCTTAGTTATATAAAGAGAGACAAAACGCGTCAATTGCATGCGTATCGTCCCACTGTCCTATTCACAGGACAGTTAAAATTAATGCTCTAAAAATTACCTGAGAACAATACAGATCTAATTGAACACCAGGATGATAAAGAAGGAGCACTATCACACAAAAAATGCCCCACCAAGTGTCCAAACTAAACTGAAAAAGAATTCTGCAGCGGCAAATAGATGATACAAATCAGTCCCACTAATGCGATGAATATGCAAAAAGTCCGAATGAAGGGGGAGGGGGAGAAAAACATAACTCACATGCTAGAAGAAGCTAATACATATCCCCACATGTTCGAATAGACAAAATATTTATAGCATAAATATAATGGTTTCCACATGATATGTTTCAGCTGTCCTGTAAATAGGACAGTGGGATAAAATCGGTTAAAAGAATGGCAAAATCAATAATATCAAAGAAAAATCAGTACGAATAACATCAAATTGATAACAGTTTTCAAATAATGTTATAATTTTATTTGTTATGTAAAATATATCAGTAGTCGAACGTTTCGGCATAAAACTATTTTGAGCGTTTGGCCCATTGCACAAATTATACAATTGTTCATACTCCTTGCACTAAGTGTAAAACTGCAATTTATATGTATTATGTAGCTTTATTTATTTGTTCTTTTTTTCGCCAAATTCATTCTTGGCGTTCCTCTTCAGTCAAATTCTTCACTGAAGCTGCATAGCCAAACATGGATAAAGTATTCGGATTTTGATTCGCCTGCAACTCTTGCATTTTCCTGGAAAGTTGAGTATTCAGATTCATTGATTGTTGATAAATCTTCGTATGAAGCAGCGCCTTCTTTTCACATGCTACGATTGCATTCCAGGTAATCGTTGCAATATTTTCCTACGACAGCTTGCAATAAAGTACTATCGCAACCGAATTGATGACATTATATAAAATACAGCACATATTTGCCATTTCAGGTAGTACAACACAAAAAATTAAGACTGCCAATTTTGCGAGTTACCTTGTTGCGATAAAACAAAACAAAAATACAAAAATCAAAAAGTGTAACATTTGTTTTTTTAGGAATAGTTTGCCTAAAAAATTAATTTAATGAATAATTAAAGTTAAATAGAGCAACATTAAACATTAAAACGATTATAAAATTCCAGGCTATATCACTAATCAAGTACCACATGGTTAGAAAAAATCAGTCCCCTTAAAATCATATATTAAAAAATTGACACTATGTTTGTTATAAAGTTACAATGTACAAAGGACATTGAAATATACTAAAGCTGTAACGAGAGAGAAAATTATTTTCTGGAACTAAGGGATTGCAACAATACTATAATCCAGTATTAGACAAAATTAATTAAATTCAAATGCCTATTATAGCAGTTAGAAATTGTGTTAAACTGCTCCACATTATAAAACTGCATAAAACTATATAATTCCCTTACAATTGACTCCAAATAACATATATACAAATAGATAAATCGATACAAATATTTATATAATTAGTTTTTATTCCTAAAAGCTGTGAAAGCACTTAATGTGTACAAACTGATTGCAGAAGTAGAGGATTTCAAAATAAAAGCTATTATAAACAAGATGTCTCTTATATAAATGCATATTACTTTGTACCTTTTCGATCGAATGTATTTTTTATTCCCAAGGAAAAAAAGTGTTTTCTAAAGAAGTGCTGATCTTATGAAATTCTGATCTGACAGACGTTTCAACGGCTTCATCTAAAATATTCATAGAACCATATATAATGCTGTATCGCTATTCAAAGAAAGAAAAATACTTTGAAATGTCAAGTATTACTATACATACGGAGAAAACATTCCCAAATATAATACAAAAATATTGAAACCTTACGTCAGAATATAAGCACAGGATGCGATCTGAAAGATATTCCGAAGCGAGCATACGAAAGCTAAGGCTTCTCTGAAGGAAGAACAGAGTCACGGATGTTAGAAATCAGCGTCAAAGGTACGACTCTAAATATCATTACTAAAACCTTCCGTTGCTAAGGAGAGAAAACAAAGAAAAGGAAGAACAGCAGAGGAAACTTATTCAATTGAGCATTTCCACCGGCATTCGACTTTCCGGAAGGACAGGACAAAATCTGTCCGCATTGTTTATCTGCAGAGAAGGGTTCGTTACGAGTAAAAAGAGTTTCCCAACAGAGGGTGGGGAGTCTTTGGTGACGGAACAGAAGTTTTTGTCGCAATCGCCTCAAGGCGAATATGAGAAAAGCTAGGGAGACACAAGAAAAAAAACAATTCGCTCATAAACAAGGGATGAGACGAACAGAATAATGCTAGCGGTATTTTTTCTTATCTTAAGAGTAGATTACAGTGAGAAGGAGGAAGCATATACAAAAGATGAAATAAGAGTAAAAAAGTACACAACAAAAAATGTACTGCTGAGAAAAGTTAGATATAACAACCCGGAGGCAACAGATGGCTCAGACTGCGCTGACTGATAAAAACGGTTTAAAGTAAATGGGTATTTTATCGCACTCGTCATGCCTTTTAGTCTGGTTTACCGTTGTTTAGTTATACTTCAAAAATGACTTATGGATTATTCATCATTTTGCAGTTTTACCATATTATCTTACGGGACATAAATTATTTACATTTTAGGGGATTTGTGAATTCTGATGATCATCAAGCCGTGAGTGTAAGGAAATCTTATCGATTGCTTCTTGAATGAGAAAAAAGGCTTAGTCAAACTTTTTGTTTTTTAACTTTTGTGCTCAAAGTTTAAAATTATTTTTAGTTAGTTTACTTTTTAATGGCATGTATATGTATGTATACAGTAAATGAGCATAAAATGAATTCTTAATTAACCTTAATAATTAAGGAAGCAAGATGGATAAGAACCAATAAAGTTAATTTAAACATATTTTTTGTGTATTGGATATAGTCAATCTGATTCTCATGTAAATTGCATTTCAGAATTTCAGTTCAAAAAGTTTTAATTAATATGGGCATTCTTGTTCCACTTAGGCATTCCTGGGACCACTGAAACTCGCTATTTAGAGAGGCATGTGTACGCTAAATCATCATCAAATTTAAACATCATTGTTGTGTATTGGACAGTCAATCTGATTCTCATGTAAATTGCATTTCAGAATTTCAGCTCAAAAAGTTTGAATTAATATGGGTATTCTTGCTCCACTTAGGGCATTCCTGGGACCACTGAAACTCGCTATTTAGAGAGGCATGTGTACGCTAAATCATCATCAAATTTAAACATCATTGTTGTGTATTGGACAGTCAATCTGATTCTCATGTAAATTGCATTTCAGAATTTCAGTTCAAAAAGTTTTGATTAATATGAGTATTCTTGCTTCACTTCGGGCATTCCTGGGATCATTGAAATCCGCTGTTTATAGAGGCATATACACGCTAAATCTGTCAAAGCTCAGTTCTCACGTTAATGTAGTGTGGAAGTTTGGAGAAAGAAGTACCAGCTCAGGCGTAACTCTCATGACTGGACAGAGGTCAAAGAGCTGCTTTACAAGGACTTTGTCAAGAGTGCAAAGTTGATAAGAAATTAAATAAAATTGAAACTTGTATTTCAAAACACTAAGCTAGTTAACTATTCAGACGAATTTATGGATACTTATATGAAAAAAAAAATATTTGTATTCACATTTATATGACACGAAAATCATATAACTACCATACTTATTTTGTAGAATACGATTGCTGAAATTTCATATTAACTATTTTCTGTTCTACCTAAGCATGTTAGAAAATTTTGTAACTAAGTATATTAATTGGAGTTAAATTTTTTCACTCGATTTTTATGTAGAAGTTAAATATCAGTACGATATTTTAAATTGCATCCTAAGTAAAATAGTTATCTAATATAACAAAAAAAGCTGAATAAATGTTAAATTCCAGTTACATAATACATCTAACTAAAAGGAACTAGTTACATAACAGAATTGTATTTAAAAAAGTATTTACTAACTTTTGCATTTATTACTTTTTAAAGTATTAATTAAAAAAAATAATAGGAAAGAAAATAATTTGTAAGACAACCAAGATAAAATACTTAATATATTTTTTAAAGTTTTTATAGTTTTGTTCAGGTTTTACAGTTCAAATCATTTTGAATACGTCTCATCTGGAGTGATTATATTCTTTGATTCTTTGACAAACAATATTTGTAGGTAATATAAGAAAATGCTTTGAAAGGAATTATAAACAGACCTTAAATCCCAATTTATTTTTAAAAATTTAATAAGTTATGTCTCTCAAATCATTTTGTAAATAATTTGGTGTCTCTTTGCGTGAATCAGACGTTTTAAAGGATTTTAAGTAAAGATATTCGTATATTTCGTACATTGCCGCCCATCCGGTACAGTGGTTAGTGAAGCTGACTGCGGTGCCGTATTGGCTATTCTCGAATCCCGTAGAAGGCATGTATGTTTGTAAATGTATAGTGCCTTTGCGGCATGGGTGTAAATAACAGTCGAGCCTCTAGTCCTCTCGTCAGTTTGGTGGAAGTGAAGAGAGTTGGGAGGCCACCCCTAAGATGTTCTCCCTCAAAATTGGGGTGGACCGAACAAAATCGAACTGTCACCTACATGTTGTTGAAAGTTAAGGCGAACGACCAGAGTAAAAATCTAGCCCTTACCCGCGATAAATTTAGTGGAACTTGATCTGACATTGTCAGGCAGGTGGCATTAGTAACAACATATATTTCATTAAAAGAGTTATTTAATTAAAAAAAAACGGATGAAGGAATACATTTCTTTTTTTTTAAATTAACTCTACATTCGATCAGTAGAAATGTAATTTTTATTCGTGTTTTCTTTCTTAAGGCCTTAGCCAAATATTTTTTTTTGTTGTTTTTGTTGAGGAATGTATAAGAAAAAAAATATTCTCTACAGTAACCCCTAATTATTAAGGTGTTTTTATTACATAATCCTTCAAAAATATTCATTTCCTCTGTCCTTTTAGGCAGATTCAGAAACATTTATAAGTTATTAAATACAACCATCTATTTGATTGTCTAAGACAGTTGAGAGAAAAATATATATAATTATTTCTTAAAAAAGAATTCTAAAGAACAAGCCATCTAATAGCTGACTTTCATTAAAAATGTATTTTAAAAAGAAATCACTTGAAATCAATTTAAATTCTTTACCATATACTGATTTGAAATTTCAGGTCTCAAATGCCAAGGCTTGAATTTTATATAGATGATAGGATCGGACGGGAAAAGAAATAAATTTTTGCGGCAGGATGCCATCCGGAAATGGGTTTTCCGTATCAAGCAAAAAAATCTGTTGATGGAGGTTGCCTATATATTCCGGTTTTATGACCGAGGCCGCCAAAAGAAAAGCAAACTCTTGTACGCAATTTCGAAGTTCTCGATGAAAATGTTTTCGGAATATAATGTTTACTTTGAAAGATTTTCGATCATGTTTATGAGGATAAAATAAATACGGTGTGTAATAAAGATACTAAAAATAATATTTTCTTTTGATTTTAATTTAAGATTTTTGCTAGATTAAGAAGAAAAACACTATGTAAAAGATTATCAGAAGTAGTGTGGGTTTATTTTAAGTTCAGTGAAGATCATTTCAGTCATAAAGTACTCTTTGGGTAAAGCAATTATTTGGTTTAAGTGTAATGAGTTTCATAAATGCATATCTGATAAAATAACTCAATTATTTCAATTTTTACATTTTCATCCATGAAAAACTTTAATAGTTTTAGTTATTATGTTTAATATTTCCATCTTCATTTAAAACCATATTTTCAAAAAATACTTGATTTGTTTTGTTTTTGTTTGTTTTTTTACTTTTATTTTTTTCTAATGAAGATTAGTAACTTTAATGCTTCATCTTTTAAATTTATCATTTTTATCTATAAAGGAGATTTTCTGAGTACAGATAATTTTTAAATAATCTTGACACATGTATAGTATATGTAGATGCATCATATATACAGCCATTAAATAGCTTCAAGTCTTGATTACGATAATAAATCTGTTATTTCTGAAGTTTTAAGTAAACGCTATGCATTGAAGGTCAATTTTTCCAAATAGCTTATACAGAAGAATGATGCTTAGACCAGGAACGTGCAACAATTCGGTTCATTTTTATATATTTATTAGGTTTTTATTTCTTTTTTAATATTTCAGAATGCCCAAAATTATTTTTAATTAATAAAGAATTTAACTTATAGCTGTGGTTGCTATAAATCTAAGAAATAAGAGGATGACTGTAGGAATCCATATATATATATATATATATATATATATATATATATATACTGTTACACCATATTAATTGCTAAATGAAAAAAAAATTACAATAATAAATACAAAAAAGCAGGAAAAATAAAGGTACATAGTATCATCTATTTGGATATAATAATATGTTTATTTTTATGTGTATTTAAAAACTGTGTCTCTGAAAGGCCGAGACTTCGGAGGGAAATCTGAGGAAAAATAAAACAGAAAATAGATCTCTTCATACCTTTTTAAAGAACATTTTAATTAATTATTATAATTTTTTTTATTAAAAACCCTGATGTGCTGTATTATTATAAATTAAAATAGTCCCCCTGCGAGTAATTTTATTATAGCAACACTTATGTAATATTTGTGATTCAACTTCAAAAACGTAACTTGTGGTAAATAGATTTATAAAATTTTGAAAAATCTGCAAGCAAGAATTGGTGAAGTGAAATTCTAAATGTACGTAGCAATTCAGATCAGAACTTCCCTATCAACTTCAGAATGGAAGATAGAAGAAATTTCGCATAGTTTATTTAAGTTTTTACGACTGACAACAGTAAATTCCCAGCCTTGTTGCAACTATTTATTCATTTTGAAAATACTATTCCCTCAGTTCTTCAAATTTTTTTGATAACAACTTCTGAAAATAAAAGTAAGCTTGTATAAAAAAGTAAGTAATCCACAGAGCATATGTTAAAGATATATAATCTATGCACGTGACAACAAATCCTCCTTCTTTCCTCAGTGGCACGACAGCCCACGTTGGGCCTTGGCCTTCTCAAGAAGCCTTTTCAAGACCAGCCTTCTTCCTGTCAATGTTCTTCATTCTCTAGTTCTTAAAACTAGTAGATCTTTTTCTAGGCTATCAATCCATCTGAGATTTGGCATGCCCTTCCTTCGTATGCCAATTGGTTGAGCATTGAAGACTTTTTTGATGGTGCGGTCTTCGTTCATACTGATACCGTGACCTGCCCATTTAATTTGTTGTATTTTGATGAAGTTAACAATGTCAGCTTCTTTATATGATTGATAGAGCTCTAAACTTGATCTTCAGCCATGTTCCATTTTCCTGAATTCCTCCAAAAATGAATCTTAAAATCTTCCTTTTGTAGATACTTATCATGTTCTCTTCTGTTCGAGACAAGGACCAAGTCTTCCATGCATAAGTTAATACTGATCTTAAAAGACTTTTATACAATAAAAACCTTTGTTTTTCTCTGACAACATATAACCATTCAAAAATTTAAAGGATTGTTTGAAACAAATCTAAATAATAAGCAATTTTGCCAAATAATCTTCACTTTTATTATACATCTAATATTTATTTGATCTTTCTCAAAGTGAGATTGGTTTATAATTAAGCAATGTAAGTTCAACATGCTACTCATATGCAGAAAAAGCTTTCTAATGTGATACGTTTGGCCTTTTTTTATTTTATTTATTTTATTACAGACAAACAGTTCGCATAAATAGTTCACGTCATTGTTTTTAATCCTTCTGATTCTTGCCAGGAATTTGTAAAAATTAACAAATACAAATAAGTAACATTTTTAATTATTTTTTTTAAAAAAAATCGCGAATCTTAGGCAGTAATTATTACATTCAGTATTCATTACAATACATTTAATATCTTAACAAAATTGGGTTCTTTTTTAAAAAATAAAATCCTTTTTAACATTATTAGATGCATTTTTAACAACATGGTGCACTTTTTTTTTAATTTAACCACTTCCCTTTTTAATTAAGTTCTTACTAATTTAAATTTTTGTTAGGATAGCGTTTTATTCAATTCATTCCTAAAAAAAACAACACATTTTAAATGTCATTTAAAGGAAAAGAAAAGATAAAAAAACAATGATTGTTTGTCAATCTATCCTTTTTCAATATTTACTTAACTTCTTTTCAATTGATTTGGGTGTTTTCCAAAAGCAAACAATACATGGTTTTGAGCCTTCTAAAAGCAGCCCTGTTTGTCTAGTTAATATAAATTTTAATAAAAATAGATTAATTGAAAGCATTAAATGGATTCAACTTTCAGACTTGTTGAAGAATCTGTAGTGAGAGCTCCTGAGATTATATAAAAAAAAGAAATTTCAAAATAAGTAGCGTTAAATAAAATTATGTTTTTTGAAGAAATTTCTTATTCATGTGCATTTAGTTTTTATTCTTTTCGCTTTATGAATTCCGCAAAAAAAAAAAATAATAATAATAATCAATTAATGAACACCATTATTCTTTTATTTATCTTTTTGTTCATGTTATTTATTATAAGAAAAAGAAATATTCCATCCTTTTCTTTATTGCTTTTAATTAATTTACTTGGAATAAAATCATATGGTAAACTGTTTTTCAGCGAAATTTTTAGAATGATATTTCACTTCAAAGACACACTTATCTCTTTTTGAGAATCAAAAACGTAGAGCATTTTTTTTTTTTTTTTGCAATATAGATATGTGGTGATAAACGATTCTGTTTGACATTAAAAATTAGTCTCTATATTTATAATCTAAGACAATGCATTCTTAATCTAACGACGTTCAATTCCAGTTTCTCGTATCAGAAATAAAATTTGAGTAGCAATAAGAAATAGTGTTAGTTATTGTCATGAATATAAATAAACTACAATATAATCTTATTTTTGCAGCTATTCATCTCATGTTGAATTTCATAACTTAATCAATTCCTTATCAGTAGGAAAATGTTTGGGTTTTTCTCCCCCTTTTTTAATGAATTTTTATAAATAATATGCTTATTTGTTTTATAAGAGTATGTATTACTTTATTAGCTAATTTTTTTTTATTATGTTATTTTATTAGGTGTGTTATTTTGTGAGTTAGAATAGAAATTGTAATCTGCAGTCATTAAAATCTCTAAGTTATAGTTTTAATATATAATTATACTGTTATAATTATACCCTTAGTTTTTTAATATATAATTATACTGTTATAATTATACTCTTAGTTTTAATATATATTTGTACTCTTAGTTTTAATATATAATTATACTGTTCTTATATAACACGAAACAGACTTAAACGTCTGTTGTGATAATGTTGATAAATTGCAAATATAAAAATAATGAAAGTCTCATGAGACAGTTAAGGTATTTTCCATCAGAGTTTATTGACTGATAACAAATTAATAGACTTTTATCAGCAGCAAATATTGGCAGGGACGATCATAAATAATGTATATCGTAAACTTCCAAGCAATTTACCATGTAATGGGTACTAGTCAATATGTACAGTAGCAAAACATAAATTGAGTCTTAGTATGCTCAGTATATATAATAAATATTACTAAAAACATGAAAAAACAACTCATAATAATAATCGACTATCTAATGGTTATTTCTTTTGCATGTCTTTTTCCTTTTATTATGGCTTGAATACAAATTATTTTTTATTCAATTGTATGAAATACAACTTAAAACAATTTACAATCATTGCTTCAGCTTCAAAACAATTATGAATTTTTATATTTTACTTCTTATTGAGATGCATACTATTTTGAAATATGTTTATAAATAAATACATCTTATTTTTAACAGTCATTTTGTAAGTTGAGGCTATTTATCTTTTTTTTAGTGTTTCACTTTTCTTGGATTGTTATAAATAGTAGATAGGAAATTTTTGAACAAGGATTACTAGCATATATTTTGAAAAGTTTTTATTTTCATATATTTCATTTAACATACTTTTTAATTTAATTTTTGTTTAGTAAATTATTACTGTGTTATAAAAATCCTTTACTGTAGTCGAGATTTTTTTTTTCCTTACATAAGCAATATATACTTCAAAAAATAGTTATTATTAAAATATTGCATTTAAAGATTTAGCATAATCGAGTTTTTGTTATAGAAAAATGAAAATTACATTTTTTTTTAAAAAATGAATTTCGAAGTGTTATTTTATTTTAGGATATTTATTTATTTTTTTTTTTTTACATATATTAAAATTATGGAGAAAAGAAATTTCCGTTTCTAGTTATGAAAACTCTCAAACTAGGTATGTATTTATCACGTTCATACATTTTAAATGCAGGGTGGTTTTAGAGACACAAAATAATAAATAATTCTTCTGCTATCCCCCCTTTTTTTTTGCTTATTTTTAAATGAAAAATACGTAACTAGAGTTTATAGCTGTCTAAAATTATTAGAAGCATTATTTATGATCATGCAAAAATTATAGTTATTAATAAACATTTTTTCTTCTTCTCTCCTTTCATTATTTCTTTTATGTATTTTCATCATATATTTAGGACGCTGTTTGGAAATAAATGTTTGGGGCCATTTATTTATTTAAAAAAAGTGTGTGAAAAAAGAATATTTATACCATTTAAATGAGAATAAAAAAACATATAAATTATTGGTATTACTATATTTTTGAATAGCTAGCACATTATTTTATCAGAAGACTGCTATTTCATTTTTTTATTTATTTTACACATTTGAGAACGCATATTAATATTTTCCATTTAAAAATACAACAAAAACCACTGCAAATAATGCATAAATACATTCACGCTAATAGCGGTATATGTGCGAATGTGTAATTCACAAATTCTGCACATATATAAGCAAACAGAAATATTTCGATGGCATTTTTAGATTTGATTCAAAGCTTTAACCTTTTGTATTAAATCTAGAAATTCTTAAGTTAAAAAACTGAAATATGCCATTATAGTTTGTGAATACATAGGATAAATATTTCCAAAAAATTCTTTATTTAGATATCTGAATATATATACCATTCAAAAAAACAAATTTTCAAATATGAAAATGGAGAAAATGCATGGATATAAATATTTCAAACGAGAATTGTTTTTCAAAATAATTTAGCATTTCATATGTACTATAATATATCCATGTACATTATTTTTTTTAAAAAAAAATAAGATGTTCTGAAAGGAATATGCATCAATGTTAAAAAACATCGAAGCAACAGTTATGAATTCTGAAATTATAGTTTTCTATAGTTGAAATTATAGTTGGCAAATTCTTTTTACATGGAAAAATTAATTTATCAAAATCAATTTATTTCCCCCTATATCTTATTTATTTTATAAATCACATATAATTATTAAGTGTGAGAGAATAGAGTTAGAGACAGAGAGAGAGAGAAAGAGAGAATATTCTGGTTTTTTACAATTTTTCATTTTTTGATGAAAAAGGAATAATGCATTAACATCATTTAATTTTTATCACATTTAAGTTTCATAAATAGTTTATCAGTAAATTTAAAGTATTGTTCGAATTATATTAACCTCAAATGCCTTGATCCAATTTATTATCAAGTACCTTGAAATTTTAAATGTGAAATATTAGATTTCCTTGCTATAGAGAAAATAATTTGTTCATGCATTTTTTAGGAAGTGAATTAAACGCATTCCTAACAAAATCAATCAATTTATTTAAGAATGTATTTATATTTATTTTTTTCACTTCAAGTTTTTGTTATGTAATTTTCTCGAGAATTTGTACCATCTTAACATACATTAAAAATTTGATTCATGTTCAGCAAGTACTATTGACGATTATTAGCATAATTTTTACTAAATACATGCAGGAATACTTACATTTTCTGAAACCGCTGAAGAAGTATCACATATAACAGGTATATTCAAATAGCAGTCAGTAAACATTGTTTTTAAGGCCCGCCAAGGCAATCACAGATATAGACAGAAAATGTTCCCTATATTTAGATCAACATATATTTGCGAACAAAGCTTTTCTTGCATGAAGATCAACTAGAGTAAATATAAATGAAAGATGACTGATTTAAGGCCAGTAGGAAACCTTTATACCGACAATATTAAGTTGACTATTCTCGACGTACCTTTTCTTAAAATCTGTTATACGTACATATTTGAAATTGTTTATACAATTAAAGCACAACTTTCTCATTATACTAAAATAAGATTTTAGCTAATTTTGAAATTTTTCATAGTTTATAAAATATTTTACCAAACATAGTGAGATTTGACCCATATTTCACATAAAAAAAATTGTAAAACATAAATATTTGAGTTTTTTACACAAAGCACATTTCAGTATATATTAGCTATCAATATAAATATATCTAAAAAAATTCACATACCTGTGAACAGTAGTTTCTCAGAAAAGGTACATCGAATATCAAAATTTATATTTTGAGATAAATTAATTTTAATGCATACAGTGAGACATCCACTTGGCCAGGAAATAAAAAAAGGCTCAATTTACAATAAAAGATACATGTTTTGACTTATATTAGATGCTTAACTTTTAAGCAAAAACGAAGTACTTTGCTTACATTTTTCGCCATTCAAATGGGGGTGGCCCATTTTCAACGATTGTTTAAAAATAGTATATGAGGGCTTCTAATTATTCTAGTGGTTAAAGTGAGGTACTTTTAGAAAGGTTAAAACCTATATACAATTTGAAAATGCAAAAATCTGAAATTGTCAAAAAAATAAGATTTCAGCTTTACAACACTCCTTTAACTTACATGTTGTGATGAGATTCTCAATAATCCCGCTCATTACTGATTTCAAATAAATTATAGAAGATTGTTATAGGGTGCATTTATCATATTAAACTGATTCTAAAATGAAATGTGCTTGAAGGTATAGATGATATGATATTAGCACAATAAATAAATTGAAGATGTCTACCACCATTTTGTTCATCTTAATTATATTTTATAGTGTAATTTATATAATTATCCTAAGATGCAAATAATTTTTATTCATTTGTGAATATACTGGGATTTAATTTGAACTTTCGGATATTAAATATTTTTTCTTCCTATACGACTATTTTAAAGATGGGTTCATTATCTTTGATGTTCGATGGTTCAATTATGATGTAAGCTTAATTATTTTAAATATCTTTCAGGATGCGATGGAGAATAGTTTAATTTTTTAAGTATCAATTTTTAAATTTTTAAATTTTAAATTTTGGAGAATTGGATATTTCCCGATTAACTTACCAAGTTGCAACAGGGGTAAGGTTGCCCCATTAAACTAGTTTAACCCCACTTATCGGCCCTAATCCCGAGGTTGCACTTGGATATTTTATAAATTTTTAATTTTGTTTGAAAACGTTGGTATTTTACTTTCTATATTCGCCATTGATATTTTGAAATGAGATTTAGTACTACAAAATTCATGTAATTTCAATTTTTTAATTGATTTATATATTTATATATATATATATATATATAGAGAGAGAGAGAGAGAGAGAGAGAGAGAGAGAGACCAATTCTCTAGAAACAAGAAATAACATCCAAACAATAACATTCGACAAACACATAGACAGCAGGAAAATCACACAATGAAGGACAAAAGAGTAATCAAGATTATAAATATAAAATGGATGCTCTGCAGTGTTATGAACATTACTGACTTAGGACAGCTATTATATAAAAAAATAATTTATATAAAAGTGGGGTTGAGCATGTTTTTTGGCCAGCCAACCTTCCCCCTTTTTTTGTAAATAACACTGAGCAAAAAACAATAGGAAATATTGGATAGGGATATCTAAATCCTTTACAAGATAGAGGTAACTTACCTAAAAATTGCACTTACAAATGCAAAGACTGCGCTAAATCTGAGTGCAAACATTAATTTATTGCCAGATTCTATACCCTAATACAGATTTAAATCAAAAGAATGGCTGAAATGTAGCAATTAACAAAAGAATAAAAAGAATGGAAATAAAAATTAATAAGAGTTGCATATTATAGCATAACTATAATAACACCAGAGTAAATATGAATAAAATAATAGTAAGTAATTTCTAATCTAATATTAGATTATGGAGATAACTATAACAATAAAATATTTAAGTTTATAGTAATAAACTATTATCAATCTCAGAATTTTAATCCTAACTATTTTGAATAGCTTTATTTATATAACTATTTATAAAATTAATTGGGTATTTCTGATTTAAGCTAAATTTAGTAAAATTTTTATAGTTATTTATACTGTCTGATTTTTTTGACACAAGATATATATATATATATATATATAGGAAGAGAGTGAGCTAATTGAAGGGATTAAAAAACCATTATCAATTTGAGAATTTTGAAATTTGCCTGCAATGTAACATCATTTGTTGTAATAAAAATATCGATAATATTCTGTTTTTGCATTCAACTCTTGTCATTCCTGTGCGTTGAAAGAAATCTCATCACTTAATACCCCCATAAAACAGCGCATTATTCCAGATTATAAACGTACGGAACGACTCCTCACAATAGTTACCTATTTGCCTCACCTATCAAGACTCCTGTTTTTGTCGAATATTATTTTTTTTCTTTCCTCTCTTTCTTTTTCATGTTTCTCCATTTCCAGTTAAGGTCGGATAGGCATCTTCGCATTGTTATTTGGAAGAGTATCACCTAGAAATTTCTCGGGCCATAAAGCACAGCATTTTCGCAGCTGTGCAAGCGCTTCTGTCTTTTTGCTTCAATACTTCAACTTATTGGACGAAACTCTTACTTAAAGTTGTTCTTCGATGCTCACTTGAGCGAATTGGAAGAACGAGTCTTGGCTTCCAGGCGTAATTTGTCCAGTTTCTTGAGCCTACTTGACAGGAATAGCTTCAATCTGAAAAGAAAGGAAGAGAAGAGGGAGAAAAAAAGTATTTTTTCCCTTCTCTTCTAAAAGTTTGCATTTTTGTTTCAATTTTTATTTGCCTTTCTACTCCATTCGAGTCTGCAGGGTGTTTTAGTGAATTTGTTTTCCTGACTCGATTACCTCCACTTCATTAAGTGGCGCTGTTTAAAAACTTCGATGGGTTTTTCCTGAAATGGACGGATATTGAATGTTGGTTGGGTTGTAAGTAGATTGCGAAGTTTCTAAAGTAGTGGGTTTATTTGTTGAAGCTTGTTTCGTATCGAAATAGCAAAATAAGAATAAATGTTTGTTTTTCGCATTGAATTGGAAAGCTTATTTCAGATCTGATGTGACTTGAGAGTAAAAAAATAAAAAAAATAACTATAAAGAGAATTCGAAATTACACATTTCAATTTAAAGTATCTTAAAACTTTTGTGTTAAATGCAAATTACAAAATAAGCAATAAAAATAAATTATTGCAATGACTTATCTGAAAAAGTTTTAACTGAAATCAATTCAAATTGAATTCAGTTGTACCGTAAAGTATTAAACAATTCAAAGTTCCACTAAATATAAACTAATTCAAAAGAGTTTTAGAGGTTTAATTAGCTTAACTAGACAATTAATTGAATTAAAATACATCAAATTTACTCAATTTATTTAATTTTCGTCTGTCTTCTGTTTTTATTTACCTATAAAAACCAAAATAATTAAGAAACTAAAAACTAAAATGTTAGACAATGAGGAATGCTTTATAATATACATATAAACCCAATACACATAACTAAAGTAATGACCTAGTTTAATTCGTAGAAACATTTGAAGAGTATTACCTTAATTATCTTAATTAAATATGCGTTTTTCAATGGTTCAAGCTTCAATTAAGGATTAATATACTAATGTATTGCTATAGAGTTTTTTAGAACTTAAGCACTTTCTAACTGTTGAAATATTTCTAGTTTTCTTATGAACCACCATTAAATGAAGATCACTGTCATGATTTATAATTATTAGCTCAAAAAGTTTAATTCTTAAAAAATTGTTACAATGTTCTGTAATAAGTTATTAATTGCAACCTTGTATTTAGGGACAATGCATATGGTTTGAATTTTTCATTTTGCAAGTTAGCTTAAGTCAATTTTAAATTAATAAAATCAAAAATTTGTAAAATTTAATTCAAATCTTTTGAAGTTCTAAATAGTAAAAAGAAAAAAAGGCAATTACAATTTTTCATCTTTGTAGTCAGGTTTGTCAACAGTTTAGTAACAAAGAATGCTATTATAATTGGAAAGTAAATATTTATCTGAGCAATTAAAACAAATTATTCAAATGTAAATTAAATAAAGAAAATTAACTCAAACTCAGTGGCGCAACAGCCCATGAGGGGCAGGGCATACTGTGTCCATCCCAGTAAACGTGACTATTGGTCGCTGAGGTGCATGAGCAGATGTCCCAATCAAGTGGTCATTCTGGGAAGCGAGGCCCCCAGTTCTTAAGTCACCAAGCTTGGTACTATTTTGTTGACCCACTGCAGCAGGGATGAAAGGTTGAATTGGACCTTGCCTACCCCGGGAATAGAGCCCGGACTTGTGGCATGGAAGCGCGAAACGCTAACACTCAACCATCCGGCCCTCTAAAGCAAATTAAATAAAGCATATATCAATTAATATATGCAGATAAAAAATTCATTTATCTCTAAGAATAAAACACATATTATATTTGGAGAGAACTATGTGAACACTACAATTCGCATTAGCTTTCCAATGTCTTAGCAATTTTCAATATTGTGAAAATGTTTTAACCCGCGATCACTCGCGCGGGGTGTTCTGTACACCCCAGCAACAAGAAAATCCTCTCAGGATTCTAAAAAGAATGCGCAGAACCACGATTTTTTCTGCAGCTGCACATTTTAGGTCATTGAACCTTCAGGCCTGATGCAATCCCTCTTACTGGAATGAAATGACCTTCAAAAATTTATCTGGAGGGCTGAGAACTCCCGCGAGAAGTTGAGCATATGTATACGGTCTGCTCAGAATGTTTGGAAAATGATTAAAATATTATTTTTCTATACTTTCTACTATCATTATCTCATTAATTATAAAGTATATTTATTACTGGTATATACGTTTTATACTGGTTTAAGAAAAAATACAAAATTATGTGTCTCAAAATGAAAATTTTGTATGTTTAGTTTATATTAGTGTTAGTCTCATTTGATTGCAATGAATTTAATAATTTTATTTGTGCAATGCAAAAAACATCTTGTACTTTATAAGTATGCATCATAATGACTTAATTTTATTTTCATAATTAAATACACGTGTTAAAAATTTGGGGTGTTCTCTACTCCCCGCGAGTAACGGCGGTAGCAAAAACAGGCGCGAGTGACCGCGGGTTAATAGAGTATCAGTACTTATTATGATTTTCTTTATAAGTTACACAAAATACATTACAATAATAATAATAAAACTTTAATCACATTATGTAAGTTAAATTTAAATTAAATTATGGGATTTTATTACTCTCAAATTAAAAACGGAACAATTAAATTCATTTCTAAATAAAAAAAATCAAAATTAAAAACTTTTCATTTTGATTATTAACTTCATCATCACACTATTAATAGAAAAAAAAAGCAGTTAATACCGAAAAAAACGATCAATGTCAAAATAAGAAAGCAATCTCACCCCACACATCAATTTTTTTTCCTCCCTCACTCCCACATGTTGCCCGGCCGTATAACGTGCCGCGTTGCTCACGTTGAAGAAATCGAGCAATAATAACAGCTGAGCTTTTCCCAATAATGCTTTGCTCGGCAACAGTAATTCTCTCATTCCTCCAGTAAGTCTCAAATACATTAGGGTCGAGACCCTTGGTCTTGGATATTGGAAGAGTAATTTTAGCAAGATTGATGAATACAAACAATGAGATATAATGTTTTTTGGTGAACTCCGTTAGAATGTTATTATTGTAGTAAATTAAAAAAAGCCGCTTTCTACAGTGTCTCATTTTATTTGATTAATGCGTTTTGTGCGATTTAAGAACAAAGACATCTTCATTTATTTTGCCATTATTACCGAAAAATGACTAGTAGCTTTATAAGAGAGTCTTCGTAATGATCATAAAGTTGAATGTATATATTATATATATGATGGATGAATAATATTGATTACAATATGTTTATTAATTATGTTTTCAGAATTAATTTAAAAACAGAGCCATATTTTTGGACTAGTTTATAAAATATTGTTTAACTTCATATTTCTTATAATATCCTATTGTTTATTCATAAAAAATAACTACAAATAATTTCTATTAATCATATATTTAGTAGTGGAATGATAATTTATAAATTTGAATGTATGATAATTGCTTGTAAATATATCTAGAGGTATTTTGAGATTTTAAGAAATATGCAGAGTCTAAACAAGAGGAATATAAGATACAGTTTTACCTATGTTTTGTAAAGTATCATGGTCCGAAGAAAGTATATGTTGGGTTAATGGATATGCGATACAACTTCCGAGTTCTTAGTCTCGTGTAGTTTGATAATAAAAAATAACATGTCTAGATCTCAATACGCATTCTTGTCCTCATCATTTAACCTTGACTCAAAATTACCAGGTCCAACACGAATATTCTGAGGGGAGTTTTGAAATATGACGTAAACAAGCAATCAATCAATTAATGTCAATATGCCTTTTAATTTCAATCATTGTGTAGCAGATGTAGTCTCATTTAACTTACTCACATTCTGGATGGAAAGTAACAAATGAGATGAAAATAACAAAATGGGTATAAAAATCTCCTAAAATTAATATTTTGTTTCTTTTTTTTGTATCATTTAAAACAACTAAATTCCACATTATTAAGCATAAATTAAAAATATTTTTTTAAAAAAAAATGTATCGTTTTTTCTTTATATAAATTTAAATATGTTTCATAATATAACTATAACATGAATGTGTCTGTTTTAAATTATATTTAGTATTTAAAGCAACTTAACTTTACTGGTATCATATTTTTGCTAAACTAAGCTAAGTTAATGATTGTGTGTTCGGTTAATACTTTCGTAAGCCTTAAAATACACAAACATCGTTTTACAACAAAGGAACATTCATCCAAAAAGAAAGATGGATTTCATTGATTTATAGAAATAATTCAAATAAACTTAAATTAAATTAAAAAAATGAAAAGTTCTCTACCTAAAATACTTCCTTCCTTCTTAAGACATACGAATTTAACATATGCAGCAATAAATTCATAATTTCAGTCAAAAGTCTTGAATTTAAAACTATTTAAAAAATTTTTAAGAACAATTTATTTTAAATCCAGCTAGTTTCATTCTGATCCAGGTTATATACATTGTTATGAATGTTGAAAAATGCATGCTTAAAATAGTGTAAGTAACTTATATTAGGTTATGTAATACTTCAGTATTACTTTGTTTTATTTATTTTATGCTAAAATTGTATTATTCACAAACAATGCCGTTTCTTACGTCATAATAGAAACTTTGCGAAATGCTGGCAAAAAAGCCATGTTGGTATCATTTTTGGGGAGCATGTTTGTTGACTTCATGACCAAATGGATGCTTCTGGAAATTACTGGAGAAGTCTATTAACATCACGATCAATGACATAAACGGATCTTTTGAGAAAGATTCGTGCAGCATATAAAAGGAGTCCCTCGCTGCAACTGAGTCAATAATGTTCGATTCGTTGAAGAGTTGATTTGTGATTAGTTGCTGCAATCGAGCGAGAGCTGGCGTATAATCTTAATCATTTTACGTGTTTGTATTTTGAGACAGTGACAGTTGTGTCTGAGTGCTGTAGATGGTGTGAAGGCCATCTGTGATTTATTTTATGAATTTTGCTGCAGTATCCTGCACTTCTAAAGATTTTTTTTTCTCAGTAAATTTTCACAGCTGTTAAAGAACTGTTTTGCTTTGAACTGTTTGAATTTGTTAATACAATTTTAGGCTGTTCTTTAGATTTTCCATTTTCATTAAGCATTAATTTTGTTAAAGTAAGAGTTTGTGAATAAGTAAGCATTAAAGAGAAATTAAACATGTTAAATATAAAGTTTCAATGAAATGTTAAAAGTTTTCCATATTGATTTGAAGACTTCCTAATATTGCGATTATCTTTTTTTAGTGTGTGTTAGCAAAACATGGATTTTCTGATTACAAATATTAATTGCCCTTTAACTGTAATTAAGTTTATCAGTACGACATCGATTGATAAATAATGAATTAAATCAGCAATATAATATTCAATTTATTTAAAGTTTTAATCCTGTAAAAATAAAAACTCAAAAATTCAGGTGCTCATACAAACAGTATTTTACTTGAAAAAAAATGTACCAATAATTTATTATTTAGCAGATTATTTTATGAATACGAAGGGAAAACATTTGTTGCCAATTCCAGGGGAAAAAATTAAGTAAGAACTAATGACTTCTAAAATAAAACATCTTATAGTTGGTTTTTTTTTTAAGATTAATATTTTTTTCGTGGAAGAGATAACGTTGCTTATACAAAAGAGAAAATTTATATGGATGTTTTCTGAATGCAAAATAAAGTGTCTTTTTTTTTTTTGTTCTTAACAATACTCACAACTCATAGCAATGTCCTGCGATGTTCTTATTTTGTGAAGATACAAAGAAAGAATTGAAATGGAATGATATTAAGCATTTCAATTGAATAGCTAGAAAACTCCACTGCATAATGAATAGAGAGTTAGAAGACTTCTTTACCATGAAATTGCTTTTGTTCCTGCAAAGAACAACAGCTGTGGGTCAACAGAATGCGAGGATTGATAAAAGATGAAATGTAATTGAATTATGCTTCGATTTGTATGTATGTTTTTTATTTGTGCATTCTTCTGTGTTCTTTTATTTCTAAAATCGAATAATGTGATCTTTCTTTGAAAAGTATTCAATAGATTTTCTTAAGTTAATCATTTCTAAGTCACAAAGTTTTCTTTTTTAATTATAATGAAACTTGAGACTCTTCGTAGATGACAAGCGATTTTTTTAGATAGATATTCCGATGACAGTTATGTAATATCCGAAAAACAATTTTGTCTGACTTTCGGATGAATTATTGAATTTGAAAGATATTAGAAATTGTTTGAGTTGGGTTCTTTTGAAAAACTTTTATAATGTTCTTTTTTTACTTCTTTCTAAATTATATTACGTTTATGTTTTGAGTTTTACGATGTAAAACTCAATTTATAAATTTATGTTTTAATTTGGTGCACTATTTAGTTTTACAGAAGATTACACTATCAAGTTTTGGCATATTTTGTCAGTGTTCTTAAAATTATTTTTATCATAAAAAATTCTTGTTTTTTATATTATGTCAATTTTCTAAAGCTTCAAATCCAAAAATAAATTAATTGAAAGTTCATTTCAGAAATAATTTATAAATACAAAACTTATCATGGTATGTAAAACTTGATAATTAAATGTAATTACTAATTATTTAAATATGTTTTAACATCTAACTTATTTCATAATTACACCAACAGTTTTTAAGAAATAAGATCCAATGACAACTATCTTCCATAATTATTCACTACAAAAATTGATATAAAATTCTTCTCAAACCAGTATTTATGTATGAAGTTTTATATTTCATTATACCTTACAAAAGATCAATCTCTGAGTATAAAGCAAAAATACGTGAATTAAATAATGCAAGAATAATATAAAATGTACCTAAAGAAGAAAAAAACAAAATCATATTTTTAAATGTTAAAACAGCATTTACATTTAATTTAGTGAATATTTTATTATGCATTGCATTTCCCTGCTACATACTAATTATCGTCAATAGTCTATACCTTTTTTTAAATTAAGTACCTTAAATTAGATTTTAACTCAAATTAATAAAACAAAGTAATTTCTTATCATTTAAGTAAATTAACAAGTATACGTTTTTTTAAAATTTCCATAAATGTGTATTATAGAAAATATATTCAGTATATCTGAACACGATAATTAAAACAAAAATACAGTAAAGTTGTGTGCCAAAACGAACAATTTTCTTTAAATATGAAAGTTTCGTTAATCAGGAGAACATACCAATTAAATTTCATACACTTTATGATTATGAATGATGTGTGTGTGTGAAAATTATCAACACATAACTGTTGATTACAAGGTAATTCTTAGTTTATTTACTTGCCATATTTGCTTAGTTGGGTGGTATTCGTGGTATCATTGAAAATATTACTTTTTTCATGTTTGTATGATGTATATTGTAAATAATTTGTAAGCATAGGCTTTCTTAAACTGGAATCCTGAAAAGTATCGGACAGTCAATGCGTAAGATATTTAAAATAGATTCAACCCAGTGGCAAACAAAAGTTTTGTTAATCTAAAATGCTTTTCAAGAGGAAAAACCTTGTTTATTCTTTTATAAAGAATTTGTATGAATTTCTCCCATACATCACGTTATGTTGTGTAAACAACAACTAAAACCTTACACCTAAGTAATTCTAGTCTGTTCAAGTATATGAACGTTTCTTTAGTAAGCACATATTAAGTAATCTTTCTTAACATACGTAAACACCCATTTCTCTTACAATCTAATGATCTTTTATTAGTACGCACACAACTTACTAAATAAATTATAGCATGAGAGCACAATATTTGAAATAATTCACAGTTAATTTTTAATTTCTTGTTGATTAACTTATTCTATAAATTGGATGTAATGTATTAAAAAATATTAAATTACATTCAGCAAATTTAAGCATCGTGATATTCATTACATATAATATTTTTGAAACTTACAACATACAGTAAGCAGAAAATAACAGCATTCCAGTTCGTATATAGAATTGATGATAAAAAGAAGAAACTGCATTGCTATATTGAAACTGCAATCAGAAAAACCTACATATTTTTAGTTCGTTCTTACTAACAAGAAATACAATATATATATATATTGTACCTCATAATAATATATATTAATGAGTCTATAAAATCGTTCTGTAAGGAAATATTTTTAAAAATAGAAACTCAAGAATGATTTTTTTTTTCAATTTTGGTTTCTCAATTTTTTTTCTTTATTTTTCCGAGTAGAAAACAAAATTCAATCAATTACTGCTACAACTACCTTCAAGTACTTCTAAGATTAATTTATCATACTAAATTGAGCAACGGAATTTTAATATTTTCTATTTACAAACAAATTCATGATTAAGAAGGCTTTCTAAGCAAGAGAAAAAAAATATTCGGCGGCACCGAAAAACAATTTCGTTTCTTGCAACAGGTCTTCCAGACCCACAAATCACCTCTTAGAAAAACATTTCCGAGTTTCTTTTGAAAATAATGGTGAGTACAAAAACTAGCTGCCATGCCCTTAAGACTATGATGAATGAGTAACCTTCAAATCCTTACTCACCGAGCGTAGCCGGAGAATTCGTCTATCTACAAAAGAAACTCTCTAGTTATTGATGATTCGTTCGGATACAAATCCTCTTCACTGATGCAAGCAGTGGTCTCAGACATACGTGAGTAAATTCCCTAGTTTATGTGAGGATATTCTTTTCTATAACGTTTTCAGATGTATCGAAATGATTAATGTTGCGTTGTATGGAAATAAAAAAAAATGTTTTGTAAGGTAATGATGAATATAATCGAAATTTTACTTTAGAAATCTAACATTATTTCTTATTATTTTATTTATAGCAGATAATTTATACATAACAGAAGATATGGAAAATTATGAAGGAATATGAAGCACACACACACACAATATAAAGAGAATCGATAGCAAAAAAGATTAACTTAGAAATATAGTGATGGATATATTTGTACCTTGAAATTAATCATTTTAAAGTGAATATTTGTAATTAAATAATCTGTGGGAAAAAATTAAAAAATCAAGATAAAGCTCTTTCAGGAAATAAATAAAGGCAGAATCGGTATGACTTGAAAAAAGGGACAAATAGGAAATTATAAATTTTAAAAACTAAATTAATTTCAATTTTTTTAAATAATTCATGAATTTTTTTCTTATTTATATAGGAATTAGATATATTCACTTTAAAAATTATAATTTCAAGGTTAAATATTTTGGAGGTGTTTTAATTAACTTGTAGACTTTTTGCTACAACCGACATTTGAAATACAAATATTACTCCATCATCTTTTAAAAATAAAGAGAATTCTTAGAATGCAAATCATATTTTCATTTTAAAAAACTGTAAGCATAGCAGTTCCTAAGATTTCAGTGTAAATTGAAATAGCTTATTTTATATCCTTTGTTAAGACACATGAAGTTAATTTCTTAACTAAATCAACTAAATAAAAACCTAATTTTCAAAAAAATTATTCATAAGGTATAAAAATTAAACAATATAAGTAAATATCAAATAACTACTTTTAAGCAAAGAGACATGGGTAAAATATAGAAGTCTTATATTATTATTTGGCAATGTTTTATAAAGTAGAATTCATTGAGATAAATTTTATTGCTGACATATTTTTGGGAGGACAGAAGATCGGTTTTTTATAGAATTGGTTTCGGAAATCTTACTTTCAATCTGCTGAATCTGCATCAGATTTTAGTTTGGATTAACTTTAGATGAATATTCTAGGTTTCATACATTATAGGTTGTCTTTTCGTCTTTCAACCAATCCTAAACAGGAAATAACCTTTATACATTGTCTGACTGGAATATCAATTTCTGAGAAGGAGCCATGAAATATGTAGAATAAAACTAAAAATTAAGATTAACCCAGGAGAATTCGTGTATTCGATACAAGTGTTAGTGGTAGCGCGGGGTGATGGTGTCACCTCAATCCTTTTTTTCTATCTATTTTTACTATACACTATAAAAATATAATTCTAGTGAGTAATTTATTCAAGAGAAAGTATACTTACTTCCTTTTAAGGACTTTTTTAATTTTTCTTTGATAGTTTAGAAAACTTCTAAGACAAAATACAAATATTTCAAATGGGTGTGACTTTAATAAAAGATACAAATCACGGACACTTTTCTCTAATATTCCAGGAATGGTATTTGCAGGCATAAATATCATATTTTGTTCAAGCTAATGTAGTTTTATTGTGGTTAGATGATCGACAAATAGAATGTTGAACTTTTTCCTGTTTGTGTCTTTTTGACAGGGCGCAACGGGTCTTGTGGTACCTTTGTAGCTTTTTATCTCTTTTGATGGAGTTCTTTAGGTAATATTTGAAAATCTTCCTTTCGACTTAAATGTTTCATTTTCCTCGTTTTATAAATTTACTTTCGCTATCCTTATTAATATGCGTTATTTCATCAGGTTCTTCTTTTGATCAATATCTTTTTTCCGAGTTTCAAATTCATCCAATAAATATCGCAGATGTCCATTTCTTCTTTTATATTCTGTTCATTTAGAATAAACCAGAATGAGTCGTATAATTCAGTAATAAAACCATTAAGTTGATTACATGGGTAAATTGTAGCCTGTTCATAGAAAATATTTTGGAACAAAAATGGTTGAAGAGGGAACCTTAGGCACCCGAAGTACCTCAAGATTGAGAAAAATGTTTGCCACTCCCAAAAAAGACGGATATATGTAACAAATACATTTTAGTTCCCAAGAACAATCTCTTGTAGTAGGATACTGATAAGGTCATTGGCTACAAACAAATAGCTTTCCAAGAATGAAAGATTTCGGGAGCCTGGGGTAGCTCAGTACCCCGTGCGAATAGAGTTCCCGTTAGGTGAACAGAGGAAGACAGCAGTCAGATTTGTATATATCAGTTTGAATGATATTTGTGAGATTTATATTTGAATTGTTTAAATATCCAAACATAAAACTAGGAATTGTATTGCTCCAGTTCATAGAAGATAGACGTTTATCTTCATTATTTAAGGTATACATCCGAACACGTGGAAATGGCCGAATTCTGTCAAAAAAACATATATTTTTTGTTTTTTATTTTATTGAATAGAGCTATCTTTTGGCTTTCCAAAACATCCTTTGTTTTGTTTCTACGTTACCTAGAGGTCAAGTTATAATCAATTTTAAAAAATTAAAAGAATCGGAAGTGAGCCTGTCATTTACCGGAAGTAGGTATTTAAATGGCTTAAAATCTGTCAAAAATTAGTTGCAGTTTTTTGGAAATACAGTTTTAAAATTATTTTAAAGAAATAATACAAATAGTTTCTTGTCTTAAAATTTAGTGGCAACACTACATTTCTTTCAATAGTTTGGCAATAAGAGATTGTGTTTACAAAATTTTCAATCGCTTTTCACTAGCTTTTAGCTCGAGTGTTTTGATTTATTTTGCTAACATTGGCATTCTTTTTTGCGAAATTTGAATTTTATTATTTAAATTTTGTATTCTCTTAAGTTATGGGTAATCGCAAGAATAGAAATTTTACTAGTAAATATAAGTTTAAAGGCAATAGATACACTAGTAAGAATATGCAGATACAAGAGGGCATAACTTACAAATGTGGGGAATTTTAGATTTCTATAAGGATAATTTATATTAAAGCAAGAATAGTTTAAATTTTAAATCCTTTTTTTCTCTAAATTGTTTTTTATGCATTATGTATTCACGGTGAGTATACATAAAATAAAGATGAATATATAAGTGAGTAATATATAAGTGAGATGAATATATAAGTGATATGTAAGTGATGGTGAGTAAAATATTATGAATATATTTCTATAAAACGTTTTGAACCTGACACTTATATTGTTTTCTAAAGAATGTACTAAAATATTTCTTATAGTATGAATAATTTTTGATTTATGGCCAGTTTTTCAAATAACGGTCTCATAAAAATGACACATTTTCGGTAATATTTACTCCATCAGCTCTAAAATTTTTAAATTTTAATAAAATATTAAAAGTTTAGTACATACTCTAGATAAATGCATCTAATTTGTTTTAGTAGTACTTTTACTGATATAAGTTAATTACTTTTTTCTCTAATTGCTTTGAAGTTTTTCAAAAATATTGCTAAAATTTTACATATAATTGTAAATTTTGTGAAATTCAGATATTTTTCAAAATATATAGTTAGTTAAATGTTAATATTTATTGTTATTCATCCCTAAAAAAGCATTTATAATGTTTTAATATGCTATTTTTAAAGAAAGTACGTCGAACGTGTTCGGATACCTTAATAAGTTTATTTAGTAATAATAATTATTATTATTTATTAAAGCTGACTTGCTCCCATTAGCTATTGCAAAGCTGCTTGTAGTTCAAGTTGATAAAAATAAAGGCTTGTTTAAGTCATGTGCTTGTTAAAGCTTGAGAAGGCTCTCCATTCGAATAAATCCCATACTAAGGTAAACACAGGTTCGATACACACAATCTGACATATATATACTTAAAAACACTCTTTATTTCTAATTATCACTGAGAAAAATTTAGCCCCGATGTTACAAACAATTCACATTTGTCATTAAAGAATTTGTAACAGGATCTAATGAAAAATGTATTGGTCTATTTTAGACAGGAATACATTTAAATATATTATTGTTGATTTCAAATGATAATTCGTTTAAGAATTAAATGCTTACAGACATCTAAATATGATTTTAAAAAAAAATTGTTTTCTTTACATTTACTTAATATTTTGAATTCAAAAACATTTTGAATTTAAAATGCTCCAGTAATAGAAGGACAGTGTAAAATATCACGATTATATTTTTAAGGAAATATTAATAATAAAATCCCATTTTCCTATTGTAAACTGTCATTATCGTCTATTGTTTTAATTCTCAACAATACCGGCTTGCAATTACAAGTTTATTTTACAGAAAAACTTGTATCTAAATTATTGTAAATTTGTGAAGTGGTGTAAAATCTAACTATAACTGCGCAAAAAAAAGTTTATTATCTATATAAACTTAAGCATAACCAGTATCTCTAATCTTGGGTTTTTCTTCATTTCTTTCTATATGTTCTCATACACAGAATCTCATACAATCAGTTTTCAAAGAACCTTTTAGAAATCTTTTAGAGAATATGTTTGCTACATTTTAATAATCAAAGAAATATTGTTATAATATTCAAATATGTTCAAGATAATCATCTATGTGATTTTAAATACGTAATATATATAATGAATAATATAGTTGATTTGGATAATATCTTAAGATTTTTTTTATGTCAATTATTATTTAAATGGTTCCCCTTAACCCTTCACACACACAAGGTAGTGATACATAGAGCTAATAACAAATATTTGTTTTGTGTTCTGTAAATGGAGAAAAAGATTCGTAGTTTTTTATAGTGATTGATTGCGTATTAAAAAAACATTTAAATTAATGAAAGAAAATATTAATTTGACAAATGTTTATTATTGTCAGCATCCAAATACATTTGACAGTACGCTTACTCCCCCCCCCCTCCAATTCTGACATGTAACTTTTTTTAAATTTACTAAATAACTCTACTTCTGACTCACATTTTTATCGGTAAAAAATCTACTAGCAGCTAATAAAACTACATTTTCGGCCATCATCGTGGTTAAACAACGAAACTGAAGAGGAAATAAAAGGTATGCAGAGATAATTTTTGAAATAAAATATATATTAATTAGCGGGAGCGTAATGCAAATCTTACATATTTTTTTTCCTTTGCAAAAATGAATCACAGCCATTAAAAAGATACATTTTGATCACTATATTTTCATGGTTTTGACAACATTACCGATCTTAGAGACACTGTGTAAGCGTGGATTTTATAAAAATTCGTTCCACTGTGTATTATACTTAACTCAGTTTATAAGATCAGACTTGAACAGAAATATACCTTAATGTATCCTTTCACATCTGTGATGAAGAAAAAACATTTTTGTTTTGTTTCCTTCATACGATTAAGTGTTTATCAAATGATAATGCTTAAATTTCTCCTGTTTTCTTATTTTTTTTTTATTCTGCCTTATAATTTAGTATCTTTTTTTCGCAATTTTTTATAGACTATTTACGAATACTTGCATTTGACAATGACTATAAAAAAAAAGATTATTTAATGTAAAAATTAGAAATGTTGTAGAAAGAGATTAAAATTCTTGCACGGAATACATATTTTGTGTAGTCTCTATACATTACAGAAAGGGAAAAAATTATACGTTTACAACTTTTTCGTTTTCATTTGATAAAACTACTAATATATTTTCATTCATTTAGTTGAGTAGTTTCTTTTAGAGTTTCCTTCTAAAAGAATATACATTTCTAGTAGTACCGGATTACCATTTAATTTATTTGCATGCTTTTCCATACCTAAGATATAGAGCAACTGCAAAAAATAACTTATTATTTGTAAACTTAAGTCTATTTATCTATTTAAGAAAAAAATATATTCGCTTTTACTAGAAGATAAGAAACTAACTCTTTTTACTAATATCTGTTTCACTAAAGGTAATATAGCAAAATATCAATACACTTTAACGTAATCTCATTTTTAATATAATTGAATTCATAGTAAGAGAGTATTATCTCAAATGCATATTTCTCTCTGTATCTTTTAAACATAAAGTAATATTTCCAGCATTCCATGCCATTTTTCTATAATAGGATTTTCGGTCACTATTTTATCTTCGGTAAATTTCATTCTTACGAGTATAACCTGTCACCTACGTAAAAACTTCTCCATCCCGCCTCCTTTATATCTCATTGTACCTTTTTTATATAAAAACTCACCCTTTAACTCCAGTTTATCGTCCTTTTTTTATTATCAGTTTGGCTTCAAGTTTATGATTCAAAGTTACCGTCATCTTTTAAAGGGGAAGGATTTTTACTTCTAACACTAGCTAAAAGCTTTGACTTGATACTGTCCGAGAAAGCAATTCAGGTAAGTAAGGATCTCGCTCCACGATTCTCCCTGACTTTTTTCTCTCTTTTTTCTCTAAAAAAGATGAAGAAGAGAATTTTTACGAACTCTTCCATCAATAACTACGGAAAGAAAATAGTTTTTTTTTTCCTTTACAGTTTTCGCTTGGTGTTGTTTAGTACCGTATAGTCGACTGGTTTATGTATGTTTGACAGGAGGTCGTTTATCATGCACTTTTAAGCTCATTGCTTTTCGTGTCCTTATGAGGAAAAATTATTTTGCATGACTCAATTCTTCAGAATGCGTGTGCTCGTAGTTTTTATTCAGGAAAAAGTACAAAAAGATTAATGTAGTTTTATAATATTTAAGTTTGGTAGCTGTCAAATATGAAATAATGCTTTTAACAATTAAAGTTTGTTGTAATCTTATCAATGTTCATTTACCATCAGTACGTTTTTGAAGTGATACAAAATAAAGAGCTGTTTTAAAACATTTTGTGGGATTGAAATTTTACAGATTACGCAATTTTGGGGTGTTACATAATGCGTTCTATTTGTGTTTCTTAATAATTCTTCAGGAAATATTCTTTGGAAGACCTTATATGTTATAAAACCTATTTTATGTAAAATAATCGCAATTTGTGTTATTGAAGGTTACTATTTAGTCAGAAGAATTGGGATGTTAAAGAGTGTAGTGGTTGTTGTTGCGAATGATAAAGTTCCAGTTTGTGTGTGGGTGGCGTTTTTGTCATCTTCCCTGTTGTGAATTAAAATAATCTTAGATTCCAACAGTTTTTTTATTAAAGAATAACATCAGTTGGCAACCGCATTGTACCAATACGTGGAGTTTTGAAAGCGTATTCTTTAAAAAGGCTATGTTAACCTAGAACTAAGCTCTTCAACGTTACCGGTTGCTGCGGTTTTTAACAAATAACTTAAAATCTTGATCTTGGCTTCGTTAATACTAGGTTCTAGGATTTTCTCCCGAATGTTACTATTTTTGTATAGCTTATTTTAAGTCTAATAACTTTTTTTAGATGAATTTGATTAAGATTATTAAGATTATTGATTTATTGAAGTTTCTAGCATATTTAAATAAAACCTGGAAAATACCAACTGGACAAAATTATTGAATGACACCCACACACAATACAAGTATCTGCTACCATTTTACATAAGTTGTTATCATATGGATCCCGAAAGAGAAGTTAATATTGGAAATGGTCGTGATTCAAGTTGAAAAAGGATTTGAGGGACCATTTTAGGACTAGCATTATTGTCGAAAATTTACAGTTGATAAGTATATGTAGATCCTAATTAGTAAGGTTACTAAATAAGTTGGCAGTCTCTTATAGATTAGCCTGGTAATTATGCCATAAAACACAAATAATTTTATAATAATATACTAAAGGAACACTTTTGAACAATGAATATTTTAAAATGTTGGACTTAACACATAAAGAATTAGTAATAGTATTAATGCTCTATATAGAAAATTATGTATTTGCATTCCTAAGATTTTCTTTCTATATTTTTAACACCTAAAATTCATAAAAATAGTGTTTAATTTCGCACTGTAACAAATGGTTTTAAAATATATATATCATTATTGCAGGTAAAAGGCTACAAAATATTTTCCAAAACATCATCAACAAGCAAATTAATAAAGATATAATTAAAATTAGTACAGATATAGATTAGATTATAAAAATATTTATTCAGTTCATAGTTTTGATTTTGAAAATCTATTTAATTCCATTGATATCAATGATACTATCAAGGTAATTTTAGAAAACCACAGTAATTATAATTTAATTATTAATTTCCACAAATTTAAAACTCTCATAGATTTGGTTTTGAAAGAAAATTACATTAACTTAAATAGTTCATTATAAAAACAAACTGAAGGTTTGCTTCAAGATAGTCCTGTTAGCTATAGTTTGGCTAATTTATCTTTACATTTTTATGGATATAAATATATTATTAATAATGATTATTAAATTTTTAGAAAATCTAAAAATGTAGAGAATCTACATGAGATAATAGCTGATAGATGATCTAATTGCTTTTGGTAAAAATAATAATTTTAAACCCAATATTATTTATTATCCTGATTACTTAAACCTAGTTAAAATTCATAGTAATCCATACAAAACTAATAACTTAGATTAATTATTGTATATTAAATATAAATTATTTAGTAATATGTGTATTTTTACCTAGATTAACACAATCAAAAAAGATGACTTTGATTTTAACATTCTTAAAGAGCATATTGGAATTCTGGTATATCAATTTCTATGTATAGAAACATTATTTTTAACCATATTTGTCGTAATAATATATTAGTTTGCAATAAAAATATAATATTTCTTTAACTTTTAATAACTTCATTAGTCACTGTATTGAACAAGGATATCCTGCTAATTTCTTAACAATTATATTTCTAAAAGTTCGTAGTAAAATGACAATTTGTAATAACATTTGCATTAAGTGGAAAGATGTTGTTTTTTTTTATTAATTATTTATACAGTTACTCAAAATATGATTCTGTATGTTTTATAAATTAATAATACATTATTTTATTTTAGCATCATCGTGTATGTTTAGTAAGTCCTTTTATTTTTCAATAAATTTTATATCAATTTTTAAAGTTTTTAAATGCACATATATATATATAGACTTACTTTTATTTTATCATAATTTACTAATTTTACTTTCATGTGGTACAGCTAATAGTGTTTTTGTAACTGCGAGAAACATTAACTTGGTTCTGTGTTCACGAGGTAAATTTCAACATTTGTTAGTTTTATTACATTGGTTTAAACTCTATACTAATAAGTACTCTGTAAAATTATACAGTTATATATTAATAGTATTGGGTACTTTATTTGGTAACAATAACATTTCCATAACATTTCTTCATTTGCCTATGACCCAGTGTATGTATATGCACAATTACACGTGAATATTGAAATATTTAAACCAACAATCTTGGTTCCTAAGGCCAAGAGTTTGCTACTGTTCTGCTGTGACTAATATTTCTTACTGCCCTGAATGGTTATACTTAGGTTTTATAGCTATTAGTATATATATATATATATATA
>BMAV01027605.1:74181-89106 GCA_019973955.1 Trichonephila inaurata madagascariensis
TTCACATTATTCATAAAACATTAACATATTCACATTATTCATAAAACCAAAACATACACATAACATAAAAGCACTCTAAACGAGTGAAGCAAGTATGTGACAAAAATGAGCACTCTCTTTCTTAATCTAAAGCTCTCAGTTGATGTTTTTATCAAAGAAATTTCGAAAATGTTCTTGAATCACATAACATTAGGACGCAAATTGATCAAATCCGTCATCTCTTTACAAATATTTGAAAACTTTGCACTTAGTTCAGAATTTAGGTTGCAGTTAAAATTATATTTCCATATACTAATAAAAGTTTAGTAAATAAATGGAATTAAATATAGCTCTTAGGTTTTCAATACGAAAATTAATTTTTAAGAAAATCAAGAGAGTTAGATAGAGTATCACTCAAATTATATTTATTAATTAGTTTCTTAAAATAAAAAATTGTTAAAAATAACTCTTTTATATAACATAGGAATGGTCGAGATAAACAATGATTTTTTTTAATGTTACATAATCATAAATCAAAATGTTTCATGCAAATCTATTCATCAGAATATCATTTAAAATTTTGATCATTTTTTTGTAATACTAGTATTAAAATCTATAGAAAGTATATCCACAGAATTTTCAGTAAAATTATCAAAACATTTTTGAATCAAATACTTAATTAAAAACTTAACGTTAATCATCAATATTTTAAAATTAATTTAAAAAAAAAACAGTTTCCTTTTTAAATATTATATAATACGGATTTAGCAAGAAAAAAAATGAATCTATTAAATTTTTACAAATCTTATTCTTTCGAAACCTTTAAGTCAAAGTCAGATTAAATTTGTGAAAGCCTTGATTCCCAATTTAATGTCTAGCCAAAGGCTATAATGAAAATCAATGCTGGTAATAAATTAAAGACAAAAACGGAGTTTCGTTAAAAGGAATTAATCGATTCACTATTTTGCATTAAAACATCGGTTTAAAAATGTTCGACAAAAATATAATTTCAAAACCACTTTATTCCCCTAATAAAAACAATTGATAAAAAGAAGGGACAAAAATAAAGCTTTGATTGCTAGAAAATGAAACTTATGTAAATGAGAAAATCTCAGATAATTACTTACGCTGCCTTAAACATAAAAAAAATGCATACTAAAAACATCATTCGGAAACAAAAATTTCCCTTTAGTATTAAGAAAATTTAAATTCTATAGAGAGAAGGGAAAAAAATTAACGATGGAAGGAAAACTTTACAATGGGGGAAGAAGATCATAATAAGAACCATTTGCTGAAACAAGATATTTCTCGATTTATTTGGAAAGAGGAGGGAAAAAAGAAAAACGTAGATGAACAAAACAGCCCAGAGGTAAAACATCAATTTGAACCATCTTCCAATGTCAAATAATAATGAGTCCATTAAGGTAACAGTAGCATGGCTGAGTTACAAAGCAGAATTCTGCCTCTGGTTGAAACTTCTTTAATCACTTCTTTGTGTCTTCGACGAAATGGAAGTCAGGAAATTGCATTGGTGGTGAAGAATTTCTTTTATTTGTTTCTGAGAATCGTGAAACAAAGACGGATTGATCTCGAATAATTATTTTGCTTCTTAGTTTATTGTTGTGGAAATAATGTTCAAGAGCCATTTCCTCTTTTCTCGAAATAATTCTAATTCTTCAAATTTTCTTTAACGAAAGATTCTACTTCTGCAAAGAAGATAAATTTGTGGTTTTCTAATAAAGAAATCAAAAAGAAATATAAGGTGCATTTTGACAAAAGGGAATTATCATTATATATGACAAACCCAAGGTTGATTTGTTTCCAATTTCAAATTCTGTTTTATTATATGCCTATGCAAAATAATCTTCATACGCAAAACTGATCTAAAATGATATAATGGAACTGCTTTGAAAGAAGAAAGGTTCTTTAATTATGCTATGAAACGTCAATTTTAAAATTATTTCTTTTTTACGTTGTTATATGTCAGCAGTCCATTGATTATGATTTATATCGATAACTTGATAATTAAGATAAATATTACTTGAGAGAGAGAGAGAGAGAACGAGTAAGTTTACAATAAATATATTTTGCTTTAATACAAAAAGTAGATAAATACTTTTCGAAATTTGTTGACCATTTTTTTTTAAAAACTACTTAAAAAGTATTTTTTAAAAAAAAATGCTCACCAAATATTGATTGAGATTAAATAGAAAAAAAGTAAAACTATCCACGAAAAGAAAATCGGTTATATCGGTGCCTTATTAGAAATATGTATTTGAATAGAATGAAAATTATTTCCTAAAATATTTATTTAATATCTTACCTTTTCAAAATGAAACATATTAAAATAAATGTTTTTAAATAAATATATGAAAACATATGCCAGAATTTGAATGTACACACAGATTAAACTTAAAATATATATTCATATTTGTAAATGTTAATAAATATTTTACTTTATTTTTGCATCATATTTGAATTTAAGGAATAAAAAAAGTGTACATATAAATAATATTCTAACGGAGTAGCAATCTATTATATTTACGTAAAAGAAACACTGTCAAAGATTAATGGATGACAAGCATTAAACAATTCCTTTTATAAATATTCGATACAAACAAATAATACCACTAAAAAAGTTAAAGATTTTTGCATTCTACATTCCGTTTCACAAAATAAAACGTTTCTTAGCATGTAATCAAAAACTAAACTTTGAAAACTTTGTGTTTTGCGTGACAGGCATAAGCAATCTTTTTTTTCCAAAGGCGGAGCCACATTTACGTTAGAGTTTTGTTTCGAATCTGAGTTCTTTTAATATCATAATGGAATCAAATACTTTAGCATCACTATTTAGAATAAATGTGGATTTCTGACGCAGCCGGTTTTAGAAAACAAATCTCAATGGAATGTTTTATAAAAATCAAGAAATTTGTCTTCTGTTTTTTTTCCATGTTCAAGATATACTTTTTAGTTTTATGTAAAGTTTAAAACTCGATGTTTAAACTTCAATTTAAGCTTAATTTGCTTCCTGAACGATATTTTGAGTATTAATTGTATTTACTTGTTGAAATATTCATGTACAAATTTTTGATATTTCAAAAGTTATGTAAATAATATACACATGTTTTTTTTTTTTTTTTTTTTTTAATTTTTTTATTATTTTTTTAATTTTTTTTATACAATATGGCAAAGAATACATAAACCTTTAATATACTATGTACTTTCAATACATGGCTGAACTTAATTGAATAATTCAGTCTTTACATATGATACGATTCATTGATTGATCATGTAATTACTTCATGCGTAGATTATAAAGGAAAGAAACAAATTACTTGTTTTTACAATCAAAGAAGGTATGGGAATCACACATAAAATAATAAATATAAAATAAGTTATAAATTTTAAAAAATATAGAACATATTGTTTGAAAAACTGCGTACAATTTATATAATTCACTTTTTATAACATAGAAATTCAAAGTAACAATAGTATCAAAGATGACATCTGAGTTCTAACTGTGCACTCTTTAAAATACCTTACAAGGCTAACATATAAACCCTTTAAGTGTCGTTGAATTTATTGTGCCATGTAGGTTTGAAGCGACACTAAGACTCGAACCCACGATTCAACGGAGTCAAAAAGAGCTTACGATTATCATCATTTAGTTAGCACGATGACTACTAAAGTTTAGTCAAAAAAAGATAAGTAATATATATATATATAGATTCTTGATAAAGACATACATTTTACATTCCTCTGGCAATTTGAATGGCTTTTACTCGCCAAATAGCTAAATCGTCGTAATTCAGTCTAATGCGGAACTATCCAATATACATGGTGTTGCCGAAACTCAGAGAGTTTACAGTAGCCACCATGTAGAGGACAAATCAACATAGAACAGGAGGGGGCACCAACTGAGTTTTGTCGGTGAATATTGTGATAATAGCAGCCATCAGGAGGACAGCCTGAGTTTCTCGGAGCTCTTCTGTTGGAACCGTTCTTGCTGCCCGAACTCTTATAAATAACGCAAAATACCTTGTTTTCCTATAGCACGTCCTCCCGGAGTTGGTGCAAGGAGGTCCGATCACTGCGCATCATAACGTATGATTCATGTGTGTTGGTGCATCAACACATTTTTCGATTGCGATTCGTAACCACCTCCATCTTACACTTATTGAGAAGTGGATTGAAAATGGTAGATCAGTTGCTTGGCTAACACACTCTCTGGACCTCAATCCCTTGAAATCCTTCTTCTGACCGAAACTGAAATCTCTTATGTTTGAGACATTAGCCGTTGACTTCAGTAAAGGATCTGGGACTGTGGTAGCCCAGTGGTTAAGGTATCGGATCATGGCAGGCAGACAATGTGTGAGTTCGAGCCCAGTACCACTAAAGACCCGCCTTGCAGGGGGCATCGATGCACTTTAAATCTGTCCAGAGCTGAAACGTCCTCCCGTTGGTGTAGTAGTTAGGAGAGGAGGGTACCAGCTCCGGTTTTGCCCAAGTCACTTGACCATGAATCAAAATTATGTGGTCCGTCGCCAAAAGAACTCGTGTAGCTGAACAGTGCGACTTTAATATTCACTCACTCAGTAAGTGATCTCATGATGTGAACCGTCATAGCTTCAGCTGACATCACCAGCACACCGGATTGGTTTGAACACATCCTTCACTCTTTTGTCCGTCAGTGTTGGCTGTGTTATGACCTTCACGGCCACAACTTCGAAATATTCCTCCGACAATAACTTATAGTTGCGTTTCTGACGTCCAGCTCTGATGAATTATTTCTATTGTAAACGTGCGTTACATCGTTTTACCTCTTATTGCCCCTCTTCTCTCCACTCGACATCACACCCTTCATAACTTTTTTAGTGAATCACTCCTACTAAAAGTGGCTTACAACCCCATGTTTTATGTTGATTTATTGTCTGCGTGCTGTCTACTATCAGTCATCTGTATTTATTGATCAAATTCGGCATCACCCTGTGTATCCGATTACAGTTTTTCAATATTTTTTTTTTAAAATCCTTATATCATTCGGAATTATTTTTCCATTAATTTTACTTTATTTTCCGTATTAAGATTATCTATAGTAAGCTTACGGCTCAAAATTCATAATTAATACAATTACGAGAAAAGTTAATATTTATTTTTTATTTGCATTTATATTCTTGGATTCTTGATATTTCTATGATTTTCTGTAATATGAAACTGAAAGAAGAATCCTTAATTTCTTTAATTTAATAGTTTATTAATTATTAACGATTAATTTGTATAGTGCGTCATTACGTAATCATATTTTTGCATCAGCAACATTTACATTAATATTATAATTTATGCGAACATTAAATCAATAATTTATTTGCTTTTTAAATACCAAATTTCAAAAACAAATGCTTATATTTTAATCAACAAAAGAATTCCCATAATTATTTTTCATAAATCTGTATTGAAAAGCCAAGAAATTTATTTGCATACACTTTTTATAAATTTCATACATTAAGCAAAAATGTAACTCTCTCAAAATAAAAGATACAAAAATGTTATTAAATGTCGAAGAGAAATTCCGACTCCTTTCGCTTAAAAGAAAAATGTTGCGTTTGGAATTTCTCGTAAATAAACTAAAACTGTTTTGAATCCAAACAAATATTTCTTAAAAGCAGACATTTTCATAAGATGTTAGTATTTGTATCTTAAACGTAAATTGAAAAATAAACCTACATTTCAAACAAATTCTACAATGATATTTGAATGGAACATTCTTTCCTTTTTCTTACAAATTATAAGCATAAATATGCCAAGTAGAAGAATTACTGTTATATTCAGGTTTTGCGTAATACCATTCTTCCTACTTTAACACAGTAAACTCCGAATAAACATTTTTTTTTCTTTTTTTACATAACAAAATCTCTAAGAATATATAAATATGTCACAGGTAACAATTTGAAGGACTTGTCATGTGAATAAACACTATTGTATACTTCGAGACATAATTATTGGACAACTCAAATTTTTATTATTAAGAAAAACAAATTATAAGTAAAAGTGAACTCGGTACAGTTGAATATGGAAATAACATCTAATATTGTTGATAATACACATTTATTGTTGCAATAAGTAGATTTTGATAGTACTGTGGGAAAAGTAGAAAAATGATGGGGGCAGAATTATTACGCAGCAAGATTTATGTGTCGAGACTAAAGATGTATTTATCAAATTTAATAATTTGTGCAGCCATCTTGGTATTTAATCGCCCCCAAAATGCGATCTGGCTGGGTTTTGATAGAGTTCAAAAAGTATCTCAGAATATATCTTCCTAAGCTTTGAGAATTGCATTCTGAAGTTGTCCAACTTTTGAAAATTGTCTCTCATTATGATGAACTACTTGGGCCATGTTCTCCCATTAGTTTTATGGGATCCATGCCCAGAAACCGAGAAATCCATGATGGAAGAGAAATATTTGGTTTACTAATTTATTTACTCATGTGTTTTAAATTCACTCAGTGGGTGTTGGATTAAAAACCAGTCCTCAGAAATAGGCAGAAAATAAAACAAGAACAAAAATAAACAAGATAGTACAACACAATATTTAAAAAAATAATAAATAAATAAATAAAGGGCAAAAAAAGCAGAGTTGGGGAGACAAAGTTACATTAGTCTACCCCTGATTGATTGCGAAAAATGGAAATAAAAAACTAACTTATTATGAATCATATTGCTGCGAAAAATAAAATGTAACAGGTAGGAATTGCTACCTATGTAAGTTTTTTAAGAGGAAATTTGGTAGTTTAGTGTCAATGAAAAACACAGTGATAGACTTCCCTGGAGAGAACTACATGAGCAATTATGAATTGAAAGCAACCTGACCCTATGAAGTTAAACAGAGAAAGCGATATAATTAGTAAGAAAAAAATAGTTTATTTAAAACTCGTAGAAAGATTAATATCAAGGTTTCTTAAACACAGTTTGACCATTTGCTTCATTTTTAATTATTTCAGTATGGAGTATAAGAGTCGAGGATGAAGTATTTAAAGTAATTATTTAGAAAAGATAGAGCTGCAAGAAGCTCTTCCTCAAGAACAGTTTTGGGCACAAAAGTCTACGAAATCATTAAAGAAGCTATTGTTTAGAGCTGTAATACAGCTTGAGAGTTTGACAATATTCTTTTGTGAGTAATAGGATTTTATTGGAGCTGAACTTCGACAGACATTATCTTTCTAAAATGTGCAGGTTTTCATTATAAAAAACGTCAGCTGAGTACTAATCATACTTAAATAAATGATACAAAACCGAGCTGGACGAACTAAGCTTTTTTTTAACTAAGTTGAACTTCACAGGAGACTGGATCTTTCTAAAATTTGCAGGTTTTTATTATAAATACATCTGCAGACTACTAATCCACATACTTAAATAAAAGATGCAACCAAGCTGGACAAACTGTTATTTGTTTAACTACAACGAACTTCACAGGAGACTGGATCGAGGACTTGATCCTCCGCTGTTTATCTTGAAACTACGATACTGCTTTTGTTGTTAGCTTGGCTTGTTGGAGGAGGAGTGGGCTTCATTAAAAGCTTTTTTTTTTTTTTTTGTAATTAATTTCAACATATATACAAGACTACTAGAATAAAAATAGTGAGAACTATTGAATTCATATCAACATGTATACAAAACTACTGAAATAGAAATAGTGGTAGTCATTTACAATATAGTAAAGAATGGTAGAATAGCAGCGCCACATGTACGCAGGAAATGGTAAACTATGTACAGTATGGTGAGTGAATAGCAGCCCCACCTACATGTAATAAATGAGTGGTGGCACCACACGCCCCTATCGTATTTTTTAAATTGACATTCAATGGTATTAATATATGACACACTGTGTGATCTCTTTGGTGTCTATAAAGACAATATATTTCCCCTTGAGCAGGAATTCCGTCCCACACCATGACTGAGCCTCTCTCCATTTGATGGTTTATTTGGATATTTATATCTATTCTTCCATCAGAGGTCACTAATAATGAATACTATTTTAATTGTCCAGATTGCATCTTTTGAAATAAAAAATGTACCCTATACCACTTACCGACCCAAGTTATAGTTTGTTTGGTGAAACTCAAATGGTTTTTGAGTACGTAAAAGAGGGAATTTTATATTCAAACTTCTCAAATATTTTTTCGGTGAATCTTTATTTAGTACTCTAGATATTGTTTGGATCAAACAAGTATGATTCAGAGTTCTTGATCACTGTAGTTGGCATCTTCTTTCGAGTTGCTGCCTTATGAAGTACAATTCATTTTATTTTGCAAACACTGAGAACTGCCCGTTATTTTTTCGCCAGAATTACTGAAGTATTTGTACCAAACATGTGAAACAGCACTTCTAGGACATCCATTTGATTTCGAAATGTAGTTCTTTTGAAACCCTGATTTCATAAAGCAACCACTTTTTACCAAATTTATTTTCTCTTAAATCTGTACTTTTTGGAAATTTGCAAAAGTTTCTGAAGTTTTGAAATTAGTCAGTATTTTCTACCTTTATGAAGATGCGACGTAAGCATTTATAATTACATTCATAAATGTAGCTTACTTTAAAAAGAAAGATATTTTCTTATATTTATGTCCATATCTAAAATTTTAAACTTTATTTTCAAATGAATTAAAATTAGTCCTTATGGTCATTTTCAATGCATTCGAATAATTAAAATAGATGAATGAATGTCTGTATCGAATTGCAGTTAAATACAATCAATGCATAAATATTTATGTTTTCTTATAATTATGTACGGACTGTATAAATTAATTCCTTATACAATTGAAATCGGTTGAAACAAATGGATGTAACAGATTATTCGTAATTTGAAATTCAGTTATCGATAGCTGTATAATAATTAGGATATTGAAAAAGGTTTACAAATACTTTATTTTGTTAACATTTTTATTTTTCCTATAGTACTTATAAGAGAATGTTTGAAATGTATCTTGCGTAGACAGAAATGTATACCATAATAAAAGTAATTTTCTCTGATAAGTAATTTATATATGTATATCAATTCACAGAATACTTATAAACATGTAATTTAAGAACTAATATATTTAAATAGATTTTTTTTTCATTTCAAACATTAACATAAAAAAAACAAAAAATAGAAATTGGTTTCATTTTTATAAGCACAAATGATAGCAGTCTGACATATTTCTTGAAAGTTAGAAAAAATGTAATTTTATTGTCAATATAGTTCTTTTTTATACTTAAACATTGGAATATAATGTACATGTTTTATAATTTTTGCCAGATACATAAATGTAATCTCCCTGATTTGAAATGTAGTTTCATTTCAAATAATTTTATTCAAAACTAATATCTGCTGTAATTCAACAGAAATCCAAGTAGTTATGCTGTTTAAAATAACTGAATAGCTTAATATATGTTGTATATAATCCATCAAAGCATGATTAATATTACGATATTCTTATATGGCAAAAAAAAAAAATGCAAGTATATTTTAATAAGTTTTCATAAAGAAAATTAATGTATTACCAAATGAATATCAGTACACTTGTTTTCCTACTGTTAAATTATTTCATTCTAGTAAACGTAGATTATTACAAACTTTAATAAGTAATTAACAATAACCCATTTCAACACTGGAACATTGAATAAAGATTATCTTTTTGGCAATAAGCTACAATTTTTAATTCCTAAATGTTTTGAAATCCATAGAAATTCTATGTATTGTATCATTATTGTGTAAATACAAAGTAGGACATCTAATTTATTGTATGTATGTCTATTCTGGAGGACCACTGAAATGAAATAATTGCATAACAATTTAAGAAAAGAAAAAAAAGCATTGTAGATGAGAAACAGTATTGTAGTATGCATATATCATAACGAACAAAAGATTTCCCCGAATACATGCTTCTTAGTTTTGGTCTGTTGTAAAAAGTTCATTTATCTTCAGCACAATGAAAGCACAAAACAACTTTTTTTTTTCTTCTTATAATCAGAGTCCTTCTAAAAATTTCTTTTCTTTTAAAATGTTCCACATTTATTTAATCAGGATTTTGTTGCGTAATGTATAGTAACTCCGATTACGTCAGTAATAGATTATAGTACATCTTTATCAATACTTAAATTACGCACCAACACCCAGATGCACGTGAATGTATGTATGTAACTTCTTGCTAAAATAAAGATCACAGGATCTGATTCTTTATTTTAACGAGAAGCTTTTTAACACTTCAGTAAGACATTTTATATTTATATATAAACTCAGTATATGTATATATATGTGTGTGTGTTTGTGTGTGTGTGTTTATTATTCCATGTATGTTTATATATCCTAATTTTTTCAATAAAATTTTTCTTATTTTTTCTCTTTATGAGGAATATTATTATTCTATTTTATTAATTTTATTTTACTTTATACTGTATGTTTTATCATCCACGTTTGTTGAGAATAGGCTCAAATTTTCAATATGGCTTTTTATTTCTATTATCTCGAAAATTTCTGCTGTATTGTAAAGGTGGATCCATAAAGCATTAAATAACCCTAAATCACTGGACTAATTCTGTGACAGCTCTAGAAATCATAATAGGTTTCCAGTTTAGTCTAGAGACTATTTTTGTATGTACATTTGTTGTGTCCCTTGAACTCCAATTTCTTTCATCTTGGTCTTAGTAGGTTTTACAACTTTTTTCAATTGATTTCTTACTTTATTTTACTATACTATATTATATTTATAAAAGCAAATCATAATATATAGGCAGTAGGCTTTCAATAGTGCAATAAGATTAATAATATGAATACGCATTTTACTTCCTTTACATTTCTCTCTGATATATGTATGAATTCATTTTTTTTATTAAATCATATGAAATCCTATCATCCTGAAACAAGGATAAATATCAGAAAAGTGTAATTGAAAAATAAATGGTGAGCTGTACATTTTAAATATGCTCTATGTTTTATCAAATGAAAACATCAATATGAATACATAGATAACAGTACCGCACACAGACGTTTTCCAAGGAAGGGGGGGTCGAGGGTCGAAAGTCCACCATTCTTGTATCATGCTCCTTTTGATTTTGTTGATTTTGGGGAACAAAAAACAGTAAAAAACTTATTATTGAATAAATAATTAGTATTAAATAATAAAACTTAAAAAAAAAACATTTAATTAAATTTTACGTATTATATACTTAAAATTATGATCAATTGAGAAAAAATCAAGGGCTTTGGAGGGGGTGTCCGGACCTCTAAGACCCCCCCCCTTGTGTGTGCCACTGATAGATAATGAAACTATACAAATGATATTTTTATTTCAGTGCGATTCCTCTAATTCCTTATGAATACATCAAAAGTAATTTTTCTACTGATAAAAGCAAACTTAATATTATTTCTTTCTTTCTTTTTAAAGGAGAAAAAATAAACAAAAGAGAAAAATGAATAATATATTTTAAATAGCCTTATTACATTTTAAGAAACATACTAAGATATATTTACGTACATTTATAAAAGGATTTGTGTAGCGAATTTCATGAAATTTTATTTATATGTTGATCATTATTTAGAAAATATAGAGGTTTAGTTTGAGACTGCAAAATTTATTTCAAAGAAGAGTGGAGATTTGGACCTTATCCAAAAGGAAATTCGAACTTCCGTCTGTTTTCTATCATGTTAAGCTGCAAGTACTTTTCTGTTTCTAATCCTATCTTCATTTATGGTAGAGAATAACTCAGCTGGAAAAGTAGATTTGATTCGAAAGTTGTTTTTCTGCTAATGAAACGGAGTTGGCTTAGTTCTGTTCTTTTAGAGAAAAATGAAATGAAAATATTTTTTGGAAAAAATTGAGACAAGGATGAAACAGCTATTTTTCTCATGAAATTATTGAGTAAAATTATACAATTTGTTTCAAGTGAGGATTAAATGTAATCCGTTCCTTCGAAATTTCTTTCTCAGAGTTTCGAATAACTAAATCAAATGATGTAATTGTCCCTTTCTGTTAAAATCTAATAACACAAATCGAGCTTTCCTTGATTTATATAGAAAAAAAAATTCCACACTTATAAATGAAGAATATCACCATAAACTTTGTTTTATAAATCCCTTCTTTGTGAAATATGGTAATTTAAATTGAAGCACGAAATGCGTATTTTGTACATATATTTTGTTAAACCTATTATTTGTAAAATTCATAGCAAATATTTGATATCTCTATTAATTTCTAAATGATCACTTGCTATCATAATGGCCCAATACATATAAATTGCAGTCACGCGTTTTCTTAAGTTAGAAAAGAACTTGTTTCTAATTCATAATTTTAAAAAACGAGACCATATATCACTGATGAATTACATATGAAATCAAAAATTGAATAATGTTATAGTTGATTCTACTGTTATGCTTATAAAGTATAACTTAGCTGTCTTAAAATATAAATAAAAACTTGAACTACAATTAATTTGTCGTGCAACGTAAATTACCATCTTTCTCAAAAGAAAGAAAACTTAATAAATTCTGGAAGAATGATCTAAAATTTTGATGTAAATTTTCTTTTCTATTTAAACATATGTTGATTTTTTTTAATTTCTGTTATAATTATTAATTGAACACACTGAACGTAATTTAAATTTCTCTAAATAGCTTAAACATTTTCTAGTTAGACTTAGAAAAATAAATAAAGAAACCTACAAAATCTGAATTTGAATTATTTTTTTATATAATATGCACTTAAAAAGAAGATTTTGCTGTAGTATTCAAATACTGATATATTTTTTTTCTTTATATTTTTTGTTGAACTTTTATTTTTGAATGCAATTTTTTATTAAAATTGAACTAAGATGGCATTGATTTTTAAATTTTCTAAATTCTCCCAAAGCACTTTTGAATCGTCGGTCCAGAATCTATCTGAAGCAAATGATAAGGTATATAATGGACTTGGGTAATGTCTACTGAAATGGAAAATGAGCATGCAATGCAAGACACGCCCGTTCCCTTTTTTTTTTATTTAAAAAAAGAAAAGCTTTCCAATGTGGCCGAGTCTTTGATTCGTGATTACAATTTCCTTATCTTAGTGAGAAACGTCAGAGGATAAATATACGTATGTCAGAGAAACTCTAAAAATACATTTTCGGAACAGTACCCTATATTTATCATTTGTCTCTTGTTGGTCTAATTTGAATAGTCGACGTTGCAGTTATATGTGTGCATAACGTGCTATCTCTATTACAATGAAGAGATGGAAGAATATTCTCTTGATGAATGGAAAATAATCTTTTTAGGTTTAGTTTCAACAAATGAAGAAAGTTTGAGCTAAGATTATGAGTAACAGAGAGATAAAGACTAGCGTATGCAATTACAGTCCTCCAGGAGACATAATTTCTGATGATTTTATAATTGGATGTAATGATTGGTATAAAAAATATTTCGCGAGAACGGTACAGATGAGAAAGTAGCAAGTATATATAATATTAAAATGTATAAATAATATGTGTAATAGTTTCCACACAAAAAAATATATCATGACAACAATTTTTTTTTAAAAAAAAACTTGTACTGACTAAAATTTCTCAAATATTTATGTGAATAGTACAAATGTAATATTTTGTACAATTATCCCACTGTGTATGTGCATAGATACATATAAATGTTATCGAGTCTAAATATTTTACATTGTCTGTTGAAAAATTATGTAACATAAGCAAACGCAAATGCCAAGAGAATATTTAGTTTTTATTAATTCATAAATAATCAGCATTATGATATAATTAATGTGACATTCATAAATAATCATTATAGTTAATCTTTGAATCAAAAAGAGCTCAGAGAAATATATATTCAATTTCGTTTATGCCTTTAAAACTTCTCCAACAGTATGAGGTGAAAAATTTAACTAATAAACATCAAATAATTTATAATGTGCAATAAATATGGTTATGAAGGAGGTGCCTTAAAGGCCAATCCAAATTAGATTTAACATTCTATAATGCACAGTTTACGAATACTATATGTTTTGAAACTTAAATTTGATGGAATAAGGTAGTCGAAAATTGATTATTGTCTTTTCAATAATCCATGGTGCAGTTTATTTCATTTAAATAATTGATTTCACCAAGAAAAAAATCATTTTTGAATTGTAACTAGACAGCTGGATTTTTATATTTAATATTCTACTAATCCATACATGTACAAACAGCCTTTTTCAATTTCAATACAAAATAAGTTAGACTCTACCAATTGCACCTAAAGAAAGAATTATCTCAGAATCCAATTGTGGAAGGTATAACATTCTATTAAAAATAAATGTGATTTTCTAATAAAATTTCATCTGAGAAAATGTCAAATACAATTAGAAACCCATAACAGGATTAATTATAGTAGCTGCTTGCATTTTGGTATTAACATTTTGAAAAAAAAAAACTACCTTTCTTCCAACAAATGTTAAAGGTTTTGTAAGAAATAATGTGAGGAATTAAGAACATAGTACATGTATTTAATGTAATTATATCCAAATATAATTATAAGTAAATAACATCTCACATTATAGTCTTGTTAGAACTTGCATCTAATTAAAACACTATTACGGATTGTAATTTCGTTAACAAATTGAGCTATTTACATTTTAAATCTTCATGCAAAATAGTAGGTTTAAGTAGATTTTAGTAGAGAGAGAACCATCTCTGTTAATTCAGTTAAGGAGTTTTTTAAAAGAAATTCTTAATAATAGATAAATGTTGCCTCAAAAAATGTATTTAATCTTAGATTAGACAGAGAACCATTTTAAGTAAACTAGGAAGTTACGTAATAAAAAGGCGAGACCAAATTACTTAACATTAGATTACGAAGAAGATGTGTTAAATAAATATGAAGTAGGTGCACATAACATACTAAATATATATGGTTTGTAAGAATGTCTAACTCTCATAATTTTACAAAAG
>BMAV01027605.1:91583-114085 GCA_019973955.1 Trichonephila inaurata madagascariensis
ACATTAAATATATTGAGTTCAAAAGAATAATAATCTGTATCTTATAGTGCTTTCATTTTTCGAATAGTTTTCTTGAGGTAATTTTATTATGGAACTCTCGAAAACATTTCGATTTATCATTTGTTTTAATACTTTTTCTAACTCTTTTATGTAATAAAATAAAATTTTATTTTTATATAAAAGAGAGTAATAAAAATAACATGTTATTTCCTGAATACTTACAACTCTATGTCGAGAAATGCAATACGGTCCAGTGCTTGTGCGAGATAAGGGATTTGAATTATTGAAAACATCACTATCTTTGTGTCTGTGTATTCGTGAGTATGTTTATAGCTGAAAGATTTTTTTTTAGTTTATATTTCAAAAATATGGTTATGTTTTTTAACATTGAACATGGTATAAAGTTTTTATTCATCTGTATTTATGGTAAAGGCAATTGAAATGATGTGAAGATTTTTCCAACTACATACATACATGCAGATTAAATCTGAACTGAAACCAATAAAACTTCGCTGAAAGATCAATAATTCACTGTAACGATATATTTTTTACCGATAAAATCACTCAAGAATAATGGGGTATGGACTAAAGTGAGAAGTTTTATTCATTCCCAAAAAATAATAGTTATTACGATCGATCATAAAAAATATATAGGATTCACCGATGGTTCGCTCTTTCCTTTCGATTTAGAATTGCTATTTCGCTGATAAAATGTTTGGCTGAAAAATAAAAAATGCTCAAAGGTCTTAAAATACTTAAGGTAGAAATGGCAAATGTGAATTGTGTGGATGGGTTCTTTCGAGTTTATTGTAATATGACTTTTAGAGTGAAGTATCATCAGACAGGAAAAATATACAGATTTAGATATACTGAGTTTCAATATTACGCTGAAATGATACATTATTTTATATTACAGCATATTCGGTAAAGTGATTTTATATCGAACTTGTTATCTTTATGGAAGAATTGCACTGTTTATATTAAATAAAGAAATTGTATACATTAGACAGAATTGTTTCCATACATGAAAACAAAATATTTAAATATTTAAAAGAATTATAATAAACATCAGTAAAAGATATAAACTTTTAATCACAAAGTATAGTTGATACATCAGTGGGAAAAAATATACAATATTATCCAAGTAATTCACACATTTAAATTACAAGTATATGCCATTTAATACAGTGCTTCTCAAACTTTCAACACTTGCGATCCAATATTCAACCACAATTTTCATCGCGCTCCCCTCCATACAATAACGATGCATTGAATTTGATTATACAATACTTTGACACTAAAGCTACAATACGACTTTAACCTCTTCACTACCGGCGTATATAAAAGTCTCGCTCAGACAGTGCGTAAATTGCCCCGGACGTATACATACGTCTTTTCGAAATATGTTCACTACTATCCATACAATTATTCCGAAGACTTTAGAATGCAATAAAATGACCTTAACATTGTCTGAGAAGGATTTACTTATTTCACAGAGGATTTTGTTATTTTCCGTTTCTCCCTCCCTCACAAATACAATATATATGCGTGCATACATGCAAAACGGTGGCATTGGGGAGTGAATCGTGTAACTGCAGTTAAGGGATTAATTATAAGCCGTACAAATAATCCAGATAAGTATTAATTCTTGCATATAATTTTATATATGACCAACCACGTGGTGTTGTCACTGGTAATTATTAAACTTGTTCTTACTTTTAGTATTGTTAAGATAATTATAAAATTCATTCTGCAGTATTGATACATTTATAAGTATATTATATCAGTGTAAATATATATTTTTTTCATCATGACAAAATGCATTTTCTTTGTTTTACTTTCAAAAAATGAAACTTTTTTTTTAAAAAAAAAAATTAATAATTTTTTGAAATAATCTTTTGTTTTCGACTTTTCAGTATGCTCTCACCCCCTTCTAGATTTACCACGCCCCCCTAGTGGGGCGCACCCCACAGTTTGAGAAGCACAGATTTAATACATATATGAATATTTTAAACAAATATATAACGCATCCCCACACAATACAGTTTAAGTAATAGCCAAGGGCTTTTTTACTTGAATTTAATGACTAAGCCAATTTATTTTGTCAGTATATTTTTTTTAAAAAAATTGTTTTTATTTAAAACGCTTTCATGAGTCACATTTTATATTGTCTTTCAAGAAAATAATTTCAAAATGGGGTGATTATCTTCATATCATGGAAGAAGAGAGTAATAAAAAAGAATAAATCCAATATCATTTCTAAAGTATATAATTAAAACTAAACTTGGACGTTTAAACTATACATATTTCTTATTTGGTCCATATAAGATTATAGTATTTACAATGTATTTCACTGAATTTAATTTTTTTAAACTGATCGTTTAAAACTAGCATGTAATACATGCGTTTGGAAAATAAATGATGCTTTTTAATCAGCGGTGTTGTACACGAATAAAGTGTAAGACAAGACAGAATAAAGTGAGAATGAGAGAAAGGTTGAGAATGGAATTTTTGAAGTTGTATGATGTATGAGTTTTTTTAGTAGTTCTCTAAAATAAAGTTGTCGAGAAAGCGTGGAAGTGAATTTAATACATATAATTATATCAGCAACATAATGACTAAGACAAAAACTCCAACTCAGTCACAAATGATGTATTTTCGATTAAACAAAATTTTCTTATTTTATAATAATAATTTCTTTTAGCTTGCTTACCTTTTACTTTTTTTAATAAGTTATATTGTGAAAGAACTTTATTGTAATAGTGTGGATGTCTTATATATATCCTTATATTTTAAATCACCTGACTTTAGGAAAGGAATAAGTAAAACTTAACGAAGAAGAATGAATTTGTTGGAATGAAAAGGGAAATTATTTTATCTTTCAACTTCAAAAGTAAAAGTTATTGAAAACAGAAAAATTTATTTTCTTACAAAGGAGGCTTACAAATTTAAGCACAATCCTTGTTAGTTACAATCCTTTATTTGAACTGTAAGATGTCAATCGAAAAAATTCTGGAAGAATTTCATTTCGTACTTTAAAATAAGGAACCATTAAATTTATCATCTTTAAATTTCGGTGCTTATGTCTGGTTATGCTATCCATATGTTTAAAAATATACCTATGCACTTATACATTAGTAAATTGTTGTTATATGTACAATCGTATCATTAGAATAATTTTAGAAATACACTTAACGATCAAATTAGAAAAAAAAAATATTGAAATTAAGTTTTTTAAATACCATTTAGCTAAAACCAATTCCATAACTTTCTACATAAATTTTAAACTTTTCTCCAAATACCAGAAATGTTATTCAAATGCAGGATGTAAAATTCGCGAAAACTTATTGCTATGTCCTAATAGCTGCTTTTATTTACATAAAGCCGGTCTTAAGTATTTAAGAAAGATGTATAAAATATTAGAAAATATTTCACTGATAGGAGAATACTTTCAGTTGCAAACTTTCGTTAAATATTATTAACACTTACGGATATTCCACGATCGGCACCAGTGGAGCAAATTAAGCTTGCTCAGAACAGTGCCTCTTCGGAGACATTCTCTTGCATCCAATATATGAATTTATATATTTTAAAGGATAATTGCATATAACTGTGTGCATTATTTATTGCTCCGTCCTGATAACTTTGCTTATTGATCCAGAATGCAATTTTGCCTTGCTATCAGATTTCCATGAAGTGATATTTTAAGTCAAGCGTATAAACTTTATCTCATATTTAGCTTTCACTAAAGATCAAAGCTTTCACCTTTTAATTTTTGTTTGAATTATATCTGAATATTTTAAATCAAAATGAGTTTCCTGAAGTGATATTTGGACTAGACATCCATGTTGAGACTAATATAAATAAATAACTAAACTTTTCAAAAATACTAGGTTACTTCAAAGGTATAAAATCTCAATTATCCAAGCTTCAATAGCAATCTAACAGGTAAAATAAACATTCTTTAAAATTAAAAATTTCATAATGCGTACTGGGACTTCAAACACGTTTTGCAATATTAAAATGAATTGCTGCAAAATAATGTTTTAGTTTCATCCATAATTATGCAAAGTAAAATGATTAAATTTGAAAATATGGGGGTGATGAAAATACGAGTATATGTAGTTCTATTTCCTCATTTCGAGATAATGAGAATTTTCAAAAAAGCAGATACTTCAATAAAGTTTCGTTTTCAAGTATACAAATATTCATTAATTATATATTTATAAAAATAATGTTATACTAAAGATTAGAAATACTATTTACAAGAACACACACACACAGATTTTAGTGAACAGATAGACATTATTTAAAATACATTTGAGAAAAAAAAAACTAGAATTCCTTTTTAAAAATCTCTTGATTCTGTATAAAAAAAGAAATATATTCAAAAAATGAATTAATTTATATTTTTTTGTTATACTTACTACACCAAATATAAAAGTTTGCGAAATAATTCTTCATCTAAAAACGCTTTGAGCTAAATATTAAAGTATATCATAAATCTATGCGCTCATATTCAATTTTTGTTTATTACTTTCCTTCTTTTTATGCAGAGATATTTATGAAAAATGTACAGGAACTTACTACAGAAATAATTATCATATTGCAATAAATATGGGCAACACTTTTGTAAAATAAATCAAATTTAAATAACATTACAGAGAGAGAGAGAAGTTTTTATAAAAAATAATTTGCATTTCAGTCAAATATGATTCTAAAAATAATGAAAATTTTTAGCGAGATATATACAAGTAAACAAATGATTAAGTTGAATAGTAAATGTGTATGTAAATATGAAAAAAAAATATCTTTTTTTCACAATTTAGTCGAAATAATCATAAAGTTTTGGATTTGAAGGTGCAGATAGATGCATATGAACAAATGACAAACTTTGATAATGGCAGGGAACATTAATAATAATAAAATAATCACTGAAAGCATTATCTGAAATACACACGCATATATGGCGCTATACGCAATCTCTAAGTCGGCCCTTGCAGACTTCCGCATTGTAGTCATAGATTAAGTACAATAAATATGAGTTACTTCATTAATGCGTCCTTCAATTCCTGTCTTCAGCATATGGAAATTTCAGCAACAGGATAATCTGGAATAACCATATAGCATGTTTTTCAAAGATATGTCTTTTATTATATCCATCTTTAAATTATCAAAAACTTTAGATGGTATATTATCCATGATGTGTTGCGTTTGCATACTGGTTTCTTCAACAACAACAAAAAAACAACTGTATTCAGCATACAGTTCAAAAATTCGTAATTGTTTAATTATGAACCATATTTCCTCTAAAAAAAAGCTCATAAACGAATATAATGGGCTTTCCACAACCCACAAAGAATCAGAACACATGCCGTACAACATCTTTTTGTTGTTAATGCTTGGATGGATATCGTGGTTGACAATTTATTCCACAATATATCATACCATCTTAACTAGGTGCTCGCAATTAATCTTTCTAAGTTTTCTCAGGATTTCTTTAACTATGTTCCTAAACATGCTTGTCATCCAATGTGTTTTGTGTGAAATTTCGCATTAATAATAAATTAGGAATAAAACCAATTTCGTGTTTTTAGGATATATGTCTGCTCACTTCTCCATGTATAAGTTGCATAAAGTACTAGTACTTTTGCTATGTCATACTATACAAAATTTCTCTTTTTGAGTGCTTGCACTTATGCCAATCTGTATCTGTGCTCACAGGCCTCAACACACAATGTCAACATAATAGAGCTTTTTCTCGTTATACACTTATCATACTAGACTATCATACTATATACTATATATACTAGACTATCATACTATACATACTAGACTATCATACTACTACTTTTTGTTTAAGTAATTAAATGATTTTTACATTTATTTTACTGGTGTATCCGTACTGTACTTGAGTGTCTTATTGTCCTTTAAAAATCTCATTACAATCATGCTTTCCTACATAATTATGATTGTGGTAGCTTTATCTCTACCTCTTCTTCAATATACGAGAAAATGTAGGACATCTTGTGTGTTAAACCCTGGTTTAAAAATATAAACTACTATTCTTGATTAATTTATTGGACATAAGGATATGGACTACTTTATAGTCTTAGGTTAAAACTGGCAACAAGTGAATAACATTCAAGGCAGATAAAAATATCTGGTCCTGTATTATATTTTCTTCCAAAATACCACGTCGTTTCTTCTCTTTCTCGTATATTAATTTTAATTTGTAAGGTAGCACAGAAGTACACAGGAGAGAAATTTGCTCAATAATGTATATTTATATTTATTAATCTCCTTAAGTTGCAAATGATATTTTAAATCTTTGTAAAATAGTGGCTGAAACTTCGATTCGAAAGAATGCAATTTTTTAAAGAAATTTATACATATCTATATGCATATGTGGGTTTGCAGTCATAAAATGAAACAAAATTTCGACAAAAATTAAAAAAATAACTTTCTTTTTTTAGCAACTGATGTATAAAATAATGATGTTTGAAAGAAATAAATAACGAAGAACAATTGTTAAAAATTAACTATAATACAATACACGTTAAGAAAAAGTATTCCATTTCTGAAATAACATAGTATGGAAATTATTAGCATGGTTATTTAAATTTTATTGTGAAGCAGTTTTCGAACTAATTAAAACTTTAAATATCAGTTTAAATTTATTAAAACGTATTCACTTTTCTAAAAATTAAATAAGGTATCTCTGTTTAGAAACTGTGGAAATGTGCATAATATTTTCCACATCAGCAGCATTAGAGTTTCATGAAATTATTACTTACAAATAAAACATGCAGATATTGACTGTAATACAATATACTTGAGTTGCCGCAAGGTAAAGACATCTGAATGTAAAATGAAAAGCTATATTTTTTTTAAGTTTGTTGTGAATTCTTAAACAGAAATAGCTATGTTAATGATGAGTTCCAAAACTGCCATTCCGAATGTGATAATCAGTAAAGATTATTCGAAGAAAATGAAAAAAAAAAAATCTAGATGAAAAAGAACTTTGACAGCACGGGGCGGGGTGATGTCATTTGTCACAGCTTGGAAGTCTTGAACCAAATACTTATACAGAATTCATGAAAACAAAGAAAACCCCAAAGTTATTGAAACATTATCGATCCATGCCATCGCCATTTTAACCCATAAAATATCATACAGTGGAACAGTGGATAGAAACAAATCATAATTTCTGTATTTAAAGAAATTTAACCTTGACTACGTCTGTAAGAAAAAGCACTACTGAAATTATTTGAGAATGGATTCAAAAAATTCTTCTATCGATTAATGAAGAATCAGTAATAGCTTGGAAAACTTTTAATCATAATGAATTGTGCGACTTACAAAATATTTCAAAATATATGAAATCTGCATAGTATCAAACTGAGCTACTTGATGATCTGATATAGTATGATGGTATTAATTATATATTTCAGCATGGAAATGATTCTTGCCAGGTGACTCAGCTCGCAATGTTTTTGTTATTATGTGTCCATGCTGTAATCAAAACATTTTCATTTTATCATGGCTAATTGGAAGTCCAGATTTGAATCCTGTGGAAAATGTTTGCAAAGAAAATACATCGTTAAGTTTGTGCTAATAGTAAATAGTTGTCTGTGTTTTTACCAATGAACTGGAAGTAGATATTGTAATAAATTGCACACAATTTCTGAAATCGAATTTTACAAGTAGATATTTAAAAAAAAATTATCATAAAAAATACAGATCAATATTATATTAATTTTATACTTTTCTTTTTTATTTCAGACATCCTATAATTTGTCAGCAGTTTATTTTTTATGTATATTTCTAATATTTTTGTCTTTTAATAATTCATTGCATTATTGCAAATTATTTAAGCCTAACTATAAATAAAGGTATCGAAGAAACAAATTTCATCTGTAAATTATAATTAGTCTTCATTTTTCTAAATAGTCTTATAATTTTTTCAACGAACTTTATGAGTAAATTTCAAGCAAATTGAACTGGTTTATCAGTCTAATAAAAAAAAAACTATTTAATATATAAACAGTCTTCATTTTCATTAAGTAAAATTCTTAATTAAGTAACATTTATGTATATAAATCACATTTGAACTTAAAATGACTTAGAGGAAAAAAGTCTCATTCTTTCCACATATTTTTTTAAACATATATTTCTCCCAAAGTATCAGTATTTATCAATGAAAATAAAAGTAATATAATGAATTAACCAAGAAAATACATAAGAAAAACATACATATATTTCTTAGAAAATATCTTTATATATCTTAATTAATATATCTATCATACATTGTAATCTCATATTATACCTTATACCTTTTTGACAAATGTGAATCCTTAGCCCAACACTTCTTGTTAAGAGAAACGATGAAATACTTCACTGATTGGAACACTGCTTTCATCACCACACCGCGTTTCCCTCGGGTCATTATAATGAAGGAGAATCAACCGCAGAGATATAAGCATGTATCTGTTGGATCTGCAGATAGTTCAAACATGTCTACTAATATCTCTAGACATCCTTCCCCCTTTCATGTCTTATTTCCCTAGTTCAATTAAATCAACCACAGTTTGCTCAAGATTAGGTCCTATTTCTCGAATGATTTATTGAAACATCAATCACACACAAGCCTTTCGACTTCATTTTAAAGTAGACAAATTCAGTTCTATTTATATTAGGTGAATTTATTCATTCATTAGCATACTACGCATAAATTACAACCATGGATATACAATAATAACAGAATAATAACCAAAAATTACAGAAAACAATACATTAGAATTTAATTTTATTTTAACAGAATAATTGTAAAGGAATATATATATATATATATATATATAGTGGAAATCTAAAGTAATAAAATATAATTAACAAAAATTTTAATCTCAAACTCAATAAAGTTCATCAGTATGTAATTGTGTATATGACATACCCTGCGCGTTAACTGCTATATAAAACATAACTACCGGGTTACACTAAGATGTATTCTATAATATACCTATTATATTATAGTGTATACATAGTAATTAATAATAATTAATATGTGTGAAGTTATATATATATATATTTGCTATATATTTATCTATTAAACAATTTAGTAATTAAAATACTTAAAAGGTGCTTTTATTTCCATTCTACAATAAATTATTTATATAGATTATTTTAATTCAGTTCGAAGCATAGTCTTAATTCTAAGAAACAAATACGCTAAAGTGTGTTAAAAACATCCTCGATTCCAGTAAGAAAGAAAGTTTCTGATTCATTACCTACATATGACATGATTGATCGTATTTATGTTTTATTTAGCATGAATTGAATGCAAATATTTTAAGTATTAAAAATGAATGCAATGTAATCCAATTGAATGAAAAATATTAAAAGTATTCTTGGGAAAGTAAAGGCATTCGAATTTATGTAAGTAAAGTAAGATTAGTGCATTTATTTAAGTAGCTCAGTGCCTTTCAAACTTTCCATATTTGCGACTCAATTTTCAGTCATAATTTCCATTACCCCTTATACAACAGCAATATATTGAATGCAAGAAAAATGTACTTCGACGCTAATGCTACAATGTGACTTTAATATAATAAACTGCACTTGTTATCAATATATGTATTATATTTTGCATATTACAAGCCCATGAAAGTCACTAGTAATTGCTAAACTTGCTTTTAAAATAACATTGATAAATCAATCTTTAAATACTTTTTGCCGCTCTGATACATTTATAAGTATCTTATATCAGCATGATTTTTTTTCATGTCAGAATAAATTTTCTTTTGATTCATTTCGATAAATAACTGAATATTTTATTTTGAATTTTTTTATATGCTCGCACCATCCCCCCAACGTAAGGTTATCATGCCCGCCCAAGGGGGGCGTGCCCCACAGTTTGAGAAACGCTGAAATAGCTCAATTATAATGACATTTTTTGTTAAATTTAAGAATGGACTATTTTTACTATATTATATCTATAGATAAAAGTATTTTTAAAATCTTCTCACTAAGCTTCAATTGAATGTATTAATCCATATAGAGAAATGTTTTGCATTTACGTTGGGAAGATTTAGAAAGAAAACATATTTTGTTTATATTTAATTATACGTTACTTCTAGTACCTAAAAAATATAATATTATACTTCCTATTAAACAAGAAGGAACTAGCTAGTAAAGTATAATTTTATTATTATTTAAGGATTTAAAAGAAAAATATCACATATGAATTACATATTAATTATTTTGCTTCAAGAATATATTAGAAAATGTAGCTCTGCAAAAATTCTTATTTATTTGTACTACATTCGCATAAAACTGTAGCATTAATTATCTGTAATGGATAACCTTATTCTAATTTTTATTTGCCAAAATCTCTAACACATCTAATTTCTCCTTACAAAATGGACAAGGAATTTTTAAAATGCATATACATTTTGTGAATTAGATGTTTAAATAGCTGGACATTAATGGATTATATAATTTTGTCCCTAAATTAAATGCAAAGCTGGCATTAACCGGTTTCAATATGGTTCAATTAATTTTTTTAATATGTGCATAAAGTGAAGCTTTCTTTTAAAGAAAAAATGACTTTTTCTTATAATTTCTTTCGCAATTTTTATGAAATTTATTAATGAAACAAAACATTTATCCAATTAAATTTAAATTAAATCAGCCAAACACTTTAATGAAAATATTAATGCTACAGCAATAGCTACTCAATTAACAATTAAAGATAGTTTGTTCATAATTTTTAGAATTCCTTAATTATGTGTTCAACAAAATAATAAAACTCATTTAAAACTTCATTTTTTACACATGTTAAATCATTATATATATATAATTATCATTAGGAAGAAAAATCATCTTATTTAATTAATGCATCTGGACGTATTTCATTACTTATGTTCTATGTAGTTTAAAAATTATTATTTTTAAATTGAATAACAATTTTGTTTATATTTAATATAAAGATATTCGTAATAAGATAATATGAAATTATATGCATGTAGTAAATTAAATACTTATACTCAGCATCAGAATGTGGGAATTTCGGGTAAGGATTACTTATGTTATAAATACATTTTAGAATACCTTTCTCACCAATTAAATAATTTGTCGATTACTAATGAAATTAATCTTACTGTGTGTGTGTGTTAAACAAAAACTGAGATTAACAAAGTTGTATTTTAAAAAGTTTTGCGTAGTTTATTGCAAATAAAATTTAATTTAAGATATTTTTCTTCTAGTGGTTATGCAATACTACGAGATACAGCTTTTCGACGAATTTGTTCTACGTGGAAATATGGCAGTTATCCATTGCCCAATTCCAAACTATGTTAGCGATTATGTCAAGGTAACTTCGTGGGAGCGGATGGATGGTTTCCTTATCAGTCCGAGCATCGTAAGCGGTACGTAAAATTAATGTTTACTCTAGATAGTTATAATAAGAATATTTACATATTCAGTTTTAGAGTAATATAGGAGGTAACGCATTTTGTGTATAGTTGATCGTTCTCAACTTTAATTAAAAGATAAATGATATTAACATTATCTGAGCACTATATATGTATATCACATATTGTACATATACATATATGTGCGCGTGTGAGTGCATGTGCGTACATAACAGGATATTGAAAATGCCCCACCAAGAAGCAGTGGCCAGATGTAATGTAAATTTCAGAGAAGGCGCACCTCTGTAAATATTTTAAATGCTGGGAAATGCGAAACATTCCAACACATTTTTTTTAGAATATAAAGGAAGGAACTTGCAGAATGGGTAATATGCGTGCTATGTGTAACCATTATGTATTCTTTCTGTTGGTCTCAGACGACACACGTAATAAAATAATGCTAGGTCACCAAAGGAAGTATTCTTAACAAGCACCTGATTTTAGGACATATGTGGTGCTAGAACTGAGAAGGGCAGATTGGATTATATAACATCGTTTTCGATAAAATTCACAATGCAGTAATGATTGTGTCAAAGATTGTTTGAATAGGGAAATGTGTCAAGTTTCAGGATACCGTTTCTGCTTGAGTGACATCAGTATACGTGAATCAACTCATCAAACGACAAGAAACATCTGCCCTCATTTTGCAGCACTTGTTGGCACCCTTGATTTTCTTATACATACCCTATCCATTAAGCATCAATTAAAATCTCGAGCCATGTAATCATTGCATCTGCCATTGACTTCATGGTATTGGCTCTGTTTGCAATGTTGTCGGGTTAAAGAGACGTGGATGAACAAATAGTGCAAGGTCGAGTTCTGATATCTGTAACACTTATGTGTACCCAGTGATTGTCGACGTGCATGATTGGGGTGCCCATTTAGTGACAAGTGCACATCAAGCACACGTGAGGGACGCCCCACAGAGTGACCATGCTACATCTCTTAGGAGGGAAATGGAGTATCAAGTACGATAGTATGTCAATTCTTTGCCTTCTTCAGACCCCTATGACGTTTTGTTGCGTAATTGGATGCTGCTTACGTGCCCTTCCATCACTGCGTTTACAACAAGAACTGGGAAAAGGAATACAGGGAATGTGAGTCATACATCAGGGTGCCCTCTTCACTGTTACTGACTCTGTACATATGCGTCATTTCGTGTTATGCAACCGAAATTGCCCTACAACTTACTAAGCTGACGCTGTTCTAGATATGTATAACGAGTTTCATTTACAAATAAAAAAATTCTATTGCTGTTTACTATCACTCTCTTTTTGCCCAGTTTCATTACTTTCTGACAGTTCATTCATGCTGTTACGCTTTCAATGTCCTATAGTGTGCTTTAATGACAAGAAAATGTAGGCTTTCAGGGTTATATTTTGTTTGAATTAGAACAAAATAATAGTTTTTCAAAATTTATAGGGATTTTCATTTAATTTTTTTTTAATTTAAATTTTATCGATATATATATTATAACACATCGATATACTCTATAAGTAGAATCTATTCTTTTCAAAGGTTATCAACAGTTTTTTCTTATATTTTTAAATACTAGAAAAGTACTAAGCTTATTTACATTATTTCATAACTTATTATTGAATACATTGAAGCGTACTTGCTCGAAATCCTACTAATGATAACTAATATATTAACGTATTGTTTTTACTTTTTATTTCCATAAAAGTTCTGTTAAGATTTAACCCGTTAACGGTGGCATATTTTTGAAGAAAACGGTTATAAAAGTGCCTATTTGTTTTTATTCAAAAAAATTATACAAAACAAAGTGTACGTTCACTATATATATATTTCAATTTTAAGTAAAATCTTAGCTTGAAATACAAAAAAATTGATTTTTAAAGAAAAGTTAACATGTTTTTATGACTGAATGTTGGTTTTCCAGCAAAGAGAAAAAAGTGAAAAAAAACATATGTTTTAAACATTAAAAGAAAATTTTATCAGACCTAAGCAATGTAAAAACACATTTGTAACATTTTCTTTTGAGGTAAGAATAATATAAAACGGCCAATGTCACAGGCAACAACACAGATCCGCCATCACTGCTCTCAGGCTCACTAACCTAACTTTCAAAACTATCAGTTATTTCGGAATCCCCTTCAGATATATTTATACTTAAACTAGAACACAATTTAATTCCAAAATAACTCTATAATATATACAATTTTAGAAAAACATACAGTTTTTTTTTTTCACAGAACGCAACCCACATCTATTCACGAAGAGCTGAAATAAGAATCTGAGCTAAGAGGTTACAAAAACATATTACTAATATATATAGGTTTGATTGGGCTAAAATCTAGTTTAAAATAAAATAATTATTTCTTAACACGCTACTAATAATCTGGTACTGCCATCTGATGAGAAATAAACATGATTCCGGGCATAAGAAACAGATAGTTTTAATCTTCCTAGCGCTTTACTTTTGAACACTCTAGCCCGGAAATATCACGGGCACTAGAAATAGAGGGGGGAAATTTCACTCCATAATTTTGACGGGAGCGAGAAGTAAAGGGTTAATAGAAACTTCTATGAATTAAACAGGTAGTCTGTGATTTAAAAAGTGCAAAAAATATATGAATATAGTTAAAAGTTTTAGCAAATTTCCTTATTTGTTTTACAAAAAGCTAAAATGCCTTCATGAATTCCTATCATTAAGATTTAATTTTAAAAAAATACATTAATCTAAAATTTAATACTTACTTTTTCTCTGATAGAACAGCTGTTATTACATACGTAGCTTCCTTAATCATCTTTTATTTTGGAATTTATAACTGCATACATATTTTTAATATTATTTTAAGCCTCATAAGCTTAGAGATAAATTATATTTAAAAACACGTTTTACACAAACAAAATGCTCATTTCTTCTTAATATTATTCTCAAAATGTTTATGTGGATAATTTTTACATTAATGTCTACATTCAACTAAAAATTTTTTAGTGCAATGAATTTCTAAATTATCTTTCTTAATCAGGTTTCGCCCTCTCTTAAGATGACCTGTTTTTACTATACATGTATTTTATGTCACAATCAAAATGATTTGTAGATTTTTACTACAATGTGAATAGCCAAAAAATTATTTCGCAATTTGCGAAAAGTATTCATCGAAAACCAAGCATTTGAATTGTTAATGAAAATGGAAAATTAAGGGTGATATGCATACAATATCGTAGAAAAATTAAAAGCATTTAGAATAATGTACATAATAGAATAATTGCTCTTTTTAAAACGAAAAAAAAAGAAAAAAAAACAACTATTCGTTTGATTTTGATTTTTAATGTACGGTAATAATTAAAATGCATAATTCATATTTCTATTTTCTTAAACGACATTAAAAATTACATCAGAGTATTTTATATATAGTGTATTTAGCATATAAAAAATAAAATATGTAATTAAAATAATTTATACCATACAAAAAACATACTTTTTTCATAAAGAAAAGTGTACTATAGTTATCTATACATTTTGTGCTAATTTTATTTCAATCTTAATAAGCAACAATATTTTAAGGGTTTAGACTTGTCTTTCCAAGAATTTTTCCACTTTTTCAGGGCCTTTTTATTATTATTTTTATCCTATTTCTCAGAAATTTCCAAATCTATCTCATTCAGAGAATTTTTTTTTAAACATACGTTTCAAAAATTTACATCCCTTAATATCTGGATCTTTGCATATACAAAAATGTTTACATATATTTTGCATTTAAAATGGAAGGAAATAGAATATTGAAAAATAAATTTACTCTTGAAATTGCTTTGGGAAGTTTTTGGCATATTAACAGCATAATTTTCATAATTTAAATTGCAATGTCGCGATAAAATAAAAAATAAATTTACAAAATGTGAGATGAAACAGAAATTGCAATTCATATTTATTACATTGGTATTGCTGAAAAGATTTCATTTAATTCATAAATAGGCTGAAAATTTTCAGACGCATTAATATACTACTTTTTAAAATTTATTTAATTATCAGATAAAAATTTAAGGGGAAACAAATTTCTAATTGAACTCATCTTACACATGAGCGGTGATGAGAAAGAACAAGAAAAATCACTTGCAAAGAAAAATATGAATACCCAATAGCATTTGGTGTTTCTGATAATAAAAACCTAATTGATAAAAACTTAATAACTAACCTTTCTAATTGTTAAAAACCTAATACCTAACCTATCTAATTGATAAAAATCTAATACCTAACCTTTCTTATTGAAAAAAAACCCTTTGAAACGTGTTAACATGAAAAATAATAAAATGCAAGTGAGAATGTTTTTTTTTTGTAAGATTTCGACAAAAGAAGAACTGCATCCGTAACATAATACAATACACGTCAAGATTATGGGATGAATACATTTGAGTACAGCATGTTTATCAATAGTTTTGAAAAGTCAGGGAAAGAAGCAAGTGTCAAGATCAGGCAAGGTGGAGACATCTTCCTTTCGTTGGAGAGGCTCTTATGATCAAGTCATAAGAAGCATTTTGAACTATTCGTACCAGAATTATAAAGTTCGCCCGATAATAATCAAGTGGCAGTTGAAAAATTGGATTTCCTCAGAAAATTGGATAAGTACCAGCTAATCGCTTGATTGTACTTTCTTGCTTATCCGATAGAAAAATGACATATTCTTAAAACGCATTGCGACATATGAAAAGTGGGTTATGTATCAGAATGTAAGGCATTGATGAACTATGTTTAGAGGTTTTGAATGGCTTGTAAAGATATTTAATGTGCAAAAATACAGTTCTAAATTGATTTTTCTTGGGTGGGTGGGGAATATTTCATCGGAAAGTCCTGTCACCTAACTAAACTATCAAAGTTGTATTTTTCTGACAACTATGATTTTTATCGGTTGCGCGCTAATGCGAGGTGACATTCTGCTGTCATCACTCATCAAAATATTAAATTTAGTTAGGAGATTTTATCTTACGTTCTCTATTCTCCTAGTTGGGACCCTATAAACTGCTATCTGTTTCGCACATTGAAGAAGTAAGAAAAATCATTTAAATGTAAAATAAAATGCAATTCAAGCCTATTTTTCAACTGTGAAAAACCTAGTAAGCATTAATTCCATGGGTTACCGAAGAAAGAAAAATTGAAAAATTAACAAATTTTATTTAAACTAATTCCAACATGGTTGCCATTAACCAATAGGAGAGAGCAAGCCCTAATGCATAATAATATTTTACTTATTTTTAACAAATGAAATCAGACACGCACATGGGTTCAGAAAACTCTTAGACAATAAAGCTTTGAGTTTTTTGCCAAGTTATGCTATTATTCCGTAAAATATCTTCCTCTGATATAATTCAATAACACACCTATGACTTCACTACTAACTTTCTCCACGAACTTATTCCTCTTTAAATAGTGGCACTCATTTAAATCCATCATGGTTTCTTTACAGAAAGAGCTTCTCAAGGATCAAACAATTCAATTTTTCTCCTAGATGATTTGTTAGAATATAGGAAGAAAATCATTTATGTGTATCAGTAGGACTTTTACAAACATTAGTTTCATTTAAATGAAAGATGGTGAAATGTCATAAATTGCGATGATAAATTTGGGCTCTTTTAGTTTCGATATATTTTGTGTTCTTTGCGATGAACTTCATCACAAGAAACGTATACCACTTAAAAAATTATTTTTACTGCAATTAGGAACTGCATCAATGAACTGCATTTACTTAATATTTATATGCTGATTTACAAAATGTCCAAAGTTCATTCCTGAAAATTAATCCAAAATAATTGTTATATAAACTAATATAGAATATTTTTAATTCATATTTGTATATTAATTATGCACTTGTATATTCAAAAAGAATATGGTTTATAACCTGCGTAAATCTTTTTTATAAACAATGTTATTAAAATATAATATTATTAAACGAAGAAATAAATGCTAACAAATGAATTGAAAAGTTTGAATAATGAAATGAGGAAGAAACATTCATGACAATACTGTAAGATAATGTAAAATAGTGAGACATACAATTAGAATAAAAAGTGGGTAATTTTATTTAATTAAATATAAGATATCTGATGGAAATCAAAGTTTATTTTTTGTAACATTTATAGCTAAATTATGTACTTTGTAAACAATAAATCTTCAAAAAATATATTTCAATTGCATAATTGTACCAGAAACTCAAAAATTCATTTCAATATATTAAATATTTTCTTTTAGATTAATCTTAAAAAAAATGTGCACTTACAATAAAAAGAGAATTATGCATATGTCAAAAGGATTATATCAATATATGAAATCCATAACGTTCTAATAGTATCTCTAAAATAAAATTAATCACAATGCCATTTTGGCCGAACTTTTTAATTGGATTGATAACTGCTAATTAAAAATATTTATATTTCCTTTTCAGTAATAAAAATACTGATCAATTTTTAAATTTGGCATATACCAAGTTTAAAAATGGTGCTACTCATTACGTTTCTAGTTGAATTCATTAAAAATAATATATTAAAATTAAATACTTAATTAGTATTTTTCTGCTGGATAATTCAGCATTTATTTCTCTGCTCATTAGGAGATAGGTTTTCTTTTTAAATCCTTTTCTTTTTTTCTCATTAATTAGAAATATCCTTTTAGTACATTAATGAGATACTCATTCTTCTTTCATAGGTAAATATGGAATGCTGGATAATGGCGATCTTTACATAAAAGATACGACTGAGCATGATAGCACTTACAATTTTCGATGTCATGTGGAAAATAGCGTTACAAAAGAAAAACGCACGAGCAGAAATTATGCGAGAGTGATTGTTACAGGTATGTAATCATCGATTTTAAAAAATTTTAAAGAATAAAACCCCCAATTACACTAAAAAATATTTGAAAGGAAATCAAACAATAACTCGAAGTGTATTTTTCAAAAACTGTTTTGAAATAGAAAAAATTAATTTCTTTTAAAAAATTAAATATTATGTAAGTGAAATTTTCATTATATATCTAGCTTTTGAAAAATGTATACTTTAAAATAAATGCTTTTAATTTAAATAAAAAATAATTTTTTGTCTATGTTATTAGCTTCAATCTGATTTAGATGTAAAAATTAAAAACCCTTACCTGTACTGATATCAAAAGTAAGTCATAAAATCACATATTTTCTATGTGTAATTTAAAAGTTTACTATATAAAATAAACTTAAAAATATTATTAAAGTTTTAAGGAGACAATAATAATTTTTTGCAATGCTATCATTCGTTAAAGAACATTAACTAAACGTTATGCCAATTTTTCTAATATATAAACGTGAAAAAGAGTAATAAGAAAAAATATTATATATAGAATTAACAAAAAAAATGGAATTTGTAAAGATGTTTACAAAAGGTCATGTAATGAGACGGTAAACAATCTTAAATACTTTATAAGGGAAATCAAATCGATGTATTAGAGTATTTTCTCTCCAGTAAATAAGACATTTAGAGAAAGTTTCAGAAAGTATTTAGTAACATCTTAATTTAATCAAACATCTTTAAACAGGTAACTATAATTGACATTATGTAGGAACCAAAAAAATTTATTTTCAAGAACTGTTTATTTAAATTTATGACACAAATGGTACTTAGCTTTTAAACGTTTAAAATGATATGAATTAATTTATACATATATATACTGTGTCGTTTATTTACTTCTATGTTAAATATTTAATCTGTGAAAGATTATTTTTCGAGTAGGTTATACTTTTCAGGTTTAATCGCATTTATAAATTTATAATCATAGAGTTTGAATTCAGACTTAACTGATATAAGATGACAATGTTGGAACATTTTCAAACGGAAAATAACTCCCAAATTTCTGTTACATCCGTTATTATTCACTTGTTTAGATAAGGAATTTTATGAAATTAAAATATAAGCTATTAAGAAAACACTTTTTTTTGCGAATTAGAAACTATACAATATAAACCCATTAGTCTAATTTGATTATATTTTTATTTACTTACTTTTTTATTCTTTGTTTTCTTTTAATTTATGTAGGAGCATTCATACTGTTAAGGTAAATATCAAAAAAAGAAAATCAAAATATTTGTTAAAAGCACGATTAATAGCTTATACTGACATATAAAGATAGATTAAGTATTTTTCTTAAAAGTAATCAATACATCAAATATTATGTTTCAAACTTGCCATTAAAATTAATACATTTGGTAAAATTAACTTTTATTAAATCTATTCTAAATTCATGAAATAGCTTTCTCCTTAATTTATGTAAAACCCTAAAATCGCATTTTACAGCAAGCTTTTTTAGTACAATTCTAGAAATTAGTGCTGATTTAATTCTAATTGATGATTTGTGTCACAATCAAATCATTTCCCTTACAAAAATAAAACAAAATTACCTATTAACATAAAATTTCATAAGAATATAGACAACCCAAGAATATATTTAAACCTTCTTTCGGATTTGTTTATATTCCATATTTATGAATGGTACAAGGATCATGTAACGTACGTTTAAAATGCATAACAATAAGTTATAATCATAATTCTTGACACCTTTCCGGAAATTTGGACAGGGTTATGATGTGCGCAATATTTCTCATCGAAAATTCTTTAGAGTAAGAGTATAAGAATGATATGCACGTATTCTCTGAAACGGCCACTAGTATTTGCAAGCTCAATTTAATTTAATGGTCTTTTTTCTCTTAACTACTGGTATGATTCCTTTACTCTAAATAACCAAATATTTTCTTAGATTTATGTTGCGGAAACTTATGAAACCCATTTGCTCGTTCACTTGAATAAATTGAAGTGAAAATGGCATCTGTCGACTGGATTCTTGATCAAACAAAGTGAGATTTTTAGTTGGAAACAAAGGATAGATATGATATGCATATTCCATTCTTATTGATATCTAGATTTCCATTTCCCTTTAAGGTATCCAACTACCCTAAAATTGTAAATTTTGCCAAAAACTGACACTTTTTTATGATTTTATTTTTACAGGACATCTAATTAGCTATATAAAAATACCAAATTTACTATTTTCCATTCATTAGAACAAAAACTACAAGTTTTTTCAGTAAAATCAGATGTCACTACCTTAAGCAAGATGTCATACTTTAAAATGTTTTTCACTCGAAATATTTTTTTTTTTTTAAATGCTCAAACGGGGACAACGATTGCTCGAGAAAAGATTTCAAAATAATTAACTGAATTTTTTCTCTGTATTTTCTGTATAATAGTAAAGTGTTTTAACTTTCATATTTATCAATCACTGTTTTATTTCAAAATTTACAGTTCTTTATGTGAATATATATTCACTGCGAGAAATAAGCAATATAGGCACTATAAGCAATTTCATATAATAACTAAAATAAAGTGATCTATTTTTAAAAAAGTTAAAATATCTCCTTAACTGAAGGTCATTTCAAAAATGAATCACAAAGCAACACATCTAAATTGAAAATTTTTTCATAAATTTTTGTACAGATTAGGCTCCGTTTATGTAATTTTTTGTAAATGTTTACCAATTTTTCCCCATTATAGGAATAATAATTTCTTCTTAATTTTAGTATATTTTCCCTAAAATGTATTAATAAATTTAAACCTCCCCCCCAAAAATTCCAATATCTCCATTTTTTTAAAAAAAAAATTGCTGTCGTAAGTAGTCGGATACTTTAACACATTGTAAATAGTTCATTCTCTAAGATCATTAATTGTTGAATATTTTCTTATGAATTAAGAAAAATGCAAATTTTTCATAATATTTAATAATTAAATGGGCATGGGTCTGTTCGGTAAAATAAATAGCATATATTGTATGTCAATAATTTGATGAAATATTTTGCAAATTTTTCGGTTTAGTAATCTAAAGTAAATAACACCAAGAGAAAATATATGCAATTCTGAATAATTTAACTGGTGTTTAGTACTTAATTTGTTGTAAAAATATTAAAACCATATTTTCAAGATAACAATGTTTAATTGATCACGATAATGTTAACTAGAAATTTTAAGAAATACAAGTATCTAAAATATAGTTTTCTATTGGTAATTAAGTATCGAATTGTTATCGAATAAGTATCGATTTTTTTAATAAAAAAAATAATTAATTTTCTTTTAATAAAATAAATAAATATCATAAAAAAATTTCAAAAAAAGAACAACTTCGTATTTCTACAGGAACCGAAAGTAATGCTAACAAACATTCATATATTTTTATTTCCTACCATAAATTTAAGAAAATGTAACTTCTAATTCTATTTAAGGAAACACACACTTTCACGTAACATTATCACAATAATCCTTAAAATAAATTCCGTTTTTAACAAATAAACTAATCTTATGTTAAATATATTAAATTATTGTGCGTGGACATGTCTTATATGCCTTTGAAAATCCGAAGAAGAATGGATCAAAAGTTTTGGCAGAGGGAATTATACATTTTGTATTATATATTTAATATGATTTAGTGAAGTTAGTATTTTATTGTTTATTGGAATATTAAAAAAGAATGCAGTTTTCAGCATTTTTTATGATTTAGGCCCCATAGATATAACTAATACACATGTACTTAAGGGTTGAAAAATGTATTTTTTGCTAGAACTGAGTATTACGTTATTTAGTTTCAATCCCTACATAAGTAAAAAGACTATTACACATTACTTAGTCTTTCTACCCTATAAATCTATGAATTTTTAATATTTGGCTAGTAATTTCTAGATTATTGTAACAACTCATTTCGTAAGTGTATTGCAGTATTATCTGGGGATAATAGCTTATAATTCTTCACAACATTGCTGTGACGTACACCTATAACTCTATCCTTAATTTTAATGAACAAAATGTATTCCACATGAAGTCAAATCCAGAAAATACCTTTGAAAGGTTACCCAGTACAAACATATTTTCTCCTACATCGAATTCTTCTGAATAATTTGTGACAATGTCCTTCTAATGTGTTTGATATTTCAGCTCATCGAATGTTATGCATTTGTATCTGCACAACATCAGCATTTTCTGCAACAAATGGTGCAGAACGTTAAC
>BMAV01027605.1:114485-152157 GCA_019973955.1 Trichonephila inaurata madagascariensis
CTGCACAACATCAGCATTTTCTGCAACAAATGGTGCAGAACGTTAACATGTGTTATTATCCGTTGGCTGCAGTTTTCTTTTCGATGTTAAACTTTTTCATTCAGCTGAACATACAGCTGATACAATACAGCTGAGTTCACTTGATGGAGTTTCGTCTCCATGCTACAAATAATCTATCACTTCCTGAAACCATCTCTACCCTCAAATCCATAGCTGGCCATAATACTTATCTTCCATCTTAGCATTACGCTGCTAAAAACTGCAATCGAAACAGTAATTGTTTTTTTTAATAGTTCCTTCAGCCGAAAAGGCCATCTGTATTTCTAACAGTTCATGATCTTTGGTATCCGATTCACATGATTTCGCTTTGTCGAAATTGCTTGTGTATTGAGAGCTTGCGTCATCACTTTTTCTTCTTTAAATACATCTTATAAAATGTATTTAAAATACTTTATAAATAAAAATTTAAAAAAAAAATGAGTTAAAAAAAGAAAATTTTAATTAAGTAAAAACATGCGTAAAGCATGTTAGATATTTTAAGCATGTGTGTAGAAATTTTTATTAATTTAAATTACTAGTTTTTTATTTTTCGTTCTTTTTTGCAGAGCCACATCATAGTCAAGCTCCAAGAATATCGAGACGTACTAATCGCATTACTGTTTGGCCTGGTGAGAGAGTAACCTTGCCGTGTATCGCACAAGGTTACCCCGTTCCGAATTACAGATGGCGTAAGCATTTTGGTGATGACTTGATCCTTCCCGGCTTAGGGGCTACAGAGAGACAAGAAGGAGGAATTCTAATATTCGGAGAAATAACTCCTTCCGATGCTGGAAAATACACATGTTATGTTAGTAATACCATGGGAGAAGACAAGATGGAAACAGAGATAATTGTTCAGGGTAAGTGAATATATTACAAATCTTACAGGAATTATTGTTATAATGTGTGCCTGTAGGGCTTTGCCCATAACACAGCGTTTCTTAAACTTTGGGAGGTGCTCCCTATGGGGCGTGATTGCTCTACGGGGAGGGGCATATCGAAAAGTTGAAAATAAAAGACTATTTAAAAAATTTATTAATTCACTGAAAGTAAAGTAAGCAAAATATATTCTGACATGAAAAATAAAAAAACGCGTTTAGACATATATAATATATTTATAAATACAATACTGCACAGTTTATTTTATAATTTACTCTAACAATACTAAGTTAAGGGCAGGTTTAACAACTATAAGTGACCTCTTGGGGTCATATATAAAATTATGTACGAAATGTAACACTTGATAATTTTTATGGTTTATATATAATCCCTTAACTGAAGATTAAAATATACGTGATTCGCTCCTCAATGCTCCCGTTTTCCACGTAAGCAAGCGTATGTGATGTATTGAGTTGGGGGAGGGAGAAGAGAAAAGGAATAAATAAGCAAATCCTCAGAAATAAGTAAATCCCTCACAAACATTGTCAACGTCCTTTTATTGCATTCCAAAGCCTTCAGAAAAATTTTATGGAAAGCAGGGCACATAAAAGATTGTTTTTTGGAAAGACTTATATATATGTCTGGGACAATTAACGCTTTGCCTGAGTGAGACATTTATATACGCCATTGGAACTTAAGAGGTTAAAGGCTTATATTATCTTTAGCGTCAATGTATAATATTAATTACATTGTTATTGTACGGAGATGGCGCGGTGAAAATTAGGATTTCATATTGGCCGCGAATATATTTAAAGTTTGAGAAACACTGCCTTAACATAAAGTTAGAAATTCGGGATATTTTTTAACTATTATTTTACTGATGGAAAATAAATATTCAGAAAGTTAATATCATAAATAAATTCCTTTGTTATATTAAAAATATTGCATCTATATGTACAATCCATTTCTGTTCTAATTAATAAAAGTTTCATCCGTAAGACTTCACCGTATTATTTTTTTCGATATTTTTTAGCTAATTGGAATATTAAGTTACTTTAATTATCCTACTTTTTTAATGTGAATGCAGTATTTTAAGTTTTTAAAAGTATGTATTTAATGTACGTATTTATCACAGATTTTAATAACTCAAAAATTTTAATAAAATCCCGCATTACATATAAACAGATGGATCTATACAAATATTGTGACATGATGACATTACATGATGGAAACGTTTGCAATCAATTAAAAAAACCGTCCTGGAATGGTGATGTAGATGCTTATTTATAATACATGGAATTGACGAAAAATGTATTTATATTATTTTATTATATTATTTTTAGTCATATATCTTTATATTCATTTTTTTAGCATTTCACAACCTATACTAATACTTTCTCCACCCATTTTAATTATAGTTAATCGGTAAATGGGTAAATGTAACTATCTATAACATACAAAAAACAACAGTCCCGTAAGCAGACCAACCGTTTACTTATATAGAAAACATAAAGTAGACAATACATTTCATAATCAAAAAGAAGCTAAAATTTATAAATACAACGTATGCATAACATTAACATCCAATAACAAAAACTTAAAAATTTCCCTTCGCTAATGTCCATTACACTTGTTCGATGTACAAAAATATTCTTGTGAAATTAATGGCTGAGGTATATATATAATAAAACCTGCTGGGAGCATTAATTTCTTAGCTGAATTTCCGTGTAAGTGTATGCGAAGAAAAGAGAAATGCAACATAAATTTTATATTTAAAACTTAACATTCAAACAATTATAAATTTTTAATATTAAGAAAATTACGACAAGTGTGTTTGGAATAAGAGAAATGTAATCAATGATATATATATTTTATTAAAATGCAGTTTCGATCATTAAATGCACACTATCAAGCATCATTCCTGAATTATCATACCTAAGAGCAGTTAAAAAGACACTTAAAGTACGTAACCTTTCAGCAGAAGAATTGAAATACTTCTTGGAATCTGATTAAAGTTCTCAAAGAAAAACAAAAATATACATAGAAATTCCAGATACATTTTTTTCACTGGTCTTATAGTAATAATTTCTAATGAAGTATGTAGTTATGAAAATGAATTAAAAAAACTTATTTCACATGCACTAAGCAATAAAGTTTGAATTGTGTTTGCATTTATTTTTTTAATTTAATGCTCTAGCAATGAGAAGGCAGTGCTGACACATGACTTATTTGTTTCTAATAAAGACTAAAACATTTTAATGTGCTATATATTTCTTACTTTTTCCCAAGCAAAATTTATTGATGAAACATATTTATCATTAACCATTTGAAAAATAAAAAAAAATGATTATTGAACACAGACAAATCAAAATATATCAATGTTTACCATTCTTTTTTTCTGGTCGTGTTATATTCGAACTTATAGGTGAAACAAATTTCTAAATTAGTCTTAAATATTTTTTTTTTGCTTCAAATAGAAAATAAATTAAATAAACAAATGCAGGTATTTAATGTAATGAGGATTATATACGTAATTGTGTTGTTTAAGGAATGTTTAAGGAGATAGTTAATATCTAGACTTTTTATTAAATTAAAACATCTTTACAGCTACATACGTTTAATTTATTTCAGCAGCATTACTTCTCTCAGAAGATGCTTCCAAGAAATCTAAAATCATGAAAAAATAGTATCCTATTTGTAAATAATAATGTTACAAAATTAAGCTGTATATTTGCTTTTAAATTGATTAATTAAACATCGAGACAAGCCAATTAAAACCATATACATTTTGAAATAATACAGTTTTGGGAAATATTTTTTTTAGCTTATAAAAATTATTATTAGAAAAATAAAATTATGCAAAGAAATATAATTTAGTTCATTTTTTATTTATTTTAATAGCTTCTTTAAGTGCTTGGTCAAATTTTCTAAGAAAAATAAATAATAATAATAATCAAGTCCTTTAAAACAATATTATTACTTATGTTTATTAGAAAAATAAAATTAGATGAAGAAATTTAATTTATTTTAATAGATAATTCATATCTCCTATATTTTTGTTTAAGATAGTAAATTTTTAATTACTTCTTTTAACACTTCGTCAAATTTTCTAAAGAAAAATAAATAATAATAATAATTAAGTTCTTTGAAACAAGATTATTGCTTATGTTTATTAGAAAAATAAAATTAGACGAAGAAATTTAATTGTTTATTTTAATAGATAATTCATATTTCCCATATTTTTTATTTTTTTATTTAAGGTAGTAAATCTTTAATTGCTTTTTCTTTAATACTTGGTCAAATTTTCTAAAAGAAATAAATAATAAAAATAATCAAGTTCTTTGAAACAAGACTATTGCTTATGTTTACTTTAGTGCTTTATTTAACTATTAGAAATCGCAATTTTTATATATCAAAAGAACTTATTTTACGAAAACGAATTTAGAAAGTGCAATGTTTACTTCTTTTTAAAAAGGGAAAAAACTTCAAAACAGAACCTCATTACGATGAGTCAATCTCAATAAGGAGGCAAGAATAGTTCGGGTAAGACGATAGCAAATACCGCATTCCAACCTACTTGAAAAAGACAAACACTAAATTGGCGAACCAACCAGCTTCGCGACTGGACAGAAAAGACGGAAAAAATCAACATTCCGTTCTCTATAGCATTTCGAAGTTTCTTTGGTAAGAGCTTCAGGAGATCTCACTCAGTTTGTTTTCCAAAAAAATGCAGGAGATACTTTGATCCTTTTATCCAGTTTTTTTCTTCTCTCTATCTATCTTCTATGTTTTTCTACTTCATCTGCCCCAAGGTGTTATGATGATAGTTGATAATATAAGCCCTTCATAGAGTTACTTTTTATCTGATCATTTTTTTTTTCTACTTCGAGATACGTGATCAAAGTTTAGACGTTTCTTAAAAGGGTTTATTAATGTAATAGTTAGGAAGGATTAATTGAGGAAATGTGGATGAAATTAAGGGAAAAAAATTAAAAGTGAACGATTTTAGTCAGCTTGTGCAGGCTTATTTTGCTAGAAGTTTACTTTCTTTTGTCAGTGAAGGAATTAACTCGAATAAAAAAGTTTTAAACAATGCTTTAAAATTTCATTGTTTATAACATAAATGTTATTCTCTAAATGATTGTAACATCTTACGTTTACAGGAGTGATAAACGTGCAAATAAATTAGAAGAGACAAAATAAAAATATATAAGTAAAAAAAAATAAATATGATTAACACAAAGACGTGTTACATGTATGTTAGAAAAATATAGTTTTTGGTAGGGATTGATTTTCCATATAAAAATTTAAAACTTATTTCTGTTAATACTTTTATAATTTTTAATTTAAAATTGCATTCATATGTTTTTGTTAAAATTCATCTTGCGAATTAACTCGTGCATATCAAATCTTATTTTCATTTTCATTGGAATAGAGAAATGAAATTCACATTTTAAGATACGTATTGTAATTCAACAAAAAAATAAATAATCTAAAGATTTCCTTCCAGTAAATTGTCTTTTTTTCATTGACGATGAGTAATTCAATAATTTATCAGACATTCATAAGAAAAAAAAAAAACAATGTTATAAAGTATTCGAAAAAAATATTCATTTTAATACATAATTAACACAATAATAATTATTTCAATTACCATTGACCATGATGTTTAATGTTAAATACATGCATATTACAGATAGAATTTGATATAATTCACAGAAATTTATCCCGCAACTCTTTAAAAACTTTCCACCTTAAATATTTGTTTTTATTTAAACAAGAATATTAATGTTGTGTATGTACTATTAATACACTGAAGTGCCACTGAATTAGGGATAGCAAGGGTTATGCAAATTGTGTAGATCTGCGCATCATTTATGCTCAAGTGAAGGCGCTGTGATAACTGCATATGTAGCACTGTTGTTTTGGATTAGTGGTGGTTTTGAATTAGTTGTTGGAATTGCCAATATGTGTAAACTGAATGATTTAGACACCTTCGATCGCGGACAAATCACAGGTGCGTGACGCAGGGGCCATTCAATTTCCGAAATCGTCAGACAGCTAGTATTTTCAAGGTCATCAATGTCAAGAGTATATATATGGATGGTGGATCACACTCACCACACAAAAACTAGCAATGGCGCAAACTACAAAGGGCACTTAGCCTTGACAGTACGTGGTGAGAGATGGCCCAGGCGTACTGTACGTAGCCAGTGAAGCCAAACATTAGCTGAAATTATCCCCCAGTGGAATAACGGTGCCAGTCGTACAGTCAGTAAATGGAATGTGCAACTCTCGCTTCCCAGTATGGGTTTCGGGAGCCGCCAACATACGAGAGTTTCATTGTTCAATACTCGCCATCGGGCTGCATGCTTTGCTTAGAGAAGAGAACTCAGAGACTGGAGTGTAGAGGATAGGAAACGAGTAGCATGGAGTGACGAGTCTTGATTCCGACTACTTAACGCCTACGGGAGGCTGAGAATATGGCGTCAGGCTCATGGAGCCATATACCCTACATGCCAGGTTGGAACTGTACAAAGGCATGGTGGCTCATTCATAGTGTGGGGTGTTTTTTCGTGGCACTGTTTGGGATCTTTGGTGTGTGTTCCATTCTTCCTCAATTCAGTTATGTATTTAGAGTTTCTGGGTGATCACCTTCATTCGCTTATGCTGCTCTGTTATCCCCAAGGTCATTGAGTTTTCCAGCAAGACAGCTGTACCTCTTACGAGTACCTGGTTACTGGGTTGGAATGAGCACTCCTCAGACTTTTCTCTCATAAATTGGCCACTTAGAAGCCCAGACGTAAATCCTATTGAGTACCTTTGGTTTGTTTTGGACCAAGGCTTGAAAGACCATCACAGAGCACTTACTGAACTATGAGCAGCTTTAACCAATATTTGGCAAGTCATTCCAATGGAACATTTCCAGAAACTTGTTGAATCCATGACACGCCGTGTGGCAGCTGTTATCAAGGCCAGAGAAGGCCTAACACGTTACTACGTCTGTATCTCAATTTCAGTGGCACTTCAGTGTAATTTGCTCTGAGTAATTATTAGAAATAAAAATAATTTAGTTGAAATTTCTATAGTAATGTTTTAAGATATTTTGTATTGAGCGTTATTGCAAGTAAATGATGTTGTTATACTTTACTTATTTTAGGGAGCTTTTAGTGTCATGATGTATGCATTAAATAGTATTTGTTATGACAGATTGTGCATAATTATCGAATATTTTTATGTATACATGTTATTTTAGAATTTATGGAGAATTTTAGAAGAAAATCTTGTCTTTTTTGAAAACTAATGCATATCTCCAATGGAAAAAGCTTTGCCTTATATTATAAAAATACAAGCTCACAAATCATTTTCTCCTCAATTTTCTAATATTTTCAAAAATATTTCAGAATCTCCTTGACTTTTAGAAAGTTTTAAACACGAAACATATAACAGCATAAAGAAAAGTCCACAATTGTGCTTCGTGTAATAGAAATTTTACTTGTCTAAAAGAAACAAAAGGAAAGAAAAAAGTTTTTATTGAGCTACAGGGTTTCTTATAACTCAAGTCTTTTAGACTTATTTTTTTTTTTTACTCAAGAACATATGTTATTCATATAACGGAGAGATGTCACGCGTGAAAACAAAATACTTTAAACTTAATTTTTTTTTCAAAAAAAGTTTTGGGGTAAAAAGCAAAGATATCCAAACAAATGTTAAAGGAGACTTAGAGAAAGGAGAGATATTGAGAAAGAACACATTCAAACGTGAACTTAAGAATGATGAGAATATGAAAAAGAATAAGAAATGGTTGGACCAGCACATTTTGCAATTAAGAATCCTTTTTTTTTACCACACGCTTCCTCCACCGAAATACAAACAAGTAACACTAATTCTAGTACTACATTGCGAAGCTTAAATGTACTCTCTCATGAAAAATAAAAAATTTTATTCTCCCAATTTTCAAAGATTTTATAAAAGGAGGGTCAACACATGTTTACAGGGATGACTTCTTATTTAAGGGATATCTTATAGAATGCGTGCTGTAAAAATATCATGCGAAAAATTTCAGCGAAGTATTAGGCGTAAACTGGACTTTAACCCTCTCCATGCGTAGTTATTTTATCAAAATAGTTTAAAAAATTGCTAATTTTTGTATTGCTTATTTCAAATTTACTGATTAAATAGGCATTTTAGAGTTAAAAATACACACAAAAAAATGTAAAAGAGTTATTATTTTGAAATATAGAATTAGATCATAAAAACTAATATGAACATAAAAACAAAAATGAAAGCATAAACAGGGATAGCACGGAATGTACAGCTAAATAGTTGGAAAAAATACATATCCTTGGAAATCGGGGGATGAACAGCGAGAGGGTTAAACTATAAATAGCATTTATCTTTCCTTAATTAGTAATATTTAAATGTGAATATTTAAGGCGATAATTATTGTTTTCGTATTTATTCTAGGTTTTCTTTTCATTTTTCTTATCTTATTTATTTGAGGAACAAAATGTACAGCATTCGAAACCAGAAGTTTGATATTAACAAAATAAAGCGAGTAACTTAGACCAGCGTTTCTCAAACTGTAAGGCGAGCCCCCTAAGGGGGCGTGATAACTCTACGAGGGGGGCGGGAGCATATTGAAAAGTCGAAAGCAATAGATTATTTAAAGAAATTATTAATTTACTGAAAGTAAGCTAAAAAACACCTTGACATAGTTAAAAATGAAATACACATTTTCATTGGTATAATACACTTATAAATGTATCAGAGTAGTGCACGATACATTTTATTATTAATTTAACAACACCAAAATAAGAACAAGTTTAATAATTACCATTAAGCCCATGGACATGTCATATATGAAATTATGTACAAAAATTACCAACTACCTTAATAATCTTTACTGTTTATAATTAATCGCTTAATTGCTGGTTAAAAGTTACGTAATACGCTCCCTAATAACACCGTTTTCCACGTAGACGCACTATGTTGCGCAAGCGGTGTATTGTGCGGGGGGGGGGGAGGAGAAAGGGAATAAACAAGCAAATCCTCTGAAATAAGTAAATCCTTCACAAACTCTGTCAAAGTCCTTTCATCGCATTCCAAAGCCTTTAGAATAATTTTATGGATAGCAGTGCACAGAAAAGATCGCGCATACTTCGGAACTACGTATATATACGCACAGGACAATTAACAATTTGGCTGAGCAAGACGTATATATACGCCAGTGACACTTAGGATGTTAAAATCGTATTGTAGTTATAGCATCAAAGTATAGTATTATAAAATTCAAAACATTGTTATTGTATGTAGGGGGGGGGCGATGGAAATTGTGATTGAATATTGGGTCGCAAATAATGAAAATTTGAGAAGAACTGACATAGACTCAAAATGCTTACCGGGCATAATTTCATTTACTATTGTATTTAATAGATCAACAAATTTTAATGAATAGAAATGCTGCTTTTTATGAAAAATAATATATTTAATTTAAAATTGCCACCTCTGTTTGAATGGTTTTTTGATACTTGATTTTAACATGCAATACGTTATTTTAAATTGATTCAAAAATACTGAATTTGTCAAACAAATTATATATTATTTAATGTTGCTTACCATCTATTAATATATTGGTATATTTTATAAAAAGGGATTTCTATCCTTTAATTTATAACTATGTCATTTGTAAAAAAAAAAAAAAAAACAAATAATTGTTTTCTAAATTATTTGAATATAAAAGTACTTTTAGATCATAATAGGTATTGTAAGTATATTAAAAATTTTGAGTTCATTACTTCGCTTGCATGTTTTTATGAAGTTAAGGTATCCGACTACGTTCGGAACCGTGATTAAAAAAAGTGCATAAACGGATAATTTTCATGATATTTAGTGTCACTTAGATTATAATACATGTATAAAAATGTTTTAACGACATTTTTTAAAAAAAACTATTTAAATACAAAATTTCTGTAAAACATTAACTTAGAATTACTTTTTTTCAAAATGTTCTACTTTTGTGAAAAATGATTTTATTATAATAATATTTTGCCTGTATATAGCTCAGGTTTCTGTACAGAGATTCAACATTGAATTTTGAAAAATTCACTTTATTTTCAGAGTTACAAACACTTGAAATAATTATCAGCGTTTTTTTCTTAAAATTTCTCCCCTCTGTTGTCGTAAAAGATAGATAAACCCACTTCTAAGTTATATATTTCAAAAATTCTAGTTGAGCCTCTGTACAGAGGTCTGAGTTATATACAGGCAAAATATTATTATAATAGAAGCATTTTTTATGAAAGGAGAAAATTTTGAAAATGTGTGGGTCATTCTATCTTAATTTTTTGTCAAAATGTTGTATTTAAATAATCTTTTTGTTGTAATAGTATTCTTAAAACAATTTTATATACATTTTCTAATCTAAGTGACACTAAATATCATAAATATTATGCATTTATACGCTTTTGCAAAATCACGGTTCCGAACGTAGTCGGATACCTTAAATACAAACAGTCGTAATGCAGAATACAATCCCTTTGCTTTTATAATTAACCAAGAATGCTTTTTTAAAATAGGATAAAATTACAAGAAACGAAACATTTTCTTTATTTTACAGAAAATGTTGTGGCATCAATATATCCAAAAATGTCTCGTGTAGACATAGGAAAAAATGCAACATTTAATTGCACTGTTTCTGGTGGACCGATTGATTCAGTGGTATGGAAAAAAGATATGAGATTCGTGTCTTCAAATCCAAGAATTTCTTTTCCTACTTCAACGATTCTGCATTTGTCCACGGCTCTTCGGCAAGATGCTGGAATGTATCAGTGTTTTGCTCACAGAGAATATCTAGTAAGTCAAGCAGCTGCGCAGCTGGTAATAGGAGGTAAGTTTTAGTAAAAGTAATATATGTGTATATAAGTGTGCTATAATAAAAATACTAAATTTTAAGATGTATTATGCAGAGTGTTTGACCAACACTGCTGTGATTACTCTAAAATGATATGAACATTATGTAAATGAATAATTATCTTCTCTATAAAACTCATACAATTAGACAAGTTCAATTTTAGGTGTACTTAAAATGTCCTTTGAATAGTTATTAACAATATAATATTTATATAAATGATGCATATATATATATATATATATACATTTTGTTGTTTTACTTGCTTTGTCAGAAGAAATATTATGAATGTAGAATTTGTTTCTTTTTAATTGCTACTATCAGTTCAATCTCCCCCTATATATGTCTTGTTCAAATTTAAAATCGTTAATAAGATATTTCGTATTCATCCATTCAGATTCAAAATATTTTTAAGCTTGTAGTGGATGACATGATGTTAATACAGTTTTTTTTTAAATATTAATTTGTTCATTAAATTTTATTTTTTAATTTGAAATTTGTTATGCTTTATTTATGTAGTAGTTACGATTAGCTGCAACAGATGGCGCCAGTACGTTTTTCTAACGAAGTAGGAATTGATGTTAAAAAATCATATAACTTGTTCTTTTTAATCTATTCTATTTTTAAAGTCTTTGAATTTTTACAGTCACTATAACTCACACAAGAAATAATAAAATTCGTATATAGAGTTCTGATTTGTTTATAAAGCACGTTTGTATAGCATTAGTTCAAACGAAACTTTTAAAAGTAATAGAACTGTAGGGATGATGGTTATCTAAAGCTACGAAAACTCGCAAAACTTATAAGCAAATTCATTTGCCTTCATATAACTATGAAATAGTTTAAAAGAACTGTACGAACAGTAAAATTAAAATGCAATTCGGGATAAAAATTGTGTATATGTGAATATGAAAAGCTTGACGCCAGATTAGACAAAAGAGCAGGCAAAACGCGTAGAGTAAAGGCGCGCAGTACGAGACAACTTTAAAAAAGGGAGAACGTAAATCATTGTCATAATTAGGAACGAAACACATAAGTATAATAATTACTCCCCGAGAATTATTGATCAGTTTGCAATTTTATATTTTTATAAAAATTACTATAAGTGAGACAAATTAATCGCCATATTGACATAACTCGTAGTAAACATATAAGCAATAATTTAAGAATATCACCGGAAATAAATTATATAAATAATAAAATTTATCTGTGGACCATCGAGACATTAATCATTTAGATAATTGATTTAATTTCCGTCCGCACACAATTAGTAATAACTTCTAGAAAAAAATAAAAACTAGTAAACCTGCTTGTTTAATTTACGATGCATCCGATAAACAAGTAGAATGAAAAAAAAATACTATTTTCGCTAAGAGAGTAGATTATGGCATTTATTGTCAGCAGGTAGACAATTACTCTCTTTTCTTTGGTAAAATCGGAAAGCACAACTATGCTGAAAAAAAGAGTATGACTTTAGTCTCACCTTTCACTCTAAGTAACTATTATGAACACAACCATTTCACAGAAGAAATAATTTATTAATCCTATATGGTCTATAACCGTATGCGTAGTATCATCCTTTTATTTCCACTTGCAGCCTCAAATGTCATTTTGAAATGCAAATTGAATAATAGGACTAAAGTTACAGATTTTGAGGTATCCGACTACGTTCGGAACCGTGATTTTAAACAAGCGCATAAATGGATAATTTTCATGATATTTAGCCTCACTTAGATTAGAATACATGTATAAAATTGTTTTGAGGACATTTTGACAAAAAAAAAAATATTTAAATATATTTCGGCAAAAAATTAACTTAGAATAACATTTTTTTCAAAATGTTCTCCTTTTGTGCAAAATGTTTACATTATAATAATATTTTGCCTGTATATAGCTCAGACCTCTGTACAGAGGCTCAAATATGAGTTTTGAAAAAATCACATTATTTTCAGAGTTACAACCAATTGAATAATTATCGGCGCTTTTTTTCTTAAAATTTCTCTCCTCTGTTGTTGTTAAACATGGATAAACCCACTTCTAAGTTATATATTTCAAACATTCTGGTTGAGCCTCTGTACAAATGTCTGAGCTATATACAGGCAAAATATTATAATAGACTCATTTTTCACAAAAGGAGAACATTTTGAAAATGGGTCATTCTATATTCATTTTTCGTCAAAATGTTTTACTTAAATAATTTTTTATTGTAATAATATTCTTAAAACAATTTTATATGCATTTTCTAATCTAAATGACCCTAAATATCATAAATATTATCCATTTATATGCTTTTGAAAAATCACGGTTCCGAAAGTAGTCGGACAACTTAAAGCATGAATCGTCAGAAAACAATGATCTGTAGTTAAGAGCACTATATAAATAAAGTATTGATAAAGGCTAAATAATTGCTTAACAAAATAAACCATTGAACTAATAAACAAAGTTAATTTTGCTCTTTTAATCTTTTTTGAATGATATATTGGTATTTATAAAGTTCTACAAGTTTTATTGAAAGTATTACATGAAATGGATTACATTTGATATTCATTTATATAATTATAGTATAAATAAATATCTACTTAAGCAATTAGTGTGCGATATTAAAGTTGTCCACATATGATTTTTTAATTTTATTTTAAACTGTAACTTCAAAACTGACTCTCTCTTTTCAGTTTTAATTTAAATAAAACGTTTGGTTATGCATCCAAAACAATATTCATTCTAAAAAGAATTTACATGTGTAAATGAATTGAATGTCTTTAAAAATGATCAAGTTTTCAAAAAAAATATAATAAATAAAATTAATTGTACAACCCGAATACCCTAAAATATAAATGATATATTCGATGTAAAAATTAAGAATCGATCTTTATACAAGACTAAAAAAAGCAAACTCCAGAATTTCTCTTTAGCCATTTGTAAATGTTAAATTTCATTTAATACGTTTAATACTGTTCTTTATTTAAATATTTGACGCTTTAAACTATTTAAAATGCTTTATTGCATTTACCAAATTTACGATGTCCATAGCTTATATTTGTGTTTCATCGTGTTTCGTAATATGCAAATTATACTTTAATTATAAGATTATAATTTGAAATTCAATATAACGTCTTTTCTTACAGATGTTGCTCCCAAATTCAAGATTACTTTCCCTGAAAAAATTATTAGATCAGGTAGTTTTGTCAGTCTGATGTGTGTCGCCACTGGGAATCCAGCTCCTCAGATAAAATGGACCATGGATGGTATATGGCCATTGTCCACTCGTCCAGGTGTTTTGGTTAGCACTTACTTGAGCAATCATGGAGAGGTCTTTAGCTACGTTAATATTACTTCTGTAGATGTCACCGACAGTGGAGTCTACATGTGCGAAGCCTATAATGACGCCGGTCGCACAGTTCATGCAAGAAGATTAAATGTCTTTGGGAACCTTTTCATTCGACCTCTCAATAACTTGAGCGCCCTCTCAGGTGAAGGGTTTTCAGTCCTTTGCCCTTTTGGTGGATATCCCTTTGACAGCATCATCTGGAAAAGAGGTATGGAATGTTTACAATATTTATTAATTATTTGTTTTCTTATATTTGTTTAGTACTTTACAAGGGTTCCTTTTTAAAATACCAATTTTAAGCGATTGATTTATATCTCCAAATACAATTTGAAATGCTCTACATTCGAAGAAATAATGAAACGGGTTTTCTAAAAAATGAAATAGTTAAGAAGTCTCAGGGGTGTTAAATTTCTCTAGAGGTCTGAAAATGTAAATAATTTTCTAACAGATATAATTTTTTGAAATTTAAATTAAATGATTCGAATATTTTACACATTATTAATAAAAGACTGGGGCTTCACAAAAGCATAAAATTATTAAAATATAAACATAATTTTAAAAATTATATATGTAAGCATGTGAAAATTCTATAATAAATATTAAGTATTTTTTGCGTTGCGCACGCTATTTTCTACAATAGTAGCCTCTGATGTATAAAACTTTGTAGAATTACAAAATGCATCATGCTCTTTAAGCCCTACGTAATTTTAATATTATATATCTTTTGTATTTAAAAATATTTGTAAAATATTGCAATTTTTTAAATATAATTTAAAAATATGTATTTTTTTATTTATTAATATAGATAAGTTATTATTCTAATTATATAAAAATAGCTACAGTGTAATTATAATACATTTAACTTTATAAATCAACTTATAGCTAGTGATTAAAGCTAATATTTTAGAAAATAGCATGCACTATGCGTAAAACTTAATAAATATTTTTGATAGAAATGTTTCTTATTTTCATATGCTTATAATTTTTAAAATTATGATTATATTTTAAACATTTTATACTTTTCTGAAGCCCAATTCCGTAAAAAATAATGTGTAAAAGATTCGAATTATTTAATTTAAATTTAAAAGAATTATACCTGTTTGAAACTTGTTTATAATTTCAGACCTCCAGAGAAATTTAGCACCCCAAAAAAACCCCTAATTAGCACTATTTATTTATTATTATTTTTGAATCAAATTATCCTTTTTTTTTCTAGTCTAGAATTACATAATAAGCTTTTTTTCTAAGAGTTGATTCTTGAGATAATCTTTAATCCATTAAGTGTTCGATAGATTTCTGGTGTCAAGTAATAGTAATATTAATTAAGGCTTTTTTTTCGTTTACTTATACAGATTATTTACTGAAAATTTATTATAATTTATTTGTTCATGTATTTTGAATTTGCTTTGTATGTGCTGTCGAGTATTTGTAACTTTACATTTGATTATTATGAGAATAGTTTATGTCTGCAGAGAAAATACCTCTTACTCAGTGATTGTACTGCCCGAGACGAGCAGTCTTTGAGGAGGGGGCAGTGCTACGAATTTTGTGTAAAATAGTACTTGTGTTTGCATTTGAATGTGTAATGTCTTTATCTTACTTTAATTAGATTTAATTTACGCTAAAATTGCAATATTCACAAACAACACTGTCCCTTACGTTAAAATGAGGATTCAATAGTAACTTGGTGAAATCTTGGCGATGGAGCCAAGCTAGCGTCATTTTTCGACCAAGTTGGCGACTATTTTGGTGACTTGGTGATCATATTGGTGACCATTTTTGGCATGTTCGGGACCCTCTGGATTCATCTAGAAATTAGTAGAGAAATCCACTAATTTCAAGACCTATGACGGAAGCGGGTCTTTCTCGAATTATCCGCGAGGGATATAAGTAGAGAGATGTTCGCCAAAAGTGAGTCAGTCTAGTTTTGCCTTGCGATCTGTGTTAGTATTGCTCTGATTGTTGAAGCAATTAGTGATTACCTCGGCTGTTAAATGAGCGATTGCTTGTGTATAATCTTTTATATACGTGTATTTAAGACACCGATAATTGTGTCTGAGTGCTGTTGAAGGTGTGAAGAACTTCTGAGATTTATTCTGCGAATATTGCTGCTGAAACCTGTATTTAAAGGATTGGATTTTCGACAATAAATTCTCATCACCCTTAAAGAACTTTCTTCTTCTTTGCAACTGATTGGCATAAAATCCTTGAACCCCGGATCTGCGTAACAATATGAAGTTAGTATGTTTAAGGAAAAGTAAATTTTTAAATGAAACAAGCTATATTTAATTGATAAAATCATCAGGGCTATATTAAAATAATTAAAAAAAAATTCTATCTAACTATCCGCATTTGTTAGTATCAAAACCATGCTCTTAAAAGTATTCAGAATTTTTCATGGATTTCGACATTAATCCACTGCTATATTTGCTGTACATATAGAATTGGCAACATAAAGTAAGAGATAAATTTTTGTGACGAAGGACGGGTGGTCACACACAGTTGCTTGTAAATGTCACGATAACCAGATATACATGATTGAAGCCCTTTTGGAATAGTATACTCCTTTCTTAACTGGTATCTATTTTAAGAAAATACTTTTCTAATTAGTTGGAAAGCTGGAACCCTGCATATTTTTCTCCGCTCTCAAAGAATCTGGCTTTTTGTCCTTCATAATTTCTCAAATTATGGATAATGTCACTGTCATTGAAAGTTTCGTCTTCAATCAAGCGTGGATTGCTGGAGCGATGAGAGAAAGCAACTGAATGCGCATTGTCGGGAGACTCTTTATAACAAATGAACAGAGCGTCTTGAAGTGTCTACATTTCAGTGGCGTAACGTACAAATCCGCATCACAAGGGGGGTGGGCAGGGCTCTAGGGATCCAAGGCTTAACTAACGCTAAATGCGTATTTACCCAATTTATAAAATATTAAATACGAAACCTGACTTTCAGGGGGGAAGGAGGGTCCTAACATTCTCCGTTACGCAACTAGTAAGTAGTTAGAAAGCATTACAGTGGCACCAAAGCCATTGAAATTCATACACCGCATAAAAATAAAATCGCTCAAAAAGGAAATTGCATAAAAAAAAGACCGCACAAAAACAAATTCGACTGTATTGAATTTATCCTTACATAATCAATTATTTACTCGGAATAATATGAAGTGGTTGACAAAAACATAAAAACTAGAATTTAAATGTAGCTAATAAATTACTTTATAATTATATTACTACAGCACATCAAGAGAAAATTTATTGAAATATATTTAAGATAACAAGTATAAAATTACAATGGCATCTGATATATTAGTTCTACTATGATTATTAAATTTTTTCTTACTAAAACGAAATGATTTTTTTAAGAAAACATTTTTAATTACTTCTTAAGTAAGTTAAAAATATATACGATTATTAAGTTCTTTTTAAGAAAGTCTTTTATTTTTTTTATTATTCTATAACATATTTTTCTTAGTATTATGTTAATTTTGCAATTTTTTATAAATAGCTTCTCTCATTTTTCATTTTTAATATTCGTTAAGTTGTTGTTTTTGCTATCAGGAAACGTTGTATCTTTTTTTAATAATATACTATTTATGACATTTATAAATCACCCAGTTTAAAATATTTCTTTTAAAATGTTTCCTTTAATTTTATTTGCAATCATGTTTTTTTTTTTCCTTATAGTAAATTTCCTTCTTTATATGTATGCATTAAATAATAGAAATGATTATTAAAAGAATTCTCTTGAACATGTATTATTAATAAGTCAATTTATTTTCAAACATAACTAACCCGCGGTCACTCGCGCCTGTTTTTGCTACCATCGTTACTCGCGGGGTGTAGAGAACACCCCAAACTTTTAACACGTGTATTTAATTATGAAAATAAAATTAAGTCATTATGATACATATTTATAAAGTGCAAGAAGTTTTTTTGTGTTATACAAATAAAATTATTAAATTTTTTGCATAAAAATGAGACTAACATTAATTTAAACTGAACATACACAATTTTCATTTTAAAACACATAATTTTATATTTTTTCATAAACCAGTATAAAACGTATATCCCAGTAATATACTTTAGAATTAATGAGATAATGATAGTAGAAAGTAGAAAAATAATATTTTAATCATTTTCCAAGCATTCAGAGCAGACTGTATACAAATGCTCAACTTCTCGCGGGTGTTCTCAGCCCCCAGATAAACTTTTGAAGGTCATTACATTCCAATCGTTTCAGAAAGAGGGACTGCATCAGGCCTTAAGGTTCAATGACCTAAAATGTGCAGCTACAGAAAAAATAGGGGTTCTGCGTATTCTTTTTAGAATCATGGGAGGATTTTCTTGTTGCTGGGGTGTACAGAACACCCCGCGCGAGTAATCGCGGGTTAAGCCTTTTTATCCCGATTTATTCATTTTACTCAAATTTGAGAAGAATGATATTTTCTAAAGTAAGTTAAACCTAAGCAAACAATATAACAAAATTTGAAAAAGTTATATATTTTATATAAGAAATCTGACCCGTCCTCTAAATAGGACACTGAGATAAAGGAAATAAAATTAGCACTTATGTGTTTTAGTGTTTTCTTCAATGAAGAAAAGCTATTTCCGAGTACAAAATTTTACTTTATTGGAATAATACTTTCTTGTTTACAAAATATTTCATTTTTGAGTTAAACTTCCCTCTATAATTATATGAAATCTCTAAAGAAAGCCTGACAAACGTTTTGTCACATTTGCGGCAGTATGATATCGTTTTTCCTTTGCAACCCTCTCTCTGACAACGACGTTTATTTTTCTTTCTTTAGTAAAAAGAGACCAATACTATCTTTACGGATGTCTTCTTTTGCATAAGGAAGTACAGTCTAGAGCCTACGTCTACCTCTTGTTCTTACCACAGTTGTTTTGGCTAGACTGTTGTTACAGCTCCTCAAAATTTCTTCAAGTTTAGGGCTTTATCTTTGTTGAGAGTTTTATGAATTATCCAGTCGTTTACTATAGACATATCAAGTGAACATATAAGATATGGCCAGTGCCACTTTCTTCCTACGAATTTTAATTTGATGAAGTCCATCTAACCAATCGTGGTGATTCACACCACCCACACAATTATTGTAAGGATTTTTGAAATTCGGCATCTTAACTCTAGATTTATCTTTTTGTCCTCCCCATACTCGTCTCAAAATTTCATGAAATGACTATTAAGTAGGCAAACAAAAGTTTATTTTTGACGGAAAGATCCCGTACATGCTGATTTACAGTTCCATTGTCCACAAAGTGTAAATAATATTTTAACTTTTGGAAGCTATTTCGTGACATTTCATTTTTCACCAGGGTAATGTCAAGGTCTTCAGCATCTGCCGAGTAATCACGTTCACAGGTACGCGAAAGATAACCAGTGAGAACCAACATTCCTATAAAAACATTTTTTTCGTTTGCAGTGGTGAAGAAATCGTGTTCGTTTTTTACATCTGCTGCATATCGCATACTTTCTTTTTCAATAATATCTTAAACTTCAACGAAATGAAACTGCTCAAAAAGCTCTGTGGGAATTTTGTCTTTCAAAGCAATCTCCATCTACTTGAGGAAGTCACTTGCAGGTGATTCATCCTGTTCTTTCCATTTTGTATAAAGCAGTGATTTATTCTTTATCCAAAATTACTGATGGCTTTTAGCCTTTTTTCTGCTCTTCGTTATCGAACAACTAGAACTTGTGGATTGTTGGCGCCTTCGAACGTAATTGGCGACTTCAGAATAGCGAGAATAAACATATGTAACGCGCCATTTAATTATTGAGACAGAACGCTGATGCAACTGATTGAATTAACATGAAAGGCATGATGCTTTCGGCAGAGTGCTTTAAAGCGATATTTCTTCTTAAACCCGGTAAATAATCTTTAAATGTTTGTGTGTGTGAGTGTAGTGGTGTGAAGTTATGTTTAGTCATCAATAAACTTATTTGTATACCAAGGACTCTTCATTTATCAGATAGAACATTAAAATCAACGTTACAGTCCTCTTGCACTCCTTTGAATTCCTCGATGATCCATGTTTCGTCGAGCCGGAGTTTGTTCTAGCTTAATTATGAATACAACGAGTCAATTATTTAATTATTGTATTGAAGTAGCCCTGGTTAATTGAACCTTGACAGTTCTCACCATACCATATCGAAAATCGGTTCCTGAACGAGAAATATAATCGTAAATTAGTTCCTGAACGAAGGAATAATAACCAAATTGATTCCTGAAAGAGGAATAAATCGTTTAACAAAAATAAATATTCGAAGGTAAAAAATTTCATTAATAGCTTTCAAACAACGGACAGTACGAAGGATTACATCGCCTTAAAATCGCGCGCGAAACTGGACAATATAAAAAGTATTATCAAATAATTGGACTTTCTTCAAAATGACTATTGCGCCCTTCCGGATAAAGTCAATTTAAAAGACTCATTAGATACATTAAGTGATTTACATGGATGGTTCACGCTGTAAACTATCTCCAGTTTAAGCCTCCAAACACCCAGGGACATGGTTTACAATAATCTCACCAGTATTTACTTTATTTTCATCCCCTTCATCATCGTTAGCTAGTTCACTGGCATCTAGTGATTACACAGTACAATTTCAACATCGCTCTCATCTGAATTTATACTATTTAATAATTATAATGCTTCCTCTAACTTCAGAAATCTTTTCACTGGCATAACTAAGCAAGGGTGAAACGCTAGAAGAAAAACTGTATTTTTTCTTCTTCTTCGTTACAAAGACAGAAAGAGTGCATTAATTGCCTGCGGATCGTCCATTGTTCTATTCAGAGGACAGTTACAAAATAATTTGCTAAAACTTACCTAAGAATAATTTTACTCGAATTAATCACCCGGGTCATAACGAAAGAGTACTATCACATAAAAAATACCAGCCAAGTGTCCAAAGTAAAAAGAAAATGAATTCTGCAACCCCAAAGAGATGATTTAAACTGTGCCCACAAATGCGATGAATAAGCAAGATTTCCATGGGGAGGAGAAGGGGGCGAGATACATAACTCACGATGGAAGAAGCTAATATATATCTCTACATGTTCCAATAGTCAAAATATTCGTAACATACAAAAAATGATTACCCAAAGATATTTTCCAGCTGTCCTCTAAATAGAACAGTGGGATAAAATGGATTAACAAAAATAATTTAAAATACTCCAAAAACCAATCGTACATTTTATTATATGTTACATAATTATATTAATTGTATCACTGATAATGGAGATTTCATAAGCATGCAAGCAACCATTCATTTGATGAGATTTTAACATCATATTTGATAATTAAACTATAGTTCATAGCATTATTGATCACATACCAAAAGTCTTTCTGTGATCTTAAATAGAGAAATGCTTTTTAATGGAGTTTCGAAAAAAGTCAAAGATTTAGTTAACACTTACTGCATTCATGGCTTAGAAACTGCAGAGAGAGATGATTGTAAATTGACTTCCCTAACACTGCCAAATACCACGTCGCCAGAATCCGGAAAGTAAACAAGGTTCAAGACCAAGGGTAATACTAGACTGTAAGCCTCAGAGTGAAAAGTCGGATTATAGATAAAAGTTTCTAATCCCAACAGTGACTGGGGGTAATACTGTACGGGGAAACAAGAGCTTTAAGGAAGCATAATCATGAAAAGCAAACAAAGCATCTATCGTAAGATTGCAGGAAAGGCTTAGTCAAGTTGAGTTACCTTTAATAGCAAGTATTAGATGAGTAAGCGTCAGTAATTTTCAGTTGATTTTTACCCTGAATTTGGGCATGCTCACCTGTCTCAAATGTAATCCTTATCAAAATAGTAGTGTTTAGACGGTAGAAAAAAAGCCAAGAACTATTTTAGGAAAATGTAAGATTTGTATTAATTAAATGTTTTATACATTAAAAGTTAAGAAATTGTAAAGTAAATCTGATTGAACGCTCCTTCGACATTAAATTAATTAAATTTAATGAAAAACTGATAGTTTTATTAAAAATTACTTACCTTAATTAATTAATTTCTTTACTTAACGTGCATTTTACTTACCTTAAAATATTTTTCAACTGTAATGAATTTTATTTGTGTTTTCTTAAAATGGTCTTTTCTCATACAATTAAATTTATTTAATTTTTGTGGTTTTTATATAGTGTAAAATTACAGCTGTCCTATTACATTTCTAAAAACGTTAAAATTAGTTTCGATATCTAAGAAAAATTAAGTTATTATATAGCATGTTGTACATTATTACGGATAAAATATCCTTCACTAGATTCATATAAATTCATAAATAATTTTATGGTATATCACAATTTTCAACATTAAGGTAATAATATTATCATCACACATCTTTCTGTTTTCTATTCAAAGCTCTTTTTGAACTCCCTAAAAAAGTTTATTCTTATTTTCTGTGATGTACATTATTAAAAAAAATAAACGTAAATACGTTTCCTATATTCTCACGTTTTTCATTAAAATGTTAATAAATTTAAGTTTCTGACATAAATGAAAAGAATGAATGATTATGATTTTGATTAAAACGTCTATTTCTCTCTTTATATATACTAGATCAAACAAAAGTTCATTAACATTTGAAATTTCAATAATTCAATAAATGATAAGTAAAAAAAAATAACTTGACACACATGCTTTAAATGACATGAATTACATAAAAACCAAAAACAAGTACAAAAATAATAAACATATGGCACTGGACAGCAAAGCGTCAGTGACATCGCATGAAAATAGTGTATAAAATGAGCTGTAATCAGAGAGGAAACCATGGCACCAGCAATTGTAGCATGTTGACTTTACCAAAAAAGGCATTGTTCGTAAAGCTGTATTATCAGAACAAAGAATCCGTTACTATAGCCTTAAGGAAAGTTTGAAAACTCTCTTGCCCACATCGTTTAGGGAGAATCCCGTACTGTGCCGCCACTTCCATCAAGTTTTGTCTACCAGGTTCCCAAACCTTAATCTGTACGATTAGGAGGTTGTAGAATTAATCCGAAGGCAATTTTTCCTTATACCTACGGGTTGCGTTTCTCTAACTGTGGGGTGCGGCCCCTAGGGAAGCGTGATAATTCTAAGAGGGGGTGCTAGCATATTGAAAAAACGAAAAAAAAAAGTTATTTTAAAAAATTATTAATTTACTGAAAGTAAAAAAAAAAGAAAATACATTCTGACATAATAAAAAATAAAATACACATTTACATTGATATAATACATTTACAAATGTATCAGTACTTATAATTAATTTAACTAAATTAAGAACAACCTTAATAATTACCAACGACCCCATGGGCTTGTCATACATCAAATTATATGCAAAAATTAACACTTATCTTGATAATGTGTACGGTTTACAACTTTTTCCTTAACTGCTGTATAAAATTTACGTGATTTGCTTCCCAACGCCCTTGTTGTATTTTCTATTTTCATATTTCCATGGCCGGTTAGGACGATTATATTCCATGATATTTTTTATCTTATTTCAATAATTCAGTCCGTGTTTTTGCCATTTTAGTTTATCGGAAGACACACATAGAAGACATTTACACACAGCGAAGGACATTATATAACTCTTACTCTCCAAGCCAGACAAAGTATAACTCTTAGCTGACATGCAGCGTGATCTATACTTTACATTTAATTTCCAATTGCCCTCATTTTCCCCGTAAGCACACGTATGTGTTGTTCCGACGGGGGCCGGCCGCCAAAAAAGCAAATCCTCTGAAATAAGTAAATTCTTCGCAAACACTGTCAATGTCTTTTTATTGCATTCTAAAGCCTTCAAGATAATTTTATAGATAGCAGTGCATAGGAAATATCTTACTTCAGAAAGACGTATATATATATGTCCCGGGGCAATTAATTTTTTGGCTGCGCGAGACTTTTATATACGCCGGCGACACTTAAAGTTTAAAGCCGTATTGTCGCTTTAGCATTAAAGTACATTATTATTGAATTCAATGCATTGTTCTTTTATGAAGGCATAATGAAAATTTTGATTAAATATTGGGTCACAAGTACTAAAACTTTCAGAGGCACTGACCTACGGATATGCTGCACAGTGCTGTTTTCAACTTTGTCCCTCGGTTACAGGTATTATTGATGACTGATACCCAACACGTTGTTTATTTATTATGAGAACATTGTTTATTGCTTAAAATAAATCGATATGCTAATTATTGCTTTTATTATCACATCACACACCTTTTTTTTTTTTTTTTTTTTTGCCCTCTTTTGGGTTTCGACATAACCCGATGTTATTCCAAGCTTGTTTGTGAAGTTTCACCTCTCTTCCAAAATTATTCCCTAAAATATTGGATTTTCCAAATTTAATGGACTTTTAGGTCACCTGGTATATATGCATGTTAATTAGTCGCAATCAGTATTTTTTTTAAGAAAAATTGCGTAAAATGCTTTAAAATGTTGGGAGTTGGAGATGTTAAATATAATTTAAACATGCTATAATAATAATTAGAACAATATTTTTTATTGTGAAATGTTCTTCATCAAAATTTGATTAAACATAAATAATCTAAATGCTTAATTTTTTTTATAAAACTATTAAACTTCTATTTCTGCTTAAGAAAACAAGCAGTTGTATGCACTAAATCTGGATATGATTTGTATTAACTTTTTAAATGCAAAGAATAAAATCCAAATGTCGATTTAACGAATATTACAAGTGGGAATATAACTATGTATCAAAGAATTAGGGATTGAAAATGTTTTTTCAAAAGTTCAGCAGGAAGCCTTTTCAAAATATTTTTTTTTTTTTTTTTATGAAACAATTTTTAAACATAGATTTTTAAATCAAAATTATATCTCTCATATTTATTTGTAGTTCTTAAAAATTTTAATGCATAAGTAATGTTGTAGGTGTTACTAATACCACCTGATCGGCAAAATCCAGATCAAAGCGCATGAAAAGCCCTTAAGGAAAAGGACTAAATAGGCCTGTCGTTAACCGTAGTTTTGAGCACCATACAGGTCACATTACGATTTGGCTCTTTTCTACCCCAATTTTAAGGTATAACACCCTGGTAGGGGGGGGGGGGGGGGGGGCCGCCCCCCCTTCTCCTTCCAATAATCTCGCGAGAGAACTTGCGGCTCGACGGCTATTTAGAGTGCCCCCTGCTGCGAAGTCACTTTACATTTACAAACACCCCTCCTTTCACCGGGATTAACAACCTAGTTTCTACGACACCGCAGTCAGCGTCGTTATTTACTATACTGGATGTGTAGCCGCATTAACAGTGTAATTAATGTAAATAAGTACAAAAATTACAACATTTGCATTTCATGCAATCCATAATTCCAATTCCCCTTTTCACTTTAGTACAAAGTTTTACAATGTTTGTATACATTCCATCCTTATCCTGTTTGATTTGGAGTAAATGCAATTCACTCATTATCTTCGTTATCGTCAAAGGTAGTTTCTCATTTAACCACAGTACCATCGAAGGGTGCATTAACTCATATACTGATAATTGTGCATTTGTTGAAGTATCTGATCACGTGCTTTGTGTACGACACGTTTTCGCTGATCTTATTATAACTAAGGCATCTGGTAATTTGCTAATTTCTCTCAAGTGTTGGCAAGCGTTGCTCTTTAATTCGTCTTTCTAGAAACATTTCTGACAGTGAGTAATACCAACGTTGTAATTTCGAGATTCTGGAAAGCTGCATTTAAGGAACAATTATCACGGGACGAATGCTTCGTTTTGTGTTGTAATTTGTTTTCGATAACAACGCCAGTGGAACTTACGTTTGGTAATTGAGAGGGAACGAGGAACGTTAGAATAATTTCCCTCGTCGGAATTCAAGAGATGTTCTACTCTGATAAATGCTCGGATAAAGGCTGTCTTTGGTAAATTAAATTAAAATCGTCTCAAACTTAAGTAGATGTACTAAAGTATTACTCTTATTTAGCATTTGTTACTGTAAATACTTTGTTGATGGAGATTTCATCTTCAATGAATACATTTATTTTAGTATTCCCTGATGATGATAATGACTAGGTACTGTAAAAAAAATAATATAAATAATGACATTTCTCTTAAGACTTCAGTTGATGATAATAATACATTTTTTATTAAAGAAATAAGTTTTTGAAGTAAGATAGGAAATAATAATTATTAAATTAGTCTTTCTTAAGCGAATCAGTGAATGTGAAAATAATATAGTTTAATATATATATATATATATCATTAAAGTTTATATTTTTGTATCAGGTAAGGAAGGTCTGCGTTTGAGATTACTTTTAATTTGTAAAAGATAAAAATATTTAAAGGAGCTAATGGAATTATATTTTTGTCTATAATATAAAAAATAAAATCTTTATTTTCGTTTCAGATTGTTTAAATTTTACTATGTTGAAATTGCAGCTCAAGTAAAACCATATGCACTTATGTAATCACAGTTGATTTAAAAAAAAACTTTTTTCTTACCAACTACTTAAAATTAACGATGATTAACAAAAATTAAACGATGTAATTGTACACTCATAATTAAATGTCAAAGCTTTGTCCATCTATGACTTTGTTAAAACAGATTTATGGCTATTAAAAATCTCAATATTAAGCAAGAAACACTAGTATAAGTATATTTATAGACATAATTTTTAGGGAAATAAATGCTAATAGAATTTTTAAAAAAAAATAATGGATTTTATATTTTGCATCATCTAACTTTAAAATCTTAAATATTACATTTCTCTGCCTCAAATTAGTTACCTTCTTTTGTTTACATAACCTCTTTTTCCTACTCAGATACCATACTTAAATACACATCGTATACATATTTCAATTTGTATATTATTATTTAGGAATCTAAATCTAATTATAAAAGGTTTTGAAATTCATGAAAATTCGAATTTTAAACTTTAAATATCTTATAAATATATTAAAGGTTTCTATAATTTTGAATGAGGAAACTGTCATTATCTAGCTAAGTTGACATAATTACCGTAAAATCCGGCGTATAACGCGCACCCATACTTTCAAGCTGCATTTTTTAATTGTTAGGTATATTCGTCGTATAACGCGCCCCCCCCTTTTTTTTTAATAAATAACAAGAAGTGTGCGTGTGCAATGCTGGTATATTTTTAAGCCATATCTTCGAGGTATTATCAGAGGATGTCAAAAAAAAGCTTACTTTTAGAATCGGAATCCTTTAATTTCATTAGATATGTAATTTCTTTCAAACAAACAATATTCTTATCTATGTAGAAGCTGATTTTTTTTCTATGCTCATCTTTTTTTTATTTCTGATACTACGAGTTTTCATACCCGCCGTAAATTTCTATCTTCTTTTTTGTGTTAAAAGTGCGCGTTATACGCTGGATTCTACGGTATTTTTAAAATATCTGATACGCACGTCTCTGATCCTTATTATTCGATCTTAAGCATATGTTTTAATTTTAATATAACATTAATCATTAGTTTGAAATGAATTAACTATTTTCAAATTTATTCTTGAGATGTCACATTTAAGTTTCTTTCTCAAGAAAAAAGTGTAGGAATGAACTACACTCGAATAGCAGTAAAGATGAAATTTACTCCAAATATAAATAACAACGCCTATAAACGTATTTAAACAGTGCACGGGTCACTAAAAACAATTACAACAATCTGAAATTGTCTGCAAATAAGACATAAGTAGTTTTAAAATTGAAATTGAGCTTCGGTTCACTCTTATACATTACATATCAAACATTTTCACAAATATAGTTTTTGAACTTCTAAGCTTTCAAATGTAATTTATGAATTTTGACATCAAAATTCCTAAGTAATATAATGTTAACGTTACCCATCTGCGGGTAAAGCGCTTTGGAAAATTGTAATGTAAATCTATTTCTATTCATAAATATATCATTTACTAAGAAACAGTCTGAAAAAAGAATGATTGGAAAAAAATCAAAATGTCAATGGAAAAATAAAACTCTTAAGTAATAGAGAAAAAATGCGTGATATCGTAATCACACAATTTACTTGGATTCTAAGCGTATTTAATAATTATTTACCTTTAAATTAACTGAGTAGGCAGGAATATGAGAATGAGTGATAATATATTTTAAATCTTTTTGTAATTGTGTTGACATCAATACAATAAATCTAATTTCCTCTTCAACTAGATTAAACATATTTTTAACTGATTTTATCTACTTTACTATATGTACAGTTCTGTTTTTATGGGTAAACGAACACATATACAATAATCAAGTTTTTTATCGTGTATTAAAATATATAAAGGCAAATATAATAAATAAGAAGCAAAACAAACAAGTTCTGTTTAACTTGTCTACTCTGTTAAAGTATTTTTCTTAATATATCTAAAAGCCTACCGGAAATGGAAGGGAAAAAACTGTCTAATCGTTTTGCAAAGCAAATTCATTATTTTTTTTTCGAAACACATATTAAGCATATTGATTTAACTTGAACAATTAGTCACCTGTGTTTCAGATACATGAGGATATACATTGTGTTATCGGCTCCGAGCTAAAAATAGTATTCAATTAATTTTGCAATACAATTTATTTTATTAATGTTAAGTATAAATTTTATATTGGATTTCTAAAATATAGTTAAGTTTAATTAACTTTCAACTTACCTATAAGTATCACATTATTTATCAAATACTTGCTTTAAATCACAAAATCTTTCTTCACATCAAATTCCGATTTTTTTCTATTTATCAATTCTATTGCAAAGCACTGCGAATTAATTAAATAAACGTGTGCGAATAGAATTTTGAACTTTTTTCTAGTAAAAAGTTCCTTAAGTAAATACATATTTGACTGGAAATAGGATTATGTTTAATGAATTTTAAATGTCTCAATAAAATTATGAGCCTTGTTACAATTATTTTAACTACTTTCAAACGGAATCATTAAAAAAATGATTAGAAAATTTTTGATTAAAAGAATATTTAATGATTTTTAAGATCAGAAAAAGTACTGTCTCGTGTTTAAAATGGGAATTAGTTAATAATATCATGAATTGTGTTCTTAAATTCCTTATTGGAATTTTTAAGGCATAGTTCTTACATTTATCGTGTATTTAGTTACATGACTTTTCAATTATGAGATGAAAACAATAAAACAATTTTTGGTTACAACATTGTTCATTACATCCTTGCAGATATTATGTATTGATTGATATAAATGATCGAAACCATTAAGTAATTTCATAAATTACTTATGTCACGCAATAGATACAAAACTACTTACTGAAAATTTCTCTTTGAGTACCTCTACTTACTCATAAATTTCTTAATAATGTTGATTAATCCTTGAATATCAATTTAAAAGTGACGTCATAATTCGCAGAAGACAAATTAATTTTAATAACATGTTTCCAGATTGTAAAGTTATCTTAAAAAATCAGTCATCTATCAGAAAATTTTCGAAACTCCATGGCCCAATGTATTTGTTTTCAACTATCCAACTTAATTATACATTTGAATTCAATTTTGTTTTATCAGACCCATTCTATTAAAGTCAAATATTTTACCAACAACTATTATTGTGTAACTTATGTGAGAGTTTATCTGTTCCTGAAATTTTTACTATTATATTAATTCTATTACAAAATATTATACATTCAGACATGTAAATGTTGATAAAATTTATTTAGTACGTGATGTATCTAAAATAAATAACTTAAAACATATCCCGTTCAAGAAGTAAATCTCTTAAAAAAATTATGTGAAATGTAACTTTACCTTCAAAAAGACCTACTAATAAGTAATACTTACTAACTATAAATAATACTAAAGAGGAAGCTTTTCACAATTCGTTATTGTTATTAAATTTATGCAAAAAAGGGCAACATTTATTATGTAATATTAAATCGGAAGTTTTTCAAAGTTCAATATTGTTATTATGTTTATACAAAAAAGGGCAATGTTTCTGCTTTATGGTTTGTCTCTACTCACTTGAAGATTAAACGTTTACCCACTCTACAAGCATTTAAAGATATAAATAGAGCTATGATTCGTTGTTTTTTTAAAAAAATATTTATATTTTTATAATGTGTGCGTAAGAATTTTCCCTTTCTATTGATGGCTTGTACAATACTCATTATTCACCGGAAGCAATTATATCAGCATAGTTCAACAATTTATAAGTAAAAACTCTTGTTTCATCAAGCAGTTAAATTTCCTTAAGCCTAAAATTCAAAACGATTGCATATTTATTTTCAATAAATGTTAAAATTGATCATAACGCTTGTTTCTAATGAAAAACAAAATTTTACAAAAAAGAAATTCAAGTAGCTGTAATTATGAATGTGATTATTTTTTAAAAATAGTAGTGGTAGTTGTAATCATAATGCAATACCAAACCAACAGTTAAAGAGTCTTTTGGTTGAATAATTATCTTGTATTAAGTGGTTTTATTTTAACTAAAAAGAGGGATGTTAGGCAGGCATACGTGTGTTAAAAAATGCTTACAGCGGCAATTACTGTAAGAAATGTCAGTTTAAAAATAAGGTTGTAGAACTTAAAAATAGAGAAAAAATGTTTGAAAGCGACTATATCCTGAACTGCACAAACAGCATTAATAATCTAGGGAAATCTTTTGTAATTGTTTCGAAGACTCTATCGTAACTTTTTATTGTTGTTGTACGTATGCCGCCTTATCGGCAGTAAAACAAGATCAAAGTCCGTGAAATTCATTGTGTCAAGGAGCTAATAGCCCCTTGGTATAATGCATTTCACGGGCCTGTCATTATCCGTAGCTTTGCACACCATACAGGTAGGTGACAGTATGATTTGGCTTGGTTTCTCCCCAAATTAGAGAAAGAAAACTCTGGTAGTTGTCTGATGTCTCACAACTCCGTTCCCCTCTTCACCAACCTCAGTAGAGGACTTGCAGCTCGACGGCTATTTGGAGTACCCCCATGCCACAAAGTCACTATAGGTTTACAAACCTCCATGCCTTCGGAATTTGAACCCAGGCCCTACGACACCACAGTCAGCGTCACTCACCACTTTACCGGATGGGTGGTATAACTTTTAATAATTGGTAATGTATGTTCCGTATATTTGAAATTCCCTCATGTTGTGTAGGACTTGTAACTCAAACACTTGCGCATATATATGAGTTTCAATTTCAGTACCTTTTTAGTGTTAAGTGTTTCAAGTTCGGTTCTTTTTAGTTTTTTTTTTTTTTTTTTTTTTCAAATTCTACACACCATGATTTTTCACATTTATTCTCTTATACTTAAATTAAAAGAGAGACAATAGTTTCATGAGATAAAACATCGTTGTTTCCATCTGTATTGTATGTTTTTACTACTCAATTTTGACAATTTTATAACTTTAAATTCACGTCATATATGAATAATGAAATCATAAATTTAATAAACATTTTTCGTTCACATATTTTGGAGAGGCCTTTCAAAATTACAGGGAAGAAACTGGTATTCTCCGAAGAGACTGTAAACTATTGATAAATGTCTTTATTTGAAATTCTATAATAAAAGTAGGACGCTATTTTACACAGAAATAGAGGGGACATTTATTTTCTATAAAACCTGCGATATATTTTTCTTTCCTTTTCACTTTAGTTAAAATGTGAATTTTGTATCGATTTGTTTACCAAATCATTGATGGACAAAAGAAAGCAATTTATCAAAGAGTAATTTAGGCACTCAAAAGATTAAATCAATAAATGCAATCACTGTTGTTTGACATCCGGTAAATCGATAATATGGTCTTTTTTGTCGAAAATATCTCCCCCATTTATTTCAAAAGCAAACGAACGATTTAAAGTTGAGAGAAGAGAAAGAATATTGAAACAATGTCTATCAATAATCTGAAATTACTTCGTTGCAGAAAATATAATATATCGTTAAAGATTTTCAAAATTAAGTTATTTTTAATACCTATTGATTAAAATGGAAAATTACCTTACTTGCTACAATAGGTTACTAAACATCTTTAGTCTTTGATTTCTTAAATACATTCAATATTATTATCATAAAGGCTACTTCAATGTACTTTATTGAACATAAATCTATAATAAATTTGTCCTTAAACCATTTATATTTAGGTATTAATAAAGATGTAGTTTTTTTTCATTTTACTGGCTTTAAAGCTTACATTAAAGCTTTATCCATGTAATGTTATGTATAGGAACCGAATGTAGATAAATTATCTGAAATGAAAATGCACAAAATTTAACATTAAATCTGACTTCACAATTCCTTAGAGAGCAAAATATGTTTTAAAACAATATTCCTTTTATCTGACAATTTATTTATCTGCTGTATAAAATATGCTTTATACTTTATCGTGGACATTATTTTTTCTTGCAATTCTAACATGGGGTTTCTTTTTCCATACTAAACAATTTATTTACTAAAGGTTTATACACAAATTGCAACGCTTAACCTATAAAACACCCAAGTTTCAGTTATTTTTCTTCAAAAATAGAAAATAAAATCATTCGATATAAGTTCGAAAATTTTGCTAATCGAAAATAAAATTAATTTATAATAAACAATTAAAGTGTGAAAAATAAAATTAAATTCTAACTGAAAAATAAACAGAAAAATGTTTAAAAATAATTTAGAATTTAACGTTGTGTTTTCACTACGTGACTCCTAAATGGATTAATATTAAATAATAAATCTACAAAGTAATGCATTTATTTGAAACTTTGAACATTTTCTAAAAGAAATTATGTTTCCGAGTTTATTTCATTCTTTTCGGCATTAGAAAAATTCATAAGGTTTACATTAATTTTCAAGAAATATTTTAACCTTTTTTTGAATTTTATACAAATATCTAAAATAAAGCATAAATAAAACCTCTTATATAATTCAGTTATAGTAAGTAAATAAAATCTGTGAAGTATAGTAATTTATCGTATTAAAGTTGAGTTTAGTGTTTGCATTTAGAGCATATTATCATTCACTAGTTATTATTACAATTTTTTGGAATAAAATTATTCAAAGTGTTTTTATTATTTGTTTTGTGAATTTAGTAATTTTGTACGTAATTTTCGAATTTTTTACTCTGATTATAAGTATGTGACATTTGGAAAAGTTTGGAAGAATCGCATCATTATGAACTTGTTAAAGAACAAACATTATTTCGAAGAACGTTAACAAGCTGAATAAAAAATATCTAAACATGTATAAAGAATATTTCTTGTTATTGAACAAAGACAAATATAAAAAGACTTATAATACTGATGACTGAATTACTTTTTCTTTTTTAATTTGAATTTTACTTTAGTTTTTTTACTTACTTTTTATTCTAAAATAAATTTATACATTTTGTTCAGTAACCTTTACAAATTACAAATAACCTATGCTACATTTCATATTGACATTTAAAAATAAGATAAAAATTGGCACTCACGGATTCAAATTTTAGACAAATTTTGCCAAAAGAAAAGACGTCGTCATTTCCGAAAAGGCCGCCAGAAATTGTAATCGTTATTATTATCACGTTCGAACGTGATTAAGAATGGTTTCGAATTTTGGCTGTGTATCGCGGAAATTTTGTCTTTTTATTCAACGAAATTGATTAACAGTACAATATTTAAGTGCCTAAATTTCATATTATTAAGAAAACTATATTTTTGATACATTTCTCAAGTTGTTTAAGATTAGTTTACATTTAAAGGTATTTGTATTTATTATTAAGAGAAAGAGTTTAAATTCAACTAGAAAGATAATGCTCATCTTATCTGACAAGTAAATAAATGAGCTTGTTAAAGTGATTAATCACAATTCAAAAATATGATGATCCAACATAAAGCATATTTTATTTAAACTTACTCTAAAATTACCTAAGAAAAAATAATAGTACTATAAAATTCTAAGAAAAAAATATGCTTTCAAAATACCTATGCATTTTCCAATATATACTTAGGTACATTTATAAAAAAAAGGGATTACTAGCTTCGTATATTTGCAAAGGAACATGACACATATATTTCTTTTTTTTAAACATTATAAATTAAAAATATCAGTAAAAAATAATATTATCAAATGATAATTGTATTGTGAAAGGATTTCGATAATATTTTTTTCTCTCGTTTTAACAGGAAAACGGATCAGCTCTAAAATGCTGAAAAAAATTAGCTTATTGACTTTCAATACTACGATATCGTCATTTTCATTTTTCGTATTGATTTTAAATTAAGTATTTTAAAAAATGGCGAAAACTTACAGTCATAAATTTAATATCAAATTGTTTTTATCTCTAAGGTGAATATATATATTTGCAAACATTACCTAACATATTTTTGTTTTATAAAATTTTGTCTTCTGAACGAATCTTGTTTTAAGGTTTCCGACTACATCCGGAAGCATGATTTTGCAAAAGCGTTGAAACAATTTTTTTTAAAAATATTTTGTGACAATTAAATTAGAATACACGTATAAAATTGTTTTAAGAATATTATTACAATAAAAAAAACATTTAAATCAAATATTTTAACAAAAAAGAAATAATGAATTACCTACTTTCAAAATATTCTCCTTTTTTGTAAAATGCTTCTATAACAATAATATTTTGCTTATATACGGCTCAGGCTCCTGTATCGATCCTAAATTAGGATTTTTAAAATATATCTTAGAAGTGGAAGCTTATCCATATTTTAATAAACCAGAGCGGATACATTTTAACAAAAAAAAAACACCAATATCTTTTTATTTGGTAATAACCCAGAACATAACGCAAATTTTTCAATATTTCTAGTTCATCTCCTCTGTATAAGTCTTAACTATATATAAACAAAATATTATTATTATAGAAGCATTTTTCATAAAAGGAGAATATTTTGAAAATAGGTAATTCTATGTTTTGTTATTTACCAAAATATTTCATTTAAAAACTTTTTTTACTGTACTAATATTCTTAAAATGTTTTTAAACGTTTATTCTAATCTTAGTGACACTAAATATAAAATAAAATATTCGTTTGTATGCTTTTGCGAAATCAAGGTTCTGAACGTAGTCGGGTGACTTAATAGCATATTTTTCTTAATTAAATATCGGAGTAGTGGGAATCATACATATTTATATAAAATACTTATAGGATAATACATGTAAAAAACCCATTCAAAGAAAATTTCCCCTGAGGACACAATTAGTGAGAAAGCAAACATGTGGAGAATATGCAGGAACATAACAAAAATTAAAGCAAATGTAAAAATATATCTCTTACACGGAAGGCTAATTGCCAATTAAGAATCTTCAACTAATTCTGGAAGAATTCTGAATGACAATTGATATGTGTGTCAGAATAAGTTAACTACATGTATTTCTTCGTCAATATTTATATCCGCTTGGTAAATTAAATTGAACTACATTAATAATGAACTGAAATATTTTTTTATGAATTTGTAGAAAGTTAAGCCATGAGAAATGGAATATTGTTAATATTTAAATAATAGAAGCAGTTTTTTATATCTTTTGCTTGAAGAGGGAGACAAATTGATTTATTTTATTTTTGTACCAAGAGAACATTAAAGCTTAATTCTATTTATCAATTTGTTTTTAAAAGTTAAGTTGCAAAAATTCAATTAGGTGTAATAAAAATGATATAAATTATACTAAAATACTAGTTCATAAAGTTAAAAAAAATATTCTTCTTTTTAAAATCTTTAAGATATCCGACTACGTTCTGAACCGTGACTTTGCAAAAGCGTATAAATGGATAATATTTATGATATTTAGTGTCACTTAGATTAGAAATTGTATTTAGAATCGTTTTAAGAATATTATTACAATAAAAAATTATTTAAGTACAATATATAGACAAAAAATGAACATAGAATGACCCAATTTCAAAATATTCTCCTTTTATGAAAAATGTTTCTATTATAATAATATTTTTCCAGTATATAGCTCAAACATCTCTACAGAGGCTCAAATAGGATTTTTCAAATATATAATTTAGAAGTGGGTTTATCCATGTTTTACTACAGCAGAGGGGAGAAATTTTAAGAAAAAAACGCCGATAATTATTTCAATTGGTGGTAACTCTGAAAATAATGTGAATTTTTCAAAAATCCTATTTCGGACTCTGGAGAATTCTTTACTTGATATAAGTGAAATATTATTATTTTAGAAGGATTTTTTTAAAAGGGGGAACATTTTGAAAAAAAAATATTCTTTAATATTTTGCGAAAATATTGTATTTAAATAATTTTTTTGTCATAATATCCTTAACACCATTTTGTACATGTATTATCCATTTATGAACTTCTTTAAAATCACGGTTCGAAACGCAGTCGGATACCTTAATTTGAATGATTGTTATTTTAACTGCATTTTAAGCCAATATGTACATATATATATATATATATATATGCATGCATAAAACTTCAGATCATGGTTTTGTCTTAAATGCTTTTTCTTATAAACATATTTTCTCGTTTGCCAGTCTTACTTTGGACTACCTGAGACAATATATCCTGAACAATAAAAAAAATATGTTTTAATTGTTTAAACAAAAACTAGCTAAAACTAATTATATAAGTCTTGATTTGTACCTGGCACGCTAAAAAATAGTAATATTAAATGTAATTCTGAGTGTGTGTTTAAAAATATTAAACACCTTGGACGTTTTAAAACATTCTATTGAATCTATGTATTTAACTTCCAGAACTAACAAAAGTCTCCCTTAATTTTCTACAAAAATATTATTTTTTACTCAAACACAACACACATTTTCACCAATTCGTCCCTGGTATAGGTTTTGTAAAATCGTGGGTTCGAGGTCTGGTGCTACTAAATGCATGCCATGTAAAGCAGCTGATGCACAGTTAAATTAATAAAGCATCATTATCCTTACACTGGCGTGTGGCAGAAATTTGTGATAACAAATACAAGCTCAGGGTCCTCTATGTCACTCGACTGAGTTCCAAAATGATGAAACCTTTGCCAATAGCTATCATGTTGCTTTACACTGCTTCATCAAAATAAACAAAGATTCAATCAATCAACTTTATATAAACTGGTGTTGTATTCTTGTGTGAAGTTTGATAAAAATCCTTTTTTTCCCTCTACACGAAGCAAATATTTATATTTTTCCCGCAAATCCCGAATAACTTCATTCCTAATTTGACACTTTCTTACACTAAAGTTTAGGAAGATTTATTTCAAAGACATTTTTTGAAAATCAGATAATTCTTCTTTCTGAGTTTCAAAATTACATGTATAAGGTCATTTCTTATTAAATTGATGAATTATTACTTTTATCTAAGAGCAAGAAACTTTTATTTGTGAGATTTACAGGTTATTTAGGAGTAAAAACCATCAAGTTTTACTCTAAGAAAAATTTGATTAAATTGTTGAATAAGTAAATAAATAATTGTAATTAGAGGTAATTTTTAAATAAATTATGGAAAAGAATTGCTTCTATTTTTTTATACATAATCCGCTTACAATTTCTTAATCACACATAAAAATAACGCATCAGAGTATTTCTGGCTAGCAATATATTCCCTTGCACACAAACAAGCCAAA
>BMAV01027605.1:152557-163047 GCA_019973955.1 Trichonephila inaurata madagascariensis
ATATATTCTTCTTTTTAAAATCTATTCGACTACGTTAGGAACCGTGACTTTGCAAAAGCGTATAAATGGATAATATTTATGATATTTAATGTCACTTAGATTATAAAATGTATTTAAAACTGTTTTAAGAAGTTTATTACAATAAAAAATTATTTAAGTACAATATTTTGACAAAAAATGAACATAGAAGGACCCATTTTCAAAATATTCTCCTTTTGTGAAAAATGCTTCTATTATAATATTATTTAGCCAGTATAAAGCTCAGACATCTCTACAGAGGCTCAATTAGAATTTTTGAAATATATAACTTAGAAGTATGTTTATCCATATTTTACGACATCAGGGGGAAAAATTTTAAGAAAAAAATGCCGATAATTATCTCAATTGGTGGTAACTCTGAAAATAATGTGAAGTTTTTAAAAATCCTAGTTCGGTTTCTGAGGAGAAGTCTTTACTTGATAAATATTATTATTTTAGAAGGATTTATTTTAAAAATTATGCTAAATTAATATTTTGCGGAAATATTGTTTTTAAATATTTTTTTTTGTCAAAATATCCCTAAAACAATTTTATACATGTATTCTAATCTAAGTGACAGTAAATATCAGGAAAATTATCCATTTATGAACTTTTTAAAATCACGGTTCCAAACGCAGTTGGATACCTTAATTTGAATTATTGTTATTTTAATGGCATTTTAAACCTATATATATATATATATATATATATATGCATTATAAAACTTCAGATCATGCTATTATGTCTTAAATGTTTTCTCTTATAAAAATCTTTTCTCGTCTGTCAGTCTTACGTTGGACTAAATAAAACAATTTATCCTGAACAATAAAAAAAATAATATGTTTTAATTGTTTAAATAAAAACTAATTTGGATAAGTCACATGATTTGTACCTGGTACGCTAAAATAGTAATATTAAAAGTAATTCTGAGTGTGTTTAAATATGTTAAACACTTTGGAGTTTTTAAAACATTGCATGAAAACAATGTATTTAACTTGCAGAACTAAGAAATGTCACCCTTAAATTTCCTACAAATGTATTATTTCTCTCTCAAACACTGCACACATTACCACCAATTCGTCATTGGTATAGATTTTGTAAAATCGTGGGTTGGAGTTCTGGTGCTACTAAATGCATGTCATGTAAAGCAGCTGATGTACAGTTAAATTAATAAATCATCAGTATCCTTACACTGTGATTACAAATACAAGCCCAGGGCCCTCTATGTCACTCGATTAAGGTCCAAAATGATGGAGCCTTTGCCAATAGCTAGCCTGTTGCTTTACACTGTGTCATCAAAATAAGCAATGATTTAACCAATCAACTTTATATAAACTTGTGTTATATTCTTGAAGTGTGATAAAAATCCTTTTTTTTCCTCTGCATGAAGCAAATATTTATGTTTTTCCAGGAAATCCCGCATAACTTCATTGCAAATTTGTGACTTTCTTACACTGAAGTTTAGGAATATTTCTTTCAAAGACATTTTATGAAAATTAGACAATTCTTCTTTCTGAGTTTCAAAATTACATTTATAAGGCCATTTCTTATTAACTGATGATTTATCACTTTTATCTAAGAGCAGAAAACTTTTATTTGTGAGATTTGCGGGTTATTTTTAAGAGTAAAAACCATCAAGTTTTACCCTAAGCAAAATTTGATTAAATTGTTGAATTAGTAAATAAATAATGGTAATTAGGTAATTTTTAAATAAATTATTTAAAAAATTATTTCTTTTTTTATATATACATAATCCGTTAAAAACTCCTTAATCTCATAAAAGAGTAACGCATAAGAGTATTTCTGGCTAACAATATTCCCTTGCGCACAAACAACAAATAATGATAATATTTATCCTAATTTGGGAGTTTATTAAAATTCTTTTATAAATGTTAAGGGAATTAAATGGAAAAAAAAATATCTTAAAACTGAAAAAGAAAATATGATTTTTATAATTTGCATAATGAGTAATTTTTCATTTATTAAAAAATAAGGGGTGAGATGAAGTGAATTTCTTTAAAAATGCGCTGGAGAAACATGTTTAATTTTTTCCCATCTTCATTATCGCGCGTTCCTTCTTTATATAACTCATTTTGGTTTGGCTATTATTTTTATTAGTGTAAATAAAAAGAAAGAAAAAAACCGTAACGAAAACAATGTTGAAAACGAATGAATTATCTTTTTCTCTATTTATATATACACAACATCTGTAATTTAAATGCGCAGACCTTCATAATTATTCAGTAATACATAGAATATTATAATAAACTTTAAGACTTTTTTTTTTTGTCCTATGTTACCTTACAAAATGAGATAAACTGAGTAATAAACATTGTGGGGTCTTAAATTGCATCTACTAATATATGAAATCACAAACAATGTAGCGTATATGATTCGTTTCCCCCATTCTTGGTTTATTATTTTTCCTCCATCTGGATGAAGAGAACTAGCTACGATCATATATAAATGCATTGATCCAATTAATTAATTACACATAGAATAAACCAAATTAATGTATTTTCAAATTTTCTGCTTATGATTTATAAATCCTGTACATATTTTCTCCCTTTGAAACATAAATATAATATTACATGTAATTTAAATTACAAAAATGTAAGTCTCTACGTGTATAACTTATTGCATTTCTTAGCCTCCTTGCGTATTGTAGATTTCCGAAGTTTCTACGATGCGTGAAAGCATTTTCATGATGGCAATGATGCATAATCAGAATTTCATTCGCTTAGCTTATTCCTTCCAATTAGCATATTTCATCAAACATAATTTATCAAGAGCGCTTTATATACAATTAATCTTTGGAGAATGAAAACGTGATCGTCACTTTGTTTAATATTAATATAAGCGCATTCGAGGCGAATATTATTGGTAATCATGCTATTAAAGAGTATCACTCAAATGAAAATTATTTAGCACACCTTTGTTTATACTGCATATTAATATTATTGAGAAGAATAAGTAGCATTCATTGATTCAAGACTTTAATGTTTCATTCAGATGCAAATGGAACCAAAAGGGCAATAAATCATTAGATGTTATAATCGTATGACAGTCAAACAAAACAAATCTTTAAATTCATAATGTCTAAGAAAAGACAATGTAATTTACACAATTATTTACTTTGACATTATTATGCAAATAGCTATGTGAGTATTATCTAAGATGGTTTTTATCTATACAACTGACATTCAAATAAACATTATTATTATTCTTAAAATTATAACTGAAGTTTCAAGTACAAATATTTAGTTCCAGACGTTTAAATAAGAGAGAAAAAAAATAACAGTAATTATTCAAGAGAAACCAAATATGTATCCCTCTTAAATCAAGATATAAAAAACTGCATTAGAACTAGATAATTTTAATATTTAACTTTAGCTAATGTCACCTAAGGTTAAAAAAGAGTTTTAATGTTCTTAATAATTATATCTTTATCTGTGCACGATTTGTTGTATTTAAACAAATGCATTAACTCTGAAAGCTACAGTACAATAGATTTTATCCATTGTATGAACTTTTATCAACAAACCGTATCATCATCTGTTGAGATTTTAATCAACAAATCTTAAGTATATTTATGTTTCTTATTGTGTAACATGCTTAATTTTTTCCGACATAGAGATCTTAATTCTGCTATAAAAAAGAAATCATCTCATTCGTCTTTTTCCAAAAGTAATTACTCCGTTGGCTTATGATTCATTTTCAGTGACTCTAAATGATCAAAGTTTAATGACTTTTAGAATCTCCATTTAAAAGTTCCTACATTCAAAACATATCTAAAAATTGTCTATGAAAGTCGTAACTGCCATTCGGATCGGAAACGTCCCACTTTTCGTCACCCAGATCCATATCCTTTTACCATTAATCTCATACAATAAACCATTAAAAATAAGCCCTTTCACATTTCTCTTAAAAATAGCACACTTCATAAACGCTACGGAAATCAAACCCATACATACTGAGAGTAGTGATTATTTTCCTCAATGTTTAATGGCCATGTCCTCCTAAGCATATCGCATATTTGCATAGTTGCCGTCAAAACTCCAGCGGCTTGAAAATAAATGGCTAATATGGAGATTATTCGCAGGCATGGACTGATGGCGTTACTAATGAAGGCCCGGGGGATATTTCCGTACGTATACGGAAAACTTAATTTCACCTGATTTATGTTCGGCTTGCTTTGGAAGATGTAAATGTGAATATTGTATTACGATTGATGATGGAATTTCACTGCTGATAGCCACATTGTTCTACACTGTAATTGAAACTGCATTCGAATTGAATTTTATAATCTAATACTAACCCGATTGTTAACGAATGGAACTTTGTAATTAAAATTTGTGGAAGTTTGTAAAGAATTAAACATACAAAGAGTATAGCGAAGGAAATCATTCTTTGGATCAAAATCTTTCGCCGATTTTCTTTAAAAAATCGGCTTCTAAATTCCTTTTTAAGACTAACTTATAAAATGTATATAAAGAAGAAAATCTGCTTCATTTCTTCAAAAAAAGCAATTTATCTTAAAGGGTTTCATATATATATATCTATAATTTATATCTTGTACCATGATATAAATCTAAAGCTTTGTAATGCCCTCGTTCTTCATAAACATTTATTCTATCCAATCATTGTATTCCTTTTTTGGACTATTAATGTTTATAAATTATTTATCATTAAAATCAATAATATGGGGAGATGATGAATGGCCAAATAAGAATTGCAGAGTAATATTAGTATAGACAGAACCTCAACTCCATCTATAAAACTAAATTTGTGTGTGTGTGACAAAGGCGATGAAGAAATAATTTATCTTTAAAATTAATTTTTTTTACTATTAAAAGTTTATTGTTATCGATATCTATATATTAATGAACAACGTGTCATAACATTTTATATAATTGTAAATTGTACATATGTATTGTGTTTTAGTTTATCATCTTCATCTATATTTTACAAATGTTGTGTTGGAAAATAATTTAAGTAAGGGAATTAGAATTCCACACAGAACTGCAAACTGATATATGCATGCATGCATATATCAGTATCATATGGACAACTACGTTTTTGAATGCAAATGTCTATAATCATATTGTAGGAGTGTTGATTATTGTCTATAATCCTATTGATTCTTAATGTAAGTACTTTCGATTATCAGACATGACAATTTGCAAGCAATTAAAAATATAGTTAACCGCAATGTTACATATACAGATGGACTCAGAAGATTCAATGTAAATTAACAGCTCTGAAGTGCGGAATAAAAAAAGAAAGAGGTTTTCCACACAACCAGCAAAACTGTTTCGATGCTTCGAGCAAGTTCTTTGAATTATCTTAAAATTTCCAAATGAAAAGAAACATAGCACACACATATCTTTAAAAATGCGTTGTTACATCGATGATACACACACAAAAATTCCAGTTTCTATATTCATTTTAGACAGTTAACCAGTCAACTGGAAAAGAGATATTTATATCTATTTTCAACTTGTTTTCAGTATGAAATTAACTTAACTCTAAATTCGGAAATTCATTTTTTTTTTTTTTTTTTTTTTTTTAATTTTTTTTTTTTTTTGAGTTAAAACAACTACTCCAGTAATATCCATTACCACAATGAAAACTCCGCACGACACACCAATGCAAACTTTAAGTAAGAGTTAAAAACAAGTCAATTAGATTAGAGCTTGCAGTAGGTACATTTTTATTTTACATCTCTCATGTGAACAACCCAGTAACTCACTTTGCTGTATTAGAAAAATTTGAATTAAGTATACGGCTATTGATTGTATATGAAAAACAAATTTCTGACTTGGTTTGCTTCCTTAATTAGTGTGGCCATGGTAGCCGAGTGGTCTAGGTATTGGATCATGGGTGGCTTTGCCACGAGTTCGAGCCAACTACCACTAAACACCCGCCGTGTATGGCAACGATGCACGTTAATTCTGTCGAGAGCTCAAACATTCTCCCGTTGGTGTGGTGTGGTAGTTAGGAGAGGTGGTTGCCAGCTCAGGTGTCGTCCACGTCACTTGGCCATGGTTCAAAATTACGTGGTACATCGCCAAAAGCCCTTATGTAGCTGAACATTGAGACTTTAATATTCACTCACTCACTATTCCTTAACTAGTTTTGTTACAAATTATTTCAGAAATATTTTGCAAGTATTTGAATTTTTAAATCTTTACAATAACGTTGGATTTTTTTTTTTTGAAATATAGTTATTTTTTTTTCAATGAATGCAAATACCATTGTTTAAATCACTTCTATAATAATTTTTTTTTTAAAAAAAAGTTTGCATTCAAATTTTTATCGAAGCTTATACACGAATAACACGATTTATAAATTACTGATGCAATGCACAAGAAATGAATGAAACCTACATGAATTTTACATTCTACGGCACTACCTTGAATATGAAATTCGTAATTGATTTCAAATTTAAAACCTTTAACACCGTTCTATGGCATAAAACAATACAAAAAAAGAGATTGGAAGCTTCTTTGAATCGTGCCCAAAATGTTGGATAACAAGTTGAGCAAAATTACAAAGTTTCATGTTACATGATTCATTTCGTGGCTTTCTTCCAGCTTCTGAGTAAGTCTTTCTTGCGTGAAATCGTTTATTCGATGCCTTCGAGACATGACAAAAATTGACATTCGCAACTTTATTCATTCCCTCTAAGACTTCTAAAGCAATTCCCGTACCACGCCCTTTAACATTTTATCATATTAAGAACTGACACGAGATCCTGTGATCACGTTTCCCAAATCTGAATATGCAATGCGCCAGTTAATGCTTCACAATTAGGTAAATTGACGTTAATTGTGTTATTCGATTTTGTTATTTAACTTCCAGAGGGAAAAAAAACACTTCCATTAAGCATGTTTTTATGTAAAAAAATATGTCTTAAGCTGTTTGCTATTTTATGGTTACACTTTAATTAATTTTTACATACAAACGGAAGAAATAATATTTAATTTATTTTTATTATCGCAGCCAGTTTTTGTCGGATATCAATTATATAACAAAAAGTTATATATATATATATATATATATATATAGTTTAGATTTCAGAAGCAGCTTAAATCTATTTATAAATTTAAACATTATGTAACAGTATTACTTACCTAATATCTGTGAAGTATAGAAATAAAAAAAACTGCGAAGGAATTTATTTTGTAAATGGTATTATTTAACCAGATATCTTTACGCTTTAAATTGTATCTTGCTTTTTCTTTAAATCTGTTTTACTCAATTATTGCCCAACTTAAATGTTTGATATTTTGGAGGAAATATCCAAACAGCATAAATTTTATTTAACATAAATGCTGAAGTAAGGAAACTCCTCCGTTAATTTAATTTTAGTTTAAGAGAAACTTATAAAATTTGCTGTTTGTTATAAAAATAAGAGGCTTGCTCTGTATATTGATTTGATATAAGAAAGCACGAAATAATGTGTTTTTCCTTTATTCTCAATACTTGTTTGGTGAAATTTAGTATTCATAAAAAAATTATTTTGATTTTTTTGCAATGGGGTAAATTCATGACGTCACATGATAAATACACTCGCATGTTATTCATTGAATTTAAAAATGATATTAGACATGTACCTATTGCTCTGTTTGTAAGTTTTAGATAAAATTCCAAATTTGTTTAATTGGTAAATATGTCCAAATATTAAGATTCATCATTTTTTTTAAATTAAAAAAAATTTATTTTTTATTTGTGTGCTTTTAATTCAACTTCATTTTATTTACCTGTTGTGCATTATTATTGTCTACAATAAAACAATTTTAAAAGAAAGTTTCTGCAAAAATCAAAAGTTGGCAACTTCGTGGCGTATGAGATGATTAGCTGGAATACGTAATTGCATTTGTCTTGTGTCTATAATGTATCATAAATTAAAAAGAGATTGGCTCGAAACACGTGTTTGTATTTAACTATGATGCCATATGAATTTAGCACATTGTAAATTCATTTTTATTTTCATATATATTTTTTAATACACCGAATTGACATTTTAAATTAATCAAACGCTTATGCAATATATCAGGTTTGTACTCATGTTAATTGGAACTTCTAAAAAAATTACAATAATAATTCATAAGAAGAAATTCTAAATTTTTTTAAAGTATTCTTTTAAACTAGAGAGCTAAGTTTGGCTAATTGATTAATTTTGTCCCCCTTTCTTTTGCACGTTAATTAAATTGTACATATAAAAAAAGTTGAACAAGCTCTTTCACAAAAACATTAAGATAAATACATTTATTTATGTTTATGTTTCAGTTTTTTCGAACATTAATAAACAGCTCTTTTTTCTTTGTAGATGGCCGGCAGTTGCCCATAAACCAGAGGCAGCGTGTCTTTGCAAATGGAACGTTCCATATTACTGAGATGCAGCCAGGTGTGGATGATGGTCTTTACAGCTGTGAAGTGACTTATGGGAAGGGCATACCAGCTTCCAGAACATTTTCCATAGTTATAAGAAGTAAGTTCCACTCCATTGATTAAATCTATAATCAACAAATGCTGCGCTCCTTAGCTTCTGTAACTATAAAATGCTCCCAGCCCCATGACCCATAATTATTAATAAATGTAATTCACTCTTTTTCGTAATATGTTATCGAAAAGAAATTTTATAGGCATTCAGTAAGATTGAACCATGGTAAAAATTCTGTAAACAAAAGTATTCATGTTTTTTTTATGTTAAACTCTCAACAGAGTTGCTGCAAAATTTATACTTTTCAATGATTATTTATTGTTCTTTCTTTTCACTTTAAAAGGTCTCATAATAAACTAAATGCATTCAGGTATAGATGCTTAAGAAATTGTGTTTCGAATGGTTTAGATATCTATGCATGTTTGTGAGCTAATATGCATGTATGTGTGCTGTATCATTGTTAATATATCGTAAAATAATCCAGTTTAATCATGATTTTTGAACACAATTTAAACCTAAATTAATGTATTTGGTTAAAACTTTTTTTTTTAATTTTAAAACTAAATTTTGTCTTTAAAATCTTTTTTAATATTCATAAACATTAAAAAAAATCATGAAATGTATTTAAACATAAATATCATTTTCTACGAGCCAATTAAAATAATAGTAAAACGAAAAATTAATTTAAAAAAAAAAAAAACAGAAAATCATTTTGGGAGTTATTTATCATATTTGGTTTTGTGACAATTTTTGAAATCAAATTTCAAAACACTTCTAAATGTATAAAGTAATATCTTAGTTAAAATGAATTGGGATAAAATATTCTTATTTGTATTACCTTTAAGTTTCACAAACATTAGAAAATTTCTAACTCATATATATACTAACAATTTAAAAATTTTACTTGAGTAAATTAACTTCATGAAAGAAATTAGGGATATGTGCTAAAAAGAAATATTAAGAACTTAATATTAGAGACGTCTACGTTGTAAAGATACCTCTACTTGGTTTAAAATAATCTTGCTTAAGTTTTAACGACTTCTAAATTGCGTAAAATACTAAGAATTTTGAAGTAGTTACAAGCAATAATTTCTTCCTACAAATAGCCTAATTAACACTTATGATTATCCTAATATTTTAAAGAGATTCGGGAACCATCATTATTTTTGCTTTAGGAATGTGGTGTTTTAAGGAACGTAATTACCATCCTAATGATAGAAAAGGTTGTAATAAGTAATAAATGTTTCATTAACAAATCTGTGAATGCTGAAAGTGTATTAGCTGCTGTATAAATATCATTTTCAAGATGAGTAAATATATCACCACATAACTAATTTTTAAAAAGCTCCTACAATACTTATTTGTTTATAATATATGTAAAATTATATGAATAATGAAGACAATATAATTTAGCATAATTTAATAGTCGATGAAATGAAAATTTGACATTTTTATAATAACATTTACATTTTTTTTTTCAAAAGAAAACGATAGAATATACTTTAGTAATTTCTAAGCCCCATTATTTTGTAATTTTTTTAAAAAAAAATAAATTATTAAACTTATTTTTACTATGCATGATTGATTACTTAAATTATGATTGTTTGTAATTTCAAAACGAAACCAAATATCTAAATATCATTTGAATCATAACATAATCTGCATTAGAATAATAATATAAATTCATCTTAGGATTTCAAAAAACCCAAATATATGCGCAAATGCATTCAATTAATATTTGTTCCAAGCAATATACTTCCACTTATTAAATATTTACCAATTTTTTTTTCTGTTTAAATAACTTATCGGAATCAATGGATTATTCAAGAAAGAAACCAATCCCAATATACCTTTTCTCCAAAAAGTATGACTACACTTTCAAATTTTAATTACAAAAAGTATACAAATAAAGTTATTTACTTATGGTTTTTCGTATATATATATATATATATATAATAAAATAAAATAACAAAGACTAATTCTAATTGCAACAAAACTAGGAATAAATGAAGATAGATTTTAA
>BMAV01027605.1:168772-190379 GCA_019973955.1 Trichonephila inaurata madagascariensis
TATATATATAAATTGTGTGTACATTTGTGTGTCTTTTTTATTAATAGTTGATTTACAATTTCCATCGATTTCACACAGTATACTAAACAGAAAAGAAAAAGAATGCATATTTATAGGAAATACTATATTTATATATATAAACTATTTTATTCTTTTATAATAATATGTAAAATATATCACTAATATATTCTCTTGTAAATTTCTGTGAATGATTTTGTATACTTAAGACTACATTGAAAACAAATCAGACTTTAATATCCAGTTTAACAAAGCAGAAGTATTTTGGATAGAGCATTACCATTTTGAAATTCTAGCGTCACAAGTAAAATGTGGCAATTAATACCGCGACTATGGTAATTAAAATGTCTTGAACCTCTACATTCATACCTTCGGTGATAAAGCTGTAAACTAAAGCATCATGAACTTCGTTTCCCATACTGTCATTATATTACTCTAAATTAACATTACTTTAAGAAAGCAAATAAAAAATACAGGAAGACTCAAAATAAGCCATTTCATTCCTTCTAATAATAAAACACATTCTGCTTTCTAAAAATATTCCAAATAAATTCATTAAGCCGAATAAGGATTAATCTGCATTATTCATCATTCAAACTCCAAAATACGAATCTTGTATTGATAGAAAACAGAAATAACTCATTCTGATCAATATTTGATGTAGAATAGTCACTCAAACAGCTTGATAATAAACGATAATGGTTCATTCTGTGACACGAACATCTATCTGCCAATAAATGCTAAGTTGCGTGTATTGTGCCTATCGATATTTCTTGTATTTTCTGAATAGAAATAGTTTCGAAAATTTTTCTTGATATGTTCACCTTTTATTCGAAATGTCAATAAAGTCATAAGTGCAAAAGATCTTTCAAAATCAGGCCCTTTTCTGAATGTTTCTTTTTCCTTTCGCAAGACATGTCATTTTGATAATCAATCATTATCTGAAATGTTAATACTCTTCAAAATAAGAAGGCTTATTTGAAGCTCTTATTTTTATTGAACTGTAAGCAAAATCAGATACAATGATGAATCTCTCATGCATTATCTTTCACTTTACTTAGGTTTTTTTTCAATCTTAAAAGGACTGGTATTTCTTATATTTGTTTAATGGATTATAGAGTAAAAGTAAATAAAAAATCTTTAAAAGTTTGAGATAAGCATATTTTTTCAAAAAAAAAAAAAAAAATACGTAAATATATTTTAAATAAATATTGTATTAAATTGTTATGGAAAAACTTTATATTATATGAATTAAAGAATAGTTTCACACACCGCCTTATAAACCGAACCTCACTTCTAATCGAATGCGTTTCTGATCAAGTCTTGCGATTTAAACACTTAATCATAAACTTCTTCGATTAGGAGTTCGGTGCGATTTTTCATAAGAACATTTTAGGAATTGAACCTTCATTACTGCAATAATTTGAGCTGTTATCTCTCGTGAATAAGTATGGACTGCTTTACAAATACCGAGCTAGCAGATATGCACCTAGTTTATGAGTTGGTAGAAGGGCATGTCTAAGCAGCAGAAAGATTGTATTGCCAAAGATACCCACACAGAGAGATGCAACAGACTGCCGGATATTTGCTAATTGGCTACTCAATTTATGTTACTATAGATCATTACGAGGTAATAAGCATGGTGAAAGTCGGCCACGGTGTCGAAAACATTTTGTATTGGATACCGTTCGAAGGAATCTCAATACCCAAATAGGAGGTTAAGACACTCGTAGTCGCTCCACCATGTTCTTATTAATTTTATCTAGACTTTGTAGCGTATTATATTTCCTGTTAAAAATCTGTCCAGAAAACAGGAATATTCTCTGGTGTCATAGATCTGAATAAATATTTGAACTTAAAGGAATCTGGGTTTCCTATTCATTGATATATGAATAATTTTACTTGTCTTCACCTACATCATAGCAGTTCGGTTTTTTATTATTTTGCAGCATAAGTGTATAGAGTGGGTTTTTTTTCTGTCTTCAGTCATAAACTTCGCTTATGCTGTGCTCAAAAATTAAATGGATGCTTTTGAACAGGAAAAAAACTCGATAAAACAGGAGCAAAACTGAATTGGATATATATACATATATTTCTGTAATTTAAATTTGTTACACCAGGAAGAAAAATATTTTAGCATAATTTACTTGATGTACATATAACTGACTGTAGGAATAAAATATAATTAAATTTGTAACCAATCCCAAACTTCACCAATAGTAATTGTTGAAGAACAATTGAGACTCGGTGTTTTAGCTACCATGTCCAGATGTTTCAATGAGTGAGGAAATTGGAGAACGTGTTGTCAAGGGCCACACAGGAAAACTGTCTGTGTCAAAGAAAGTCAGGACAAGACAGGCAATAAGAAGTCCTGCGTTGTCTTAAAGAAAAACGTCGTCCCAGAGACACTAGACTTAAAATTTAAGAAACGTAATGATGGTTGTTGTGATTATCAACCACGCAAATAACAAGTGTTTTTACCATGTAACTAATGGCTATTTATACACTCACACGAGGTTTATGACTCGTATGACGATGGTAAACGAAAGTAAACGTGATAGGCCCGTCATGACAATGAACTCAGAATTGGGACTCATGTAAAAAGATGATATAGTGCCATTTTTGTATTATGGTTTGTCGCTGGGTGCACCAATGTTGTCACTTGTCTCTACGATGCTTAAAGAAAACTTAAAACTAAGAAAAAATTATAACAACCATTTAAAAACATGTTAAGGTGACGTATGCAAAGTGAATATTTTTAAAGTTCGCAAATATTTTGACATGTCTTCTCTCACACACTAAAACAATTCGCTAAAAACAGGAGGTTGATAATAATATAACTCGACCCACATTAGCAGTGGAATCAAATGAATTTCAAATGTGCAGCACTTTTTCACAGCAGACAAGGTGTAAAGATCTGATGCATTCATTTTGGATTCTAGATAAGTCCACATGCAACTATCCACTTAAGTATAATTAATGAGGCCTTGATGATCAGGAAAACATGATATGTCAGGAAATAATTCTGCTAAAAAATTTATGGCAACAAACATTGTACAGAACACATATCAGGATCCCCATCTTACACTTATACGAAGCAAAATAGAGTATCTTTTTGGTGAAAATACACTAATACTCACTCAAGTACATAGAAAGTAGACAGTAATTGCCTTAGAAATGTAAGGGTCAAGGAAGAGGGTCATTGTTATCCCACACCATATGCTGACTTAAAAGAGAAATTACTGCTTCTTATACTAGGAAAATCCGACCATACCCGCTTATTTTCTGCAAAGTTGTGTATGCAGTTTTTCAAATTAATCTGATCAATCACCTGAGCAATTAATTACTGTGATTTTGTACTTCTCGTTATCAATGGCATCAGCCATGATAGTATCTTGCTTCAAACCTGGTACCTGTGTATATTCTGTTTTGAGAGAGATTCAATAGGCAAGGTTGAAAGTTGAGTAGTGTGAGGATTAAATGGATAAGAAAACGTGTGTTGATAATCTACATGGTGTATGTACAGACTTTATGTTTGTGTCTGCACATATCCCCATCAATCTACATGAAACGAATGTTTTTCCAACGACAATTTTTAAATCTTTTTCTAAGGGAATCATATTTTACTTGAAAACAAAATAGGAATTTAAAATTTTAGAATTTTATAGTCAATTTTACCGCTGTTGTAAGAGATGGACCAACATGTATTTTCCACAATCGATTACTGTACACATTCCGAATTTTGTCTATTTTTCCGAATACGATGCTCTCTTAAAGGTAATATAACAACAAAGGTTTTTTAAGCAATCTTACTAACTCTCTCTTACACACATATACACATATCTATATATATTTCTTAACAAAAGTAATGGGAATGAGTAGACCATGTAGTCTTATCTGAAACTATATTTTACTTGTGTGTTTGCTTAAGCTATATATATTTATATACATAATATTTTTCATATCTTTATTTTTGTAAGAAGTATTTTTGTACCAAAACTTGATAATCCCAAAACATATTTTATTGTTTTGGTTTAAGCAGAAAGAAATGACCATTCATTTTTTAAATCAATAAATTGCTAGATCATTAATTTTATGTTCACTATATAGCGCATAGAATTTCAATTAATTAAATAAATTTTACTTGCAGTTTTGAAATTCTAAATACAGCCGATAACAGAAAATTCATTATTTTAGACATATCACTCTTCCTAATGATTTTTCAATCATTATTCTCATCGCTCTTTCAATGAAATATATTTTTAAACAATTCTTTTTTTTTTACCTAAATTCATAGGATCGTATCTCAACCTACTGTTTATATTTAATGGTCTGATCTACTTAAACGAACGTTTTATGTTGTGTTAAGAATTCATGCTTTAACCCGCGGTCACTCGCGCCTGTTTTTGCTACCGTCGTTACTCGCGGGGTGTAGAGAACACCCCAAACTTTGAACACGTGTATTTAATTATGAAAATAAAATTAAGTCTTTATGATACATATTTAAAAAGTACATGATGTTTTTTGTATTATATAAATAAAATTATTAAATTTATTGCATACAAATGAGACTAACATTAATTTAAACGAAACATTCAAAACTTTCATTTTAAAACACATAATTTTATATTTTTTCATAAACCAGTATAAAACGTATATACCAGTAATAAATATACTTTCTAATTAATGAAATAATGATAGTAGAAAGTAGAAAAATAATATTTTAATAATTTTCCAAACATTCAGAGCAGACTGTATACAAATGCTCAACTTCTCGCGGGAGTTTTCAGCCCCCCAGATAAACTTTTGAACGTCATTACATTCCAATCGTTCGACAAAGAGGTATTGCATCAGGCCTGAACGTTCAATGACCTTATATATGCAGCTACAGAAAAAATCATGATTCTGCGCATTCTTTTTAGAATCCTGGGAGGATTTTCTTGTTGCTGGGGTGTACAGAACACCCCGCGCGAGTGATCGCGAGTTAAATATAGATGTGGCTATTTATTCATGAGTTCTCTAAAGAAATTATATTGTTGCCTTTTGAATTCTGATACATAATTTTACGAATTCTTATGCTCTAAAACTGACTGTGACTTTTTATTTGCTTATGTTTTCCGTAATGACTGATTAATTTTACAATGATATTTAATGACACTCTTGAGAGGGCAGATCTAGACTTCAAGATATTTTCTAGAAAGAGAGAAACAAACTAAATAAGTGAAATTTCGGTTCAAAAATGATCTTTACCAGCCATACTTTCTGGATGGAAAATTGTGATAGCAAAAGTCATCGTTCAAACACTAACCGTTTCTCATATTACTCCAGGGAGGGCAAGGGTTCATAAATCTCCACCTGAGTCGTTTCTTAGGCACCTCCAGTTAATTTACTACGATCACTGACTTTTAACTTCCATCAATTTAACAGAGAATTAGAGTTTTTAGAAAAGATAAATCTCTTTGATAAATTGCAATAGAAATCATTTTCAGGACTGTTTGATACGGAGGAAGTCCTGTAACGTTTTCTTACGATTAATAAGAAAGTTTCTTTCTGAGAGCAGAATATAGCGACTCCAACTGTAAGGAGATAAATTTAAAGTAAGCTTATATACAGCCAATTTTATATATATATTGTTCATAACTTTCATTCAAATTTATAATGTAAGTTTTGTATTCATTAAAACACTTTCGGTACTAAATCAGAAAAAGAATTTCAAATTCATATATATATTAAAAAGAAATATCATAAATTTCCTTTTGAATAAAAAATGTACTTTTTACTATTGTTTTACTTGATATTTTGTTTGAAGGTTTAGTATAAATATAAATTTGTTAAGTTAAAAAATTATAGGCATGTAGTTCAAAATTACACTTCTTTTTTACATTATTTTCAGTACATTATAAATTAGTATCATTAAGATTTAATATCAGTAGTAAGCTTGCAAAATGCTTGCATTTTTATGTATGAAAAATTATTTATTTTAAATGGCAAAATGGAATGTGCAAACCTCAATGCGGTTCAAAATTATTGACAAATCAGCATCTCTTTTTCAGAATTAACTTTACTGTGGCCAAATAACTTAAGAATTTAAGATGTTTATTGCAACATTATTTAATAAAAAATATCATTAGCATTAACAGTAAAATAAACTTTAGTTTCACTTTAAAGGGCTGATATCACAACCCAGCTTTTTTGAAAAAAAAAAAATATAATTGAACTTACGTAAAAACATACATTTTTTTTTTAATTTATCAAAGTTTTATGCATTATAAATATAAAAATCATGATGCATATTAATTAATTGAATGCTTATTCATGTCAAATCTATGTAACACCTATTATTAACAATCTTATTTTTGAACCACGGTCAGTTACCGAAGACTACATCTGAGTTGGTGCCATGGTAACTGCGAAATAAAACATCAATTTTGCATAGTTTGGATGCTACTCCTTTCTTGCTGAAAATGAAAGTTTCGTAATTTTTTTTGAAAATGTAGAACAATTTAAGTCGGAAAGACAATTAATTCGTAAATTGAAAGAGCAGATTCTACTTTGAAAATATGGCTTTATCCAAGACATAATCAAATATTATTACTTAGAATGTGTGAAAAATCATTAGATTTAATTATTTAACAAATTAATTTGTATACCTACTTTGATAGAGAAAAAAAAGGCACATTTAAGAGCAATTAGAGAAAAAAAAGTAATGGAAATCTTTCATTATACATTCATAACTTTGTCTTGTTTATGTTGTCCTAAACTGAGACATAATAGTGTTTCCAATGATAATTACAACATTAAATAAAGTTTAAGGAATTATAAAAGTTAATCTATATATGTAGTTGTAGTTTAGTTTTGTTAAGAGCACATAGTTCTTCAAACCTTAATCTCCTTTCAGGACATTTTAAATTACATTAAAACGCTTCAAATTGCCCTCTTTAATAAATAATATTTAAAATTTCAAAAATTTAAACATAACCAATGAAAATTAATAAAAAGAAAAATTACTTTGATATGAATAAATTTAGAGAGAAAGTATTTGCAAGTAAAAAGTTAAAATGAGTTGGCATTGAGTGGATCTTCTGTGAATGGCTGATTACATCGGGGTCAGCTATTTTTGCATTCAAGTTCAGGTGAGAAGCTCGATAAAACATTACGTAGCAAATGGCTACGTAATTTAACGTTTTTATTTTACGTTTGTAATTTAAAGTTAATCCATAGGAATACACAAACAATTTATTTTCTTATTAATTACATGCACAGTGTTTTGGCTGAACCTATGCATTTTATAGAAGTAATCAATACTTTTAATATTAGGATTATTTTTTTTATCATTTTTACAGGACCTATACTTGGAGAAATAACATTTTATAATCAAAAAATACATCGACTAAAATCTTCAATCTGTACTTTAGTTTCTATCATCAAATTAATAAGTAATTGTTTGTTAATGTTCGTATAGATGTGTTTATGAATTAGGTTATAATCAAAGAATCTAAAATTATTTAAGTTAATATTCTTCTCTTTAAGAACTTTTTAGTACCTATTTAGAGTGACAGGGAACAAGGCTCAATAAGCCTGCTTTAATTATCTAAATGCCAATTTATTTTTCTTTCATTTTTGGATACTGAGATAAATACTTCTTTAAACAAAAGATATTTTTAACAAACGAAGCTGTAAGGATTTATCTTGTTTGAAAAATGATAAATTCTAACTCAACACGTTATCAGTTCAATTTAGACAACAAGAATTCATTTTTAAATTATTTATAACATTTTAAAATTTTTAAATGAACTTACTCTCTTATTGGCTTAAATAGCCACTCTTTTAAAAATACTTTTTTTAAAAATATTTCTTAGATTATTAGTATGAACGTTAACATTTGAACATATTATTATTCATATATATTATTATTTTAAGAGATGCCGAATTTAGATACCGGGATATGAATTGAACAAAATGGGCACTAGAATATTTTAGAGGTTATTGTTGAAAGACAGTTTCATTTTGAACCGTGAAAAAATGACAAAGTTTTGGTGTCAAGAAAAAGAATTCAAGCCTATTCTAAACTTGATATTTCAAATTGCATAGCCTTCTTTTGCATTCATGATATAAAAGGAGCAACAATTTTATTTCATAAACATAAGTCTAAACAAAATTAAAGTGTCCTTGAAACAAACGTACACATAAGAAAGCAAAAGATTCTACACTTTATATTTTCCTAAATAAGTCACTATGTTATTGACATTATAAAGCAAGTTTAGAGTCATAAGGGTGGTGTGGGATATTCTTTAAAATATTCAGTCTTGAAAGTCATATCCAAGTTTCGAGTGCCTACGGTTCCTGTGAAAGAGGGTCTGAAGCACCTCTTTGGTCTCTTTGACAAGTGCAAGTATCTTATTATATCAAAAGTGGACGTGTACTGGAAAGAGGTAATATTCCTGTCTGAGAGCCGGCTCTTCATCTAGAGAGTGACATAGGCTGGGATAATTATGCACCAGTAGAGATATCTAGCATATTTTAGTACCTTTGAAACACACGTTCATTTTCTACAGCCTTTCTCAATACAAATATTATAATTCAAATTTAAGTTAGCTGATAGTATTTTCGTGGAAACAAGTGAAATCATTTGAAGGTATTTCTTCGTGCATAAATATTATTCACATTATTGTGTATATGAAATTCAGTCCTCAGATTTGTATGTATATACTGCAAACCAATAAATCATTATGAACCACTCATCTCATTTAAAAAAGAGATTATATTAAAGTTAATGATATTATTTCATATAAGTATATTTAGATTAAATTAACAAACACTTATATTAGAAGTGTAGCTTTATTATATGGATCAATCTTTGAATTAAAAAAAAAAACATTTTTTAAACTAAGCAAGCTACGCTTTAATTATTATTGATTTTATTTTTTAAAAATATTTTTTCTTTTAAAAAGCTAATGGATTATGTCTAAAATGATTTGTAATTTTGATAAACAAACAAGAAACATATGTATTGTTATATATTGGTTAAGTTCCGTTATTATTCCATTTTTTTAATAAAATAGTTGTGATTTATTTTAAAAATCAATATCTTTTTGTTGGTTCGAATCTAGCACTCAATTAAATTAACAAATCAAGTGATGCTCTCAGTTTGACTTGCCAAAATGCGCAACATTTTCTTTAAACTGTATAAGAAATCTCTATTAGTTGAAAATAATGATAATAAATTACCTCTGACTTATTTATCATCTTGGATATGGTTTTCAGTTGTAGTTTGTTTCTCTTTAATGACCCTTAAATAAACAAATATGTATTTTTACTGAAACACAAATTGTGATGCCTCTACGCACAAGTTCTATAATTAGGTATATCTAAAATAGATAGGTGATAGCTAATATACTATAGAAATCATATATAATGGATCAAGCTATACAGCAAGATGTTTATATTAGGAATAAGATCTAACTCATTTCTATCTAATTTGTGTGTGAGTAATGCGGTGTTTTACAAACTGTGGGACGCGTTCCCCAAGTAACCCTACTTGGGGGGGGCGCAAGCATACCGAATAGTTGAAAGTAAAAGATTATTTTTAAAAAATAATAATAATTTACTGAAAGGAAGCAAAATCAAATATATGCTAAGTTATGAAAAGTAACATAATGCTTATATTATTACTAAAAGAGTAACTTAAGATATTTATTACTTAAACCTAACATATGCAAAATGAATTACTTATATTGATAATTCGTACAGCTCATAAATAATGTCGCATAGATTTATCGTAAAAATATACATTATTATTATTGCATTCAATACATTATCATTAAATGAAGATTGGCGCGATGAAAATTGTTATTGAAAATTGGGTTGCTAATATTGAAAGTTTGAGAAGCACTGTTGCAATGGGGGGGGGGGAGGAATAATATTAGAAATGATATTTACGAAAGGTGAACTTTAACTGACTTGAACATTTAGAGGACTACCAATAGGCTGAAAGGAAAGGAGTCTTAGTGATTTTTCTGTTCATAAAATGCAGGAAATAATTTGAAACTTTCGAAACATATCTTTATATAATTTTTATAATTTTTATCTTTAAAATGTCGCTTGTGCTCATGGAGATGGAAAAGTTTTTTTAACATTCTAATATTTTCCAGATATCATTGTTTTTATTACACAGATTTTTCCCCTTTTCCAACTGGATGATGTTTCTATAAATTCTTAAAGGTATATACGCGCTCTTTACATGAACAAATATATCAAGTATTTGGTTAAATGTTTTGCTATAAATTGGAAGAAACAAAATCCAAAGTGGCCAGAAACTTTGGCTCATACAAATCGTTTAAAATACAGACAGTTTCGTAAATATTTGGTATGACTTCAACACTTACTGCTCTCATAATCTGTAACAATTTCCCATAGAGATACTGATTAAAATACAGAAGAGAAAAATCATTCCCTTATTTTTACTTAATAGACGTCGGAAAATGGTTCTTCATGTTTCTTGAGCCAATTCTGAAGAATCTTTGATGAGTGGATATTAAGAATTTCAGTCTTGGAATACACTATGTTATCTGGCCTTTCAGAAAGTTCTAAGTATTCATTGATTAATTTTACTGTCGCATAATTTTGTGGATCCTAGCCATACCCCACATTGATATAATGCCAGATATTTATATAGACTCTATTATCTTGCTCAATCGGTGCTTTGCAGGAAAGGTTTCCTTCTTACCCTAATGTGTTCATCTTTTTGAAATAGACGAAATCTAGTCTCGGCAAATCACGGGACATTTTTCCACTTTCCATTCCTCTAATATTAAGCTCTGAAGCAAATTAAAAAAAAAATCCAAGTTAATTGCCGAAATAAATAATTTTCTTGTGTCTTTACAGCTATTAAATTCCATTCCTAGAAGCTTTAGTCTCGTCTTTTATATCGAAATACTTTTATATTCAATGTTAAACATGTCTGTAAGTTCAACTGCTGATTGCTTGTGATTTTTCTTCACCATCGCCTTACTGATTTTCGGTCCCAAGTTTTAAGAATGTTTCCCGACCACATTTATTCCGCAATTGGGATGGTTCACCATTATATCAGCTTTTAGCAATGCTTTGGACATTTCTCAACCCAATTCCAGGAATTTCAGTGATTTCTTTAGTTTTTTTCGATCATTGTGTGTGTGATGCAGTTCAACAAATTAACTCTTTTTAAACATGAAAATGAATCGTCCACGACCGCATGGAGAAAAAGCTAGATAAATTAAGACGTTTACAGCGGCTGTTGTAACTCGTGGTTCAATATGGCATGTCCTCTAAACACAAAAACTTAAATTTTGAACTGATACCACTAGCATTGGATTATACTGCGAGGTACATTGAAACGTCTAGCAGCATCAACTAGTGTCAATCTTATTTCTGTCCCTCCGAACGACCACCATTTCAACGAATCGGAAAATGACCTCCTTTAGATATTGCTATACACTCTTCTGTGTATTGTCAAAGAAATTATCAAGAGCTACTGAAGATGAACAATTATGAACAAAACATACACTCAAAGTTCGGAAAATTTGATTTTTCAACTCCTGTGTATGCGTCAATTACCTTAAAGTAAAAGGGGTAACAATAGTAGTTTGCATCAATTTTCTTAAATAATGTTAATAATATTTATGTAAACCATAAGTTTTATTTTTATTGATATTATTTTCAATGTTGATATTCGAAAAACACGTTTTATATCACTTTAAGAAGCCCATGTGTATGCACTAATGCTTGTGAGTATGTGTGTGTGTTCGTGCGTGTGTGTGTGTGTGTTGAGATTTTTTATTTACCAAATATAGAACAAAATCATTTAAAGAATTTTTAACTGACAAAAACTTCACTTTAATAACATCTATTTGTGTAAAATAAATTTATTCTGAACATAATGTTATCGACGGATAATAAAATATAAACTTTTGTTTTATTAAAACATCTCCTAAAACTTTTAAAGGAAAAAAAAAATATGATGTAATTGATTTGGCCGTAATGATATAGCAAAAAGATTGCTGATAGAAGCAAAGTAGCATAATTCATGTAAATAAAAAAGACATAATTTTTTGAAAACTTAAGCTAATATTTAAGAGAATATTTTAAAATTCTGAAAAAATTTAAAAAATTATTTACTTAAATTTATTAGAGTTTCCTTCTTTAAGCACATTTCATCGAGGCAAACATATTTTGACAAAGTAATTTTTTTTCCAAAGTAATTGTTATGTGATTAAGAGCATAAAATGAGTTAGGGAAAAATTTTATTTGTGAATATTTATTTTCCGCAGTAGAAAAGGGAGACACAATGACTCAGAGTATTGAAGTGCTGCAGCAATAAATTTTCTCCAAAAAGTTAGAATATTATAATTATGTTAAAATATTTTTGGCATCAGTGATGAAATAAAAATATTTAGTACTTAAATTATTTTTTTTAATAAAAATATCACCGCTAATTTTGTCTTTATAAACTTTTGTGTAGACTAAGATCCCAATACGTGACATGAAATATATTTATTTGAGCATCAAAAAGCAAACTTGTATCTTGATATTGTTTTTTTTATTTCTTCTTTTTGATAAGATGGAAAATATAAAACAGAAAAGTAGGAGAACACGAAATGAATTTTAACCATTCTCCTATGACTCACAATGATGAAAAAGGCACATTAGTTAATGTTCCTTTCCGTTTAAAATACATTAATTCCACCTAATTAAAGCATCTAGTGCCTTCACACTATTAGCTGATTTTACTTTACCTTTTACTTTCTTGGTGTTTTCTGGAATTTTTAACTTAAGGTTTAAGTTATATACATCAACGGAAATGCATAAATGTGTTTTTTATGCAATTCGATTCTGAAAAGAAAAGAATTCAAAAATATTATTCCTTAATGGAAATATATATATATATATATATATAAAATAAATTTGTATAATATTTCAAAAACCAGAAATAATAGATAATGAACATAACAAGAAATAACGTAATAAGAATATAAAAGCAAAACATGAAGATCGAAAAAATACTAAAAAGGAACTGTAAAAAAGAACCTAGCGAGTCAGAATGCAATTTCGGACTTAGGACCGAATAAGTGGGTTAGACTAGTTTTAAGTTTAACCTTCCCCCTTCCTCACAAATAACAGTGAAGAAGTACTAGAACCTACAGTGCTAAAGCAGGAAGAAATTGGAATTCACCCCAGACATAACAAATGTAGATACAAAAGATTCTTTGGACTAAACTGGAGATCTATTATGATTTCTAAAGCTGTCGCTGAATTAGAGCAGCGAAATAAGGTTAGCAATGCTTTACGGATCCTACCTTCCCCGTTCAGCAGAAACTTTCGACAAAATAGGGAGGGGAAAAAACACCTAGTTGAAAAGTTAAGCCTAATACAACACGTGGAAGAAAAACCTGATAATATATTAAAATGAAGCTAAGAAAATAGAACAATAATGAATGTCACAAGGAGAGGAATAAAAAACAAATAAATAAATAAAATAAAAAAAATAAAAAAACTTATGTGTAAAATAATTACTGGAAATCGAAAATTCAACCTTCCATAATAAGTTCCCTGACCGAATTAAAGCATATCTATCTTTTAAAAAATGAAATTCGAAAGAAAAACAAGAGATATAGAGTTGAGATTCAAGAAATTATGATAAAAAAAAAATTATGATGTAATTTTTAAAAAATTGAAAAACATAAGAAATTCATATGCATTACTAAATTATTAGATTTACATAAACATTAAAATTACAAGAATAAGTTCTTATCAAATGAAATTTTAAAAAAGAAGTACAAAATAAACAAGAATTTTCAAATTTAATCAAGTAGGAAACAAGTAATCTAAAGTGTAATCTAGGTACAAATCCAAGCAATACCAGAATTTTAAGCATTTGAAACCAGACGAAACCTATAAGTTTTCCATGTGAATAGTGGAATAATAAGCGCACAAACTACATGCAAAATTTTAAAAAATTGTTTCTCATGAGGAAAAAAACATTAAACTTTTCTAATGATTTATACTAAAATTCCATGTAAAATTTACAACAAAATTCATTAAATTTCTTTCAGATGCATTGTCAATACATTTTGCTATTAACTCTTAAAGAAGAAAAATAAAATTAAATTCAATAATGCATGATATAATTATAAGAAAAAAGAAAGGGGTAAATAAGTATGCTTATATTGTTTCTACTCGTACGTCATAACAATTAAAAGCTGCATGCTTTCACATCATAGAATCTGGGCACATGTTACAAAAAATTAAGGAAAGCTATTAAAGATTTTCATCACAGAGTGCCTATTTAAAGCTTCCTTATTCTTATTTCTTCATGTCCTGTTTTCTTTACAGTCTACTCTTTTTCCCTTCCTAATAGGACTATTACTTTTTTTTGTAAAATAATATCTTTCTTAATTGAGTTACATAATAGAGAAGTAATTTCAATGAAGTAAAATTTTGTGCTCATGTAATACATGGCAGACATAGATAAAATGATAGAAAAATGCAAAATGTAAATTCAAAATAATATTAAAAAAGTTATTCACCAAGTAAATAATAATTCATTTCACATTCATTAAACCGAATGCTAAATAACTAATACATTTGAAAAAATGTAGTATTTTATTACGTTGCAAAAATTATTAAAGAAGTCATTGTCTTTAGTAATATTACAAAAAATTCCATTTAAAAAAACAGTTTTGCAACAATGAATTCAATGAATATTTTCTTATTTCAGTTCCTCCCCGATGGATTTTAGAGCCACGAGACACATCAGCCATAGCTGGACGCTCAGCTAAAATTGACTGTCAGGCAGATGGAGTTCCACAACCACATGTCAGATGGAAAATGTCGCTAAGTAAGGGCTTGTTTATACAACATATTTAGTAAATATTCAATATATCTGTTCACTTCTTCGTTTACTATTGATAATATATTCTATTATAGTGGTGTCCCAAACCATTTACATGTGTATAATTTCAGAAAAAGTATTAAAAACGTGAAACAAATTACTCAAAAGAAACGCATATAAGTACTTTATGTGGAATATTTAAGTGACTGAGAAGAAAGAATTTAGTTTCAAAAGACGCTTGATAATTTGCGTAAATTTTGAAAAAAAATTTCTCATTATGTTTTGTGAAATTCAGATGTTAAAAGTAAAAACAAGTAACTACCAATTTCTTAACGAAAATGCGTGGAAACTCAGGGAGAGATTGGAAATAGGGTTGTCTCAAAAGTGAATTGCTGGAGAATAAAATGGTACTTGTGTAATCTTCTCTTGGTTAATTAATGTATTTTGAAACTTCAAAAAGGAAGTGTCTTGATAAGATTGTCCTAAAACTATAGTAGGCAATTAAGATCAATATTTGAAGATTACAGCAAGACGTAACGGGAATTAACCAGCTTCCGAACTCTGCGATTGCTTCAAGCAATATCGTTTCTACAATCGATGACACGGGTTTGCTTATAAAGTCTTCTGTTTACTACTTCTTTAATTTGGAATCCCTGAGCAATCATTCAGAATGATTCAGAGGTATCTGAGTCAAATAATTTTCTGAGTGAGGGCTATCTGACAGATTTCATTCACTGATGGTTTTAGATATAGCCTAACTACTGATTTTCTCCTTATCTACGTCAGGAGCGAACCAAGAATCCATTATCGGCCATCAAATTAATATCGCTATGAATGGTTTTGATAGCGTTTGCAAATAACACTTTATATTGATTCACAGTTCTGCATGTCCTTAACAGAAGTTATGTTAATGTCACGTGATAAAAAGAAATTAGAACTTGAATTTTTTTATTTACCTTCATGAAAGTGTTGTGTGATCTGTGTTCTTTTTAGTGTATGAGAGATACTACTTGGGAAGGAATCCTTTGATGTAATGATATCTATAAGATATAAATGTTCTTTGAATATAGATGGATCAGTCAAAAAACAAAAAAATACTATCCTGGGATACTCTCTAAAGGAAAATGACAATACATATCACACTTTAAAGATATAAGGGTTGTCCAAATGAAAAATGGATACACACGGTTGTGTCAGAAGGTTTGCAGCTATAACAGCATCAACAAAAAGGGGGGCAGGAGACATGCATCTCACACTTGCGGCAGTTCTGATTCTGATTGCAGAATGAACAGATTCTGAGTGAGTTTAACGTGGATAGCTATTGAAGGAGGATTATAGTCAAAGACACACAAGCCCTGTTTAGGGCGAAAAGGCTGTGGACAATTGGTGTAAAAGTATACGTGAAGGACAGTAAATGATATCAGATCTCCATGACAGTGCTAGCTCTCTCTCATAACATCTCCCTTAAAACTCACACAAACTTTACAAAAATCGGTTGGAAATTATTACATCACCCACAGTACAGTCTGAATTCGTCACCTTGTGATTTCTGCGTTTTTAGCAAACTTAAGAGAGCAATACGTTTCAAACTGGATGACGAAGTGAAAAAAACTATACGGGACTTCCTCAAGAATCAACCACGATCCTATCTTCGGTGACGGTATAGACTTTCTACCGAAACTACGGAACCTATGTTTCAACAGCCTCGACGATTCCTTTTAATTTCTAATAAATGAATTATTTATATTCATCTGGAACACTTTTCACTTGGTGAGTTCTTATAATATCCAGGGACTTAAAGGCTGTTGATGAACGAGTGGCAAGGACTCATAAACAATTCAATTTACAAAATTCATTCCCATTTTGAAACTTGCTTAACTGTAAGAAAAAAAATATATCTCATACGAATCTATATTTTTGTTTGTTATTTTAAATTTTGTTGTTAGGTTATGTAGGTAACCGACCGAAATTGGAAATTGTCTTTAATTTGAACACCAGTTATTTGTAGTTTTAAAAATAGATGAATCATTATTGATTCAAATTTAGTCATAAAACTAAACAAGAGCTTAAAATATTTTGTTATTCTTATAAAGTTCGTGTAAAATTCTATTATAAATAATTTTAAAGGATTATAGCTTTGTGCTTTCATCAGTATAAAAAGTAATTCGAAATGTTATTATAATTATCCAGCCTTAAAACTGAAATATAAAAATGTTAAATTCAATACCTATTTTACAAGTTAAGAAATGATGCAAAAAAATAAAAATTAGTTATTCAATTTTCAAACCAGTTTTCTACTCTTTTTAACTTCCCTTCCCCTATTTAAATCTTTTGATTTTCTTAAAAAAATATGTTTTTTTATATTTATAAATTTTTTTAAGTGTTTTTTTTTTCAAAAAATTTGAAGTGGTTATTTTTTAAATATTCTCTGAATTTATTTTAAAAAAATGCTTAAAATAAATTTGTTGGTTTTGAATAAAAAATATTGTTTTCTTAATCATTTTAATAGAAAATAGTTTGAAACGCTCTGGAAAAATAATTATTTCGTAATGCTGAACAAAACAGAATATCGAAAAATCCTTTCCTACCTCATTAAAAGATAAAACTGAATAAGGGCATGTTTTCCGGGTTACATTTCAAAATGTTTCTTTTTACTTGATAATTAACGAATAATACCATTGAATATGATTAAAATAAAAAAGATTTACCTGAACTGAATGTCAAATATGAAGTATAAACAAGAAAGATTTGCTGTGATTATCGAGCCAGTATCTTTTTTTTTCTTTTTCTCATTGCAAAACATATATATTTTTCTTGTTACGTTAAATCTCTAACTCTTTATTGAAAATAATTATTCGCATATACTCCATTTTAATGTGATATAAAAGAACTCAAATCGGTTTATTGGATTTTAATGGAATTGAACTGGAAAACATATTTTGAGTGTATGAAAATAATAAAATGCATAGGTATCTGTTTCATCATTAGTGCTAAATGTGATGTTGAATTGAAAGGGAAAACATATTGAAAGTTTAGATCTTAATTAAAATTTTATTTTCTATTGAAATTGTTAAAGACAACAAAACAGTTTATTTAATCCTGATAAATTTCTCTTTTGAACTTTACAGCTTCATAACACAAATTTTTCAACTTATGTATTGTTTTCTATTTTGCTCTACCACCATAGATTAAAAACTTAATAGTAACCAAAATACCTGAAGTCTGCTTATGCATCAGAGTAATGATTGAAATTTATTAAAATGTTCTTTTAACATAAAATTCATCTCTAAGCGTATGAGATAAATGCTTAGTATAAAAGGTAAATAGTTTTCAATGACTTTTATAACATTTTAGTTTTTAGGTAAACTTAAATCAATGACTAATATTTGTATCCAATCATTTTTTTTTATAAATTACTTATATAAGTAGATATTTATGTAAAATTTTAACAAGTAAACCCTCTTTAAAGGTGAATATTTCTTATAACAAAATTACGTATATGAGTTCATGTAACGGGAATGTATTTAGGCCTTTATCAATCAAGTACTTAACTTGTCAATAGCATGTAATTATTCATAACTCTGGGAACAATATTGCTGTTTTGGAATTATTTTAAGCGAAAAATATTCAATGATGCTGCACGATCTTTTATGACCTCTTTTAATTTATTAATATTAAAGTCTGAAATACTTTTTCGTAAAGGCTCCACTTAAATTGATGCAACAAATAACGAAGTTAATCGAAGATCTTAGAATGAAAATGCAATCTTACTTCTTTTTTGTCCTTTCTTTCTAATTGTGGTTTCAATCAGTATTTTGTATATAAATTTATTGCCAGTAATTGAAATTCAAGTACATGTTTTAAATTGGCATTATTCTTTTTTAATGGTAATTGATGTGTCAAGAAATAATATCTTGCAGACATAAGAAAAAAAAATTAATAGGTACTAATGTTGACTCTACATTTTTTTAGAAATGCTCATTGGTTTTCATAAGATTAAAGATATTAATTTTTTTGCTACATAAAATCAGCACTTGATTAAGTACTAAAGAAATTTAAATACAGAATATTGCACTTCGAAATTCATGAACAACTAATTTAACAAGGTTAATTTTTCAAGTATTTTCGAAAATAATCGTTCATTTTTTAGCACTAAGTATTAAATATTCAGTATTATACCACTATACATAGAATTTTTTTTTACTATTTTTTTTTATGGAAACTAACGTTGTTTACATTTTCTGACCCTTTCAACAAGATCAAATATAGGGTAAGTTTGGGTATGTGGCCTTAAGCACACACCACATATTTAACCCCACAATTATAATTACTCTGTTTGATATTATATTACCGTGCCTACATAACTTTGAGCTATTTTGTCTTGAAATATTTACATTTATAGTTTAGCTTTAAATTAGATTTTTTGGTGATTAATTTTTTGATTTCCATATATTAATAACCAATAATAATATTAGTTGATACTAAATAACTATCATTCTAAATCAACCAACAAAATTAGAAATACAGATGGACAGTATACTAGGTCAGAAATAAATTAGCCATAGTAGTACAAAGGAAAACTCTTAACTCTTAGGAATTAAGCAGTTTAAATATGTTTTCCGATCATTCAAATCACATGTAATTTGCAAATAATACTGAATTTTAGGGAAAGGAAATAGAAACATGAGTACGTCATTACTATAAGAAGATTACATAAAATATCCTTATACCAGTGTTTCTCAAATTGTGGGTCCTACCCCCTAGGGGCAGGATAATCCTATCAGGGGGATCAAGCATTTCGAAAAGTCGAAAATTAAAGATTTTTAAAAAAAATCTTAATTTACTAAAGGGAATCAAATTAAAATGCATTCTGATATAATAAACAATGCACATTTACGATGATATAATATACTTATGAATGCATCTGTACTGCGCAATGTATCTTATAATTAATTTAACAATATTAAGTTAAGAGCTGACTGCGATGCCGTAGGGACTGGGCTCGAATCCCGGATAAGACATGGATGTTTGTAAATGTATAGTGCTTTGAGGCATGGGGGTAGTCTAAATAGCTGTCGAGCCGCAAGTCCTCTCGTGAGATTGGTGGAAGGGGTAGAGAGGTGGGAGGCCCCTGACCACCCCCAGGTGTTTCCCCTCAAAATTGGGGTGGAAACGAGACAAATCGTACTGTCATCTGTATGGTGCTCAAAGCTACGGCTAAAGACAGGCGTCACTTAGCCCTTTGCCATGATGAATTTCATGGGCCTCGATCTGGCCTTTGCCGATCAGGTGGCATCAGTAACAACAACAAGTTAAGAGCAAGTTTAATTATTACTAGTGAAACCACGGGCTTCTACAAAAAATTATATGTAAAATGTAATACTTTTCTTGATAATTTATTCAGATTATAATTTTAGTCGTACTTTTAGCGTCAAAATATGTTGTTATTAAACTTAAGACATAGTTATTGTATGGAGGGGGGTGCCGTAAATATTTTGATTGAAAATTGGGCTGCAAATATTAAAAATTTGAGAAGCACTGCCTGATACTAATAAGTAAAATTATAACAAGGAACAATATAACTAGATCTGCCTACTTAAAGTCAAAAAAGTAAAATTATGCGAATGTATAGAGCAGATAAAACTATTACCAGTACCCTCACAGCACGTAATTATACACACATATACATATTATATATTAGGGTGATATTTACTAGACTTATGAATATAAAAAAAAAATGTTTTCACATTGAAATGGCATGTGTATATATTGACATGTATATATATAAACAAAACCTATTGAAGCAAAAAATATCACATTCTCAAATATATTCTATATTCATTCTTTTAATAAGGTGTTTTTCAATGCATGTAAAAATAATGCAAAGAGAGTGACGGAAAACTTCCCCTGACATAGAATTTTTTTTTTTTAATTCATCGCAAACCCATGTTGAGTTTGATTCTAACGAAAATAATTGTATCTTATAATGAAACTGAGAACCTCACCAGTTTCCATGGTGAAGCAAACTCGCAGATTCTACCCGCTCTCTCAAATTACTTGGCATTCACTGGTCCTAAGAGAAAGAAAACAATTTGTTAATCTAAAAGGAGTTCCTGTAATCACAGTGCAGCTTAAGAATGTCGAGGTTAACGTTGAGATTAATAAAAATCAATAGTATTGACAGAATTGTCCGTGATTGAGGAGGTTGGGGGTTGCAGAATTCATAGTTTAAAAGAGCTTCCATCGAAAAAATAATAAGCAAAGATTGCTTCTTGTATCGGGATTTATTGAAAAAACTTTGATTTATGGTGTATTATTACTGGCACCATTGAAGCAAATGTAAAAAGGTCGCAAAATAAAGTGATTTCTTTCCCCTCTTCACTTTAAAAACAACAAAATGTTTTGAGAGATTTCAGAAAAGGGCCACAATTCTTTAGAATAGTGCCTGTTGAAGAGGCTAAACTTGTTTTAAAATGAAACTTCAGCAATTTTTTTTTTTTTTTAAAGAAAAGATTATAAATATGTTTTTTACCTTGTGTTATTTTTCCCTCAAACTATTATATTGATTTATTGATGATTCTCCTGAATTATTTTTTAAAAAATAAATTCTAATAATGTCATAAGAATTATGTTTACACATAACAATTGATAATATCAAATAAGCAAAATTTTCCTTTTTAAATCTATATTTTAAATTTCTTAATCATGCACCTAAGGATATGT
>BMAV01027605.1:190779-229618 GCA_019973955.1 Trichonephila inaurata madagascariensis
ATGATGTTTTGAATGCTTCAGAAAAGGAATAAAATGAGACACGTGTCGAAATAGGGTAATCGGTTTTATGAATAAGGTATTAGTTATATATATATATATATATATAAAGCAGATTTGAGAGAATTTTAAGTAGATATCAATTTAAGTTATTGCATTTGTGTGCGTGCGTGCGTATGTGCGTGCGTGAGTGCGTGTGAATTCCTTCCAAAATATTTTCGAACATTAGTGGCATCAAAGCTTAACTGTTACGTGTGAGGTGAAAGGTTCGCACATGATATTAAATGAATGTACCAGTTTTTGTAGTTGTAGCAGTTAAATGCATGTATAAATTCTGGTGAGTTATATATCCAGTAATATATAAAATTTACTACCGATATAATATCAGAAACTGCTATTTTTTAGCTTGATCTTGACAACTCCTTCCAACACCATTTAATCAGATCCTTATATAATGACTCTCTGAATAGAATAAAAAAGTTATCAAGCTTCCACCCCCACAACTTCTAAATATTCCTAGATGTTTGATATGTATTTCTGCTTATAGAATCAGCTACAAGATACTTATATTTAACTATTTTTAAAGGATTATTTTTGTTCAAATCAAGACGATTTCAATAGCGATCAACATAACCTGAATATGCCAGTCCCAGAGAAAAATATCGCTGTATGAGAAAACATTTTTAAGCAACATCCAAATGCAGTGTCCAACCAAAATATAACTAAAATCAAAATTATCAAATATATTTCTTATTATCAATCATTAGAAAAAGTAGTCTGAATATGTTTTTATTTGCTTAAGGTTTACCAATGCTGTTTGTTTGAACATACTAATTACGTTATTTGATACTGAACTAAAAATGTTGCTTTTCCAAATTGCTATCTGTTGATGTTTTTGAAGTCATTTTGGAATAATTACTAATGCATTTTCAAATTGTACACTTAAATTTTTAACTGAAAGTAATTTTTTGTAGTAAACTGAACTCCAATATAGGAAGTATTTTAAGCATTTAAGATTGTCTTTTACTAAGTTCAACATGGAATATAATAATAACATTATCCCAAAAAATTTTATATACTTCCGTATAAATAGTGTTCTAATTTTTGATATAGAATCTTCAAATAAGAGCTGCATGTATTGTTAACAAATAAGTTTCTTAAAAGAAACGTTTAATGTATACATCAATCTATTTCTTTCTTTTTTTTCTATTTCGTGTGAGTTGTTAGGTTAAATTATGGGAATATATCTACACATGTGCTATCATTTACAAGAAAATTATTGAAGAAGCAAAACTTATATTTAATGATATCAGCTACTGGTTTTTTTAAAAAAAAAACAGGATTAATTAACATAAACATGGATTTTTCATGATATCGTACACTATATATATATAAGCTAAAGTAAACTGATTGAGAAAATTAATCTTATTACACAAATTTTAAATGAAAAAAAAAACAAGATACAAACATCATTTTACCAGAAATAATCTCTCCAATAATTCATTGAAATAATTTATAAATATTTCCATGTAATATTTTTTCTATACGTTAAAATAAATGTAAATATAAAAATAGATAACTGATTTAAAATATATATATATATATATTTAACATTTAATTATTTTTTATCTGAGAAGATGAAGACCATATATTTTCATTATAATAGCTTTAAGTTGCAAAACAAAAACAACCTTTTTCTTGCGGATTAAAACATAAAGATGGCAAATAAAAGAATAAAAAAAAAGTTTTTTAAAGAAAAAATTATTTTCAACGCTTTGATCTGGTAACAAAGAATAATTTCTTGTATGCCATTTTAAAAAAAAATAATACTTCTTTTTGTCTTCGCCTTCAAACATAAAAAATTGCTTTATTTGAAATATTGAAAAGTTCCTGTTCCCCGAACCTATAATTACTATGCAGTTACAAAAAGAAGTTATTTGTATGCCTCTCTCTTTATTCCTCCCATAAATAATGTTTTATGATTTTCGACATTCCAGAGGCATTATCTAAGTTAAAAGAAGAGGACACATAATGATCCTATAATTTCGATGCACTGCGGATAAAGGAAAAATCAATTATATATACTTCTTTCCAAGCTAATGATGAAATCCTTTGTTATACTCTTTTTTTCCCTTTGAGTAAGAAAATAAAGTTACGCAATCGCTAAACGCTTATACTCTGGTAATGACAGGACTGCTTTTTCACAGTGATTTATGAACCGCGCTCATGTTAGTAAAGAAGTTCACGAATGAATGCTGTAATGCTTTCTCAAGCAGAATACTTCCGGGCGTTTAATGATGTTAATGTGTATACTGAAGTTGCAGTAACCTGTTTCACAACTACCATTAAAACAAAACGATTCTTCTGTCTGATGAAGATAGGAATTTTATCGATAATTTTCTTGCTACTATTTTCCAGTTCCAAGTTTGTTATTGATGTTTTCACATCTGATTGGAAATTTCAGAAAACTACTGGTTTTATTATTTTTTTTTAAAAAATTTATTATTTTTAGTTTGTTTGTTTTTTTCCTCCATCCAAAACAATTTTGTTTTATATATTTTATTTTAAAACATATCCAAAAGAATATTCATTTCTTTTTTCAACACAAGCATAATTAGTTATTTACAATTTTCATGTTATCATTTTATACATCGTCTTATATTTAAATATTAATTCTTCAGTGTTGAAATAAGCAACTTTGATTTTATTTTTGCTGAGATGTTTGAAAAAAATATGATCGTGATTAAACTATAAAGTAATTTAAAATATGTCTGTTTGATTTTTAAAAACCTCTTAAATTAAAACTTCAAATAAGTAAATCAAATAATATAAACAGTGTAACTAGAAAAAAATTGTTTAATTACAATGTAATTTCTTATGTGTAAATATTTTAAATTTTAGTTTTAAATTCCCTTAAATATTTTAAATTAATCAATAAGCTTTTGAATTCTTACACAATCATTGCTGAATCTAAGAACTGCGCTTAAAATATGTTAATTCTAATATAAGTCCTAGTTTTAATTCACATATTCGTTACCTTTTAATTCACTTTCATTTTGGGGAAGACTACAGAAAATAGATTACTGGTGAAATTATTGGATTTTTCGATATTTTGAAAAACGTTCCTCATTCGAAAATGAATGGTCATATCATCCAAAACAGTTTTAAAGAGGCTATGGAGACTAGTTTACCTGAGACATCTAAAAATAGATGTGTATGATGTAATTTACACGTTTTGCAGCTAAACATATAAAGTGATGCTTGAATGCGTTACTCCATTGCACCTTCTAAGCCTCAGTAGTGTATATCAGCAATATATATAAGATTTGATTCGGATGATTCAACAATGATACATATTTCCACGATCTGGAATTTCGTTTAATCTTGTGAAAGTCATTTAAACGACGAATTCTGATTAGAATTTGCCAAATATAATTCTCCAAGACATGTCTCATTAAATTTAAGACAATTATGAGTACTGATTTAAATGCCTAGAGACATCCATGACAGCCGTGTGGTAATAAGCTAAATATATCTAACTAAGCAACTCAAAATAACTATGGTTTAGCATTTAAATATGATAGCCGACACTTGTGGTTGTCATGGCAAATTCACAGATGTTAGTACTCTGGGAATTTGCTATGTTCCATTATGTTCCTCTTCCTTCAAAGAACAGAGGCTGATATTTCATCAGGATAATACTCATTCACATATGCGATTTTTATCTACTGATTAATTTGATGCTTTTTAACTTCGACCTTAATCATCGGATTTTTTTATAATACTGCTTACAATATGATAAATAGTCACTTTTTTGCTTTCGCAGGATCTTGCTGATCTAATTCAAAAATTGGTGAGATAAAATATATGGAAAAATAACAGCCAGTCTATACAATTGAATGTTGTAAATAAATTCCTCGCAAATTGATACTTTGAATGCAGCAGATGCGGTGAAATAGGATTTTTAATACTTCTGAAATTACAACTAATTATTTCAGTTGATGTGCAATATGTTTATATATTTTAAATGAATTTCAGCAGTTCCTTTTTAATATATCAATTTAGAATCCTTACTTTATAGTTTTTTATTAAAATAGGCGGTGAAAATTTTAAATATTTTTTATTAATCCATTATTTTTCATTCTATGTTTTATTCTGAGTATCGTCCAATATTCTTAAAGCAGAAACGTTTTCTAAAATCCAAAATAGGTGAGATTTTAATTCATAATGTATGAATCTAAATTTTATTGTTCCATGATGCAAAATTCGCAATTCCTGTTTTGGGGTTTTTAAAGGATTTCATCTGATCAGAAATATTAATTTTTAATCATTAAGCTATATGACATGAGTGTTAAAAACATGAACTCGATTAATGATTTTTTGAAAACCAAGAAATATATTCTATTCTCCAGAGTATTGCTAATATATCTGAAAACTTATCGTTTAAAGGAATTTTTCTTTTTTTAAAAAATACATTAGTTCCTTAATATATTTATATATTCTAGAACTTATAATATATTCAAGATAAAAGAAACAATAGTGTGATGCAAAGGCTTCTTCAGAAACTTTTTATGCTGTTTTGGTTATCATTTACATGCGCTTTCTTCCCAGAAGGATGGAAATACACAAGTCTTCAATACCTAAGTTTTAATGATTTCTTTTAAAATAATTTCAGTTTATTTCATTAATAAAAATAGCAATTATTATTAAATTAAATTAAATTTTTTGGAAGAGTTCTGAAAAAAAATGTATTTACAATCATCTTCACTTGAAAAATTACTTTTTATCCAGTGACTTTTGACATTTTTGTTTGTACATGATGCACTATTTTTAATAAAAAATTTGTATTTGTTACGCGGATTTTCCAATTTTAAGTTGAAAAATTTTTATTGAATAAAAATATATCACGTGCTTTATTTTGATAATGCATCGGTGTTAATTTTATTATCTAATCGTTAGTGAGCAACAATGCGTACATGTATTTAATGCAGACATATAAATAATTAACTCTTTCGCTGCATAGTTATTTTATCAAAGCAGGTTCAAAAATTGAGTATTTTTTTTATTACGTACTTTATTTGTACATATTAAATCTACATTTAAAGGCTAAAATAAATATATATATATATATATATATATATATAATAGTTTTTATTTAAAAATATGATAATAAAAACATAATTGAAAACATAAGCAGGAACATCACGGGTTGCACAGCTAAATAGACGGAAAAAAATGCATACCCGTGGAAATTGCGGGTTGCGCAAATTTGCTACATCTACGTTGCCCGTGAAAATCATAGAATGAGCAGCGAGAGATCTAATGATAAAATGATAAATTAGCATTTTCGCTATATATGAATTGCAAAAGAAAAAAAAATGGAGGAAAAAACTATTATTAGTAAATGTATGAAAAATTATTGTTCTCAAAATCGAATATGTCTACAAATAAGTAAATAGATTAACTGAAGATGTTTATAATTTCAGTAGTGTTACATATTCTGTTAAATCAAATTATTTCAAAAAATTCTCCAATCATATTTAAGATCAAATATAGCACTTTCTACCTGAGTAAAAAGAAATTAACAAAAAACAGAAAATTAAGAAAATAATGATTTCGGTTGATATTTTAAGGAGGTTAATTATACAATTGTACTTTAGTAAAAACACAAATGCACTTTTAAAAAATAAATTTTTAAAGTTTCTCATGAGATTTAATGCACTTTTCATGGATATTTTTCTTCGAAATGCCGTATCACAAATTATGCTTGGTCGAAACTTTCATATTTATGCACTAAAAAATCTTCAAAGCAATCACACAATACTTTAATAATTTCACTGAAATATATTTTCTTTTATAAAATCAATTAATTGTTTCTATAATAAAGAATTTTAGGCCGAATTACCGCCCATGATTTACTGATACGTCACCGTCATTATTCTCTATTATTCCTCCAAAACTTTCGAAAATTATAATAAGAGCTTTGTTATTTTAATAAACTATTAAAGACAGAGTGCATGTAAAAGGAATTGATGAATCTACATTTTAAATGTATGGAAAGATATGTGGGAGTAACCATTTCACCTGAATAGAAACGTTATTTTTAAAATCGCTTTCTTTGAAGATATGTTAAATATAATTGTTTCTTTTCGAAATATACTCAACAATGCCAGTTGTTCTCGTAACATCTATTCATTTCATTCATTCATTCATTAGCATATAGATAGGCACCATCGAATTGAAAGTAAAAGTTAGTGCTCTGTAATGTTTCATCTTTCATTTTCAGGGAAAACTTTCCTTTTTCTAAAGAAATGTCTGCTATTATAATGACTTGAGAGCTTTTTTCTGATCTTATACAAGTACATTCTTTTACATAGATTTTAATTTTAACGTTTTCACTTAAAGATATTTTAAATTATGCTATTTTTGTTTTGTTTTGTTGTTTTAAACACCATTCAAGATCATTCATAATACACGAAATGAAAGAAATTTCAATTAGCTCGTATATATATATATATATATATATATATATACTCGTACATATATACTACAAACTCTGTACTTTTACAATATGGCAACAATGAACTTAACCTATTTATTTCACTATTTTGTGTACTCAATTATTTAAATATATATAACTTAATCAAATTGTTGAATTTCTTGAAATATCTTAAGGCTATTTTCGGCAAAAATACGAGAGCCTGAACTAAACGCGGAGCACATTTTCAGACAGAAAAATGCCTTAATTGTCATGAAAATTTCCAATATTATAACATACATCTGTTAACAACATAGTGTTTCCAAAACTTCAAAATATCCCTTGAATATTTTTTTTTTCATTTTAACACGTGAAAAGGAAAGCTCATTTAACATTACGGTATAGGAGAAAAAAACGCAAAACACATTTTAAATCAGAAAAAAATGGCTCAGCTCGGTCAAAAAAGTGAAGAATGATAAAATATGTAGTTATTTAAGAGATAGTGAAGCCAGAATATGATAATAATTTTTCATTACTTTTATATCTGAAAAAATGTACCTAATTCGGGTCATATTCTTTAACATTAATCGAAGACAGCCTCAAGAGATTTCAGAAAATTAAAAACATTCGCATGGTAGTTTGAAAACGAAATTTAAAACACATAAGTATACATATTGAGCATAAATTAATTTATATTCTCAAGTAAATAGAGCTGCATAAAGAAGTCTTTTAGAATGAATTTTTTGATAATAAAAATGAATCTCAATACAATTACGCATATCAGCAAGATAATGAATTAAAGCAATCGGTGTATATTAATACAATTCAACTTAAAATCCATAATTTTTCAACTGAAAATATAGTTTTAAACTATAAAATGCTTACAATTTTAAATATTATATGAATAAAAATAAATGTGTGATTATTTTTTTTTACTAATAAGTAAAATATATTAAATAATCCAATATAAAATTATTTATTTAACTGTAACGAAAATTGAACATGATTTTTTCTCTCGAAAATTAAATATTTAACAACACGATTTCATTAAAATGAGGATCATATTTGTTAATTAAATAAGAGGAAATATAACTTTCGAAAGTAAATATAAAATTCAAAATTTGCCATCCTAAGTATCTTTTTTTTAAACAATAGTTGATAGGATCATGATTTCAATTTAATAATTATGTATGTTATAATTATAACAATACTCAGTGAACAATTAACTGAAACATTACTTGGCAGTAGAATTAAGCTTGGTAATTACACCTCTTAATTTCCTTAAAATATTATTTTATTTATTGGAATGCATAATTAATAAATACCTTTTCCTCGACAAATTAGTTCATGTTTCACATTAATTGGTTTGAATAGCATAAAATATTTAACTAAAATTTTTGAAAATTTTAAATATTTTAAATTATAAGAAAAAAATATTTTAGTTTTTTTTTTATATACCTCTTTTTATTTTAGAAAATATTAACATATCAGGAAATAATGTAAATCAAATAATATATCTCGTTTGAATTTATTTAGATGTTTAATTACATTTCAATAACTTTGATGCTGTCCCTTTTGTTATTCTTGGTTTTTTTTTAATTTTAAATTAATATATCTTGCTCAAGAAAGGTTTTTCGCATCAAAAGCTAGACGCAAAATATCAATATTTTATCTTTTCTCTATAGATGGTTTGAAGGAAATGAAAAAAAATCATTTTGCACTGTATCCTTGTTAAATTTTTTCCATCATGCGATTACTCAAAAAAATTTGGTATATTTTTGTTTTCAATCTTAAAATTATGGTTTTCTATTCCAATTACTTTCACTTCTTTAAAGATTTTCAAATCTACATGAAGAAATGCATTTTTAGTACACTGATAATAGCTTGAGTAAATTGTTTGCCATATTTTCTTTTTAAAGAATGTATAATAGTTTAATATTTGTTTAGTATTGTGTATAAAAAAATATTGATTTTGCTTTTAATAATAGCTTTTAGTTCCATGGAGCAGTTAAATAAAGCCGTCTACTGATATATTCACTCCTAACTATATTTTTGTTACCAATTATGTTGTTTTGGTTATTTAATATATATCACTCACATGACATTAAATTAGAATTCCCTTCTTTTTATTAATAAACATAGAAATGCTGCAATTAATGTACATGGTGATTTATCTTTATGTTAAGAAAATCTATGATTTATACTTCATTATAAATCGCAATGTTTAACAGGTTTAACTTAATAATACCTGGGCTAAGAAAAAACAAATGATATATGATCATTATTTATCATTAATCGTTAGTTTACCGGAAGATGAGGAAAAATATTTCATACGGAAACAGAATTGATTAAAATTCCTAAATTTGATTCAGGAATTCCTTATGAATTCCAGAATTATTATAAAAAATAAGACTTTTACTTTGAAACTAATTAAATCGACTTTCATTCTAATCAAAATATCTTCTAGATTTCAAAAAAATCTCTTTAACTGAAAAATGTAATTTTTTTTTTTTTTTTATAATATTGAATTTTTTTTTACTATATTTAGATTCTCAGCTTCAAGAATTTAAGACTATTGTCAGCAGCTCCCATGTTCATATTCTTGTAAATGGTTCCTTAAATTTCCGTAGTGTTGAAACAGCTGATGAAGGTTCCTACTTATGTGAAGCCAATAATGGCGTCGGAGCTGGTCTAAGCACTGTGGTTCGCCTAACAGTTCACAGTAAGTAAATATGAAAATATCATTTTTATAAAATGAGTATGAGAAAAAGAGATAAATAGTAATTAACCTCTATTTTATGTGTTCATTTTTATTTATATAATTTCAAGTCTATATGAAACAAATACGTTTACACTTTTAGCTAGTTTTTTCATTTGTGTACACCTTACTACAAAATCAAGTAATATAATAAAAAATTAAGTGAATTCCTACCTAGATCAACAAAGAAAAATTTTATTTTAGCTACTTTTTATTAAATAGTTACAATTAATATAAATATGTATATACATATGACAGAATCACAATATTAAGTGGTAATTAATTTTTGTTGATTATCATTAAAATATCCAAAACATATAAAATTTCAGTTCAACTGAATGCTTTAAAAGGTGAAAAAAAACCTTTTCAAATTTTGACACAAGTCGCCAAAAGGGTCACCAACGTGGCTATATATATAATACATTTGTAATTCTTTAAATAATTAGTTTTAATCAATTAATTTTTCTTAATTATAATTAATGAATCGTATTGTCATTCTAAATAATTATGTATATACAATTTTAGCTGAATTGAGCGGTTTAAAATGTACTTTATTAACAATTAAAAATTCCACCAAGATAAATAAATATATAGAGAGAGATTGTGAGCTAATAGTAGGAATTGAAAAAATCGGAAGAACAGTTAGATATTTTATTTCTTTCTTCCCAAAATATTAATAGAAAAATTATTTAAATCGAACATGATGTAAATAGCTCATGTATTCAAAAGTATTACTGATAACTTAATAAAAGGCTAGCTGTAGGTAATTAACATATTCGTTTCTTTAATTTATGCTCGATAATTTTGAAAATTCATTGACATTTTGGCAGTAAATAAATAAAAAGTGTAGACATAAATTCAGATAAAAGTTGCAGCACATGTTTATCACTATATTTTACTTTTTTTTTTCTAAATGTATTTGAATATTTTACTTTAGTAAACAAAAGCATTCCGGTTTAAAAATTTATTATAACTGTTTTATAATATTTGTTTGAAAATATTTTCTTCCTATCATATGCACACAAGAACAAAAAATCTTGCATAATTTTTTTTTAATATTATTTTTTTTTTCAAATGTAAGAAATGTGCATGAATTAAATTTGATGTAATTTACCTAACATAGAAAAAAGATTATCCTTTCATTACGAATTGGTACACTTCAATTTATATATATATAATGATGATTGTTCAAAGAACAAAAAGATTCATTCAGTTAAATAGTGTGTAGGGAATTTGAGAAAGTACGAGTTAAAGTATGTGTATTCAGAAAGTATGTTTTACTTTCGTATGTGTAACTTTTTAGAAAAATATATTAAAGTTGCATAATTTAATGTACATTTGCTACAGTGTAACAAATATTACTTTCAATATTATTAACAAACAAATAGTTTTTAAAAAAACTAAGAAAACTCCATTTTGATTGTAGTAAACAAATAGGAAAAGCTCAACAATTTTGGAACATAAAGAAATCTCAGTAATATAAATAATATTGACAAAATTTTTCTCTCTAATAGGTGCTCCAAAATTTGATTCAAAATTTACTATCTTGTCTTCAAGAAGAGGGGAAAAGATGGTTTTAACTTGTAATTCGTACGGTGATATACCCATGACTTTTACATGGAGAAAGAATGGAATTGTGATTGATCCTATGGCAAAGCCTCGGTGAGTAAACGTATTTATTTTTTTTAATAAAATTTACCATTTTCTTCTCAACTCAGTCAAAATGATTGGGTAAGTTTTTTTTTCTATTACTCGTGCTTGCGATATCTTTGGGCTAGAGTGTTCACATGCAATATGCCAAAATGTTTAAAAAGAACTAAATTTAATGAAATAACTGAAAATTATTTATTATCAAACTTTAATTTTATTAATTTTCAACATGAATGAAACTGTTATGAATTAAAATCGCAACCTAACTACATAATATACTTGCAAACTTTTAAATGATGCATTTTTTTGTTTTTATTTTTATTTGTATAGGATTACTTTAAAATGTATTACTAAGGAAACTACTTAAACTTATAAGATACTTTTGTCCTTAACTTCTTATATACAACCACCTTATTAAGTTATCAACTTTTAAAATCAATATCTTGTTTAATATTGTTCAAGAAAGTGTTTGACACGGAAAATTTTTAACATTTGAAGAAAAATAATAAGCGAAATGATAAAATATTCTACGTACTTGTATGTATACTGTAGAGTAAACCATTTTATTTTCTTTTTTCACTGCTTCTTTTGTCTAGCTAATTATAACAGTAAAAAAGCTACACAATTAAAAAAAACTAAAGTTATAAAATAAACAAGATAGAAATTAAGTCAACGTTCCTCGCGCGCGAAAAAAATAATATGGATGAACGAGACACATGTTTTACCTAATGAAACGTACAAGTGGCAGAAGGTATTCTACTTTGAGAAATCCTGTAAGTTTCATTTAGTTTTGGCATCCAACACACTTGAGAATGTTTGATACATAATTTTCAGTAAGAGGCTATTTGAGACGTTGGTTTGAGCAACATTCTTGAAGGTTTTATAGGACATATGAACTCTGTTGAAAATTTGTATTTGCTTCTTTACAAAATGCATGGTTCAAACATGGCAGTTCCTCTCTCTTGATATCGTGACCCGAAGTTCGAGGAAGGGAAAGAATTCGAGGAGGAATCAGACATGATCTTAGAAATAGCTATTTTTATTCTATATTTAGCACTTTATGAAATCTACCATTTTATAAATTAACTCTGGGAGCAATTGAAATCCTCTAGCACTTAACCCAGTGCTTCTCAAACTTTCAATATTTGCGACCCAATATTCAATCATAATTTTCCTCGCCCCCTCTGCATACAGTAACAATGAACTTAAATAAATAATACTATACATAGACACTAAACTTACAACACAGCTTTAACCTCTTATGTGTCACCTGCGTATATAAATGTCTCGCTCAACCAGTGCGTTAATTGCCCCGCACGCATATATACGTCTTTCCGAAATGCAATCTTTCCTGTGAATTGCTCTTTATAAAATTATTCCGAAGGCTTTGAAATGCAATTAAATCACCTTGACTGAGTTTGTGAAGGATTTACTTATTTCAAAGGATTTGCTTATTTATTCCTTTTCTACCCCCACCCTCCCTTCCCAATACACCACATACACTAGCCTACGTGTTAAACAATGGCATTGGGGAGATAGTAAAATTTTTAATCGGCATTTAAGGGATTAATTATAAACCGTGTATTTGTGTATTATGTGTATTTTATTTTTTATTATGTCAGAATATATTCTGTTTATTTACTTTCAGCAAATTAATTTTTTTTTTAAAAAATAATAATTCGTTTCCAACTTTTCAATATTCTCGCATCCTTCTCATTGGATTATTACGACCCCAAAGGTGAGTGCACCCCACAGTTTAAGAAACACTAACATAACCCTTTCGCTGGCAGTGGCTAATAGGTCTAGCCATATAACAAAAAAATTCTCCAAGAGGGTGGTAAATATTTAGTCTATATCCACATGCGTTAATTGAAGCTAAAACGCATAATACTTAATACAGATGGTAACACGATACCTTTTTTGCTTTTCATGTCCTCTAATTGGCAGTTAGAAACAGTTTTTCTTGGTACAAATCTACAAATTGTATTTTGATTACTATAAATAAAATTTCTGATCTATGAAAAAAATTCGAAAAGTCTTAAGTATACTTTTCTCACTTCTGAATTAATTAAACAAATGTGCAAATTAAAAAAAAAAGTTTCATTTAGATTTTTGGAAAACGTTTATTTGCTGATAGATGCTTTATCCACTGCTCACATAGAATATAAAAATGACCTTGGAATTTTCACTCTTCCTCCACTCGATAGAGAGCACTTAGAATCACGTGAAAATTTTGGGTGGGGATATAAACAAACATTGTCTACAATATGTTGTACGAGATTCTTGGGTTCGAAAATCTTTCATTATAGCTTTTCTGTGCGTACCACTATGGCTTCAAGAAAATGGTCCTACTTGCTTAGAAAAGTTTCACAGTAAATAGCTAATGTGAAATAACTAATATAAATCCTCAAAAATATTATTTTATTTCTTACTTTTCATACTAAAATTAAATAAAGTATAAAATGTGGATATATACCAACTTCAAAATATATTTTAGTAAGTATTCTACATTGTACAATTATTCTATTATTATTTTATTACACTTGTACTTTGTATTTAATTGTTATTTAAATAGTTATTGGCATTAATGCTAATTTTTCATTAAAAGTTTATTGTAATATGACTCACTATTTCTGTCCTGAAAAGTAAGTTAAATTTCTTAAGTGCGCAGTGGCTATATCGTCTAGCCACAACCCAGAAGAAAAAAAACTCTGATAATTTTTTTTTTTGTGACAAAATAATGTTTGTAGAGGATGAGATAATTTCATTTATCAAGTACTTTGTCACAGAAAAGTGTATTTTAGCTTTGCTCCCACGAAAGAGTTAACCAGATATACTCAATTATTAAAAGTACTTACCTGGAGTTGATGCTCCTTGTACGATCCTTCTCGAAACCCGATAGCTAGGTCAGCTCCAAGGTAGTTTATTTCCCTGAATCCTGATGGAGTCCACATCGACTACTAATCTCAAGACGCGCAACCACCTAGTCGCTGTTCATTTACGATAATACTTGAAGTTCATGCTTAACTATCAACGCTTAACCATTAACTCATATACTCAATGAGAAGCACTTAAATATTAGCTATATTTGCATAAAATCAAATCATCTCTAAGGAAAGCGGTTTTTAAACTATAACAGCAGTTAAAGAATATTTTTCTCAAGAGGATTAGTAGAAAAATCCAAATAGGATTCGTTACAATGAGACATCAAAATTAAAATATAATCTGGTTAAAACATGGTAGCGTCAAATCACCCGGTATAGCGGTTGCGTAGAAGGCTTCCAAGCTCACATCTTCTGCTTTCTTTCTATGAAGATACTTAAAATAGCAAATGTGAATACAGTCCTACCACTTGTACCACAAGGCCTTGTGGGAAATAAGAGATTCTCTCATCCTCGCCTAGAAATGTGGGAGGAAGAGAAGGAAAAGACAAGCCATATCCAAAGACACTCAATTTATTGATCACACTATCAACAACACAAGTTCAAAAAATCTTAAAAAAAAGATGCACCCACTCGAAACAATATGTGGGTATATAACGACGTACGCGATGTATGAGAAGACTTTAAATATACTTATGAACTTACTTCAAATTCGCATTTCCTTTCTTAGCCATCTAAGCTCTAGTTAATCTTTAGTGATCAAGCGTCACTTTAATCATTACAATTTGCAAATATCTGTGTAACTCTAACAATTCGATTAATATCTGATCCGCTAGTAATCTATCCAATCTCTCTCACTTTTTCTCCCTAAAGCTTGAAAGGCTGGACTATATATAACATACCTAATTTAAATAATCATGTTTTCTTCTTTAGAGGATTCGTTGGAAATAAAATAGTTTTCAAAGACCAAGGATTTCCCAAGAGGACATATTATTAGAAAGGACGCTGGCCCTCGTTAACACTCGATATGCTAGAAAATGGGCAATACAAAATGAATCCAATATCGATATTGTAGCTGGCGGATAGCATATTGATCATTCTCTTCATTCTCATGCTTTTTGAGGAGAAAGTGCTGGAACTTTAGAATAGATTATCATTTTTTTTATTATTCTATTCTACGTTGTGTTCAAGATATTGTTGAAAACAAAATTAAAGAGGATCTACGTCCTTTTCAGTTAATATCTTAAGATGACAATGCTAACTTTGCCGCTTGCCATCAATTGTGCGCAGTAACTAATCATGCTCTGAAATGAATAGTCACTCCATTTAAGACAAGTAGTACACACAGACAAACACACACACACACACACACACACACACATATATATATATAAAATCAAGATGGATAACTAACAAAACTAAAAAAAAATAGGAGCTAAGCTATTAGAAAATCTATCAAGAACCTGAAACATGGTACTTGTAAGAAAATATAAAGAAAAAGTCATTGGACTAAAATAGATAACTATTATGATTTTTAAAGATGTCACTTATTTAGGACAGTGATGTTATTTAGACATTTATCTTGACACACACAATATATATATCATTCAAACTTCCTTGAGGTAGTGAGTGAAGAAATATTAACGGGGTATTGTTGAGATACACGTGTGCTTTTGGTAACAGACCTCGTAATTTTGAACCATGGTCAAGTGACGAGGATGACACTTGAGCTGGCACACCCTCCCTAACTTTCACACCACACCAACGGGAGGACGTTTCAGTCTCGACATATTTATCGCTCATCGCCCTGCTCTGCAAACTAGGTCTTCAGCGGTACTAAGCTCGAACTTATAGCATGCCAGCCACGAGTCCGTTAGCTTGACCACTAGGTTACTGCAACCACTCACACAAACTTCTTTGAATAATCAATTTGTATATAACTTTTTACATAATGCATAAAATTTTTATAAGTATTGCAGTAATTCAAATGAAAGAATTTTGTTTAAAAATTAAGTTTTGAATCTCATATTCAATCTAACTTATTATAAATCCCTTTTTGTTTATTCCCGTGATTCTGAATTTAATTTATATATATTTTACAAGATAAATGTTTTGATAATTGCCAATAAAACTGTGTTACCTTTTGTTGATTACTTATAAAATCTTAATTAACAATGGAAAAAAATATATGTTTTAAGCAGATATTGGAAATCAGTTTTTACATGAAAACTCATAACTTCCTTTCACGAATTATTATTTATATCTAGCTTAGTTTTCGATTTTGCTTAAACATGGAATATTATTTAATAATGTTACTTTTTTGTTTAAAAAAAACAAAGTAAGTAAGTATAAACTATATTGCTTATAAAACATATAAAGAAATTAATATAACAATTGATTCTGAAAGTTCACAAAAATTTCATAATTAGTGAGACGTCAAAAAAGTATTTTCACTTCTTCTCAGCATCCCAGACACTCAATAGGGCTTGTCTATTCATTCTCTTTTATCAGGTACAGCCAGCAGTCTGAAAACTTGAGAGGAGGCGAAGGGACCAAGCTAGTAATCGAGAAGGCTGAAAGAGAGGACTCAGCTTCCTTTACCTGCACTGCGATGAACGACTTTGGAGAGGATTCCATGAATTTTCAATTAACTGTCCAAGGTAAACAGATTTCGAATTTTTCCTGGTAAGAAAGTCGTATCTTTTATGTCCCTTGGCTCGTGATGTATTGGGTAATGCATCACGGGATGTGAAAGGCAAGACTTTCAATCTTTTTTTTCCTGACGCGGTTCAGCGTAGAAGAAATATTGAAACTTGAAGGATAGATTTCGCTGACCTCGCTTCACGGTTTTCGATCTTGATGGCGTTTGATCTCATGGAATTGTAATTTGAATCCGATATTTGCATAAAGAAAAATTGTATTCTGTAAGGAAATCCTAGATAGTATTATATATATATATATATATATATATATATATATTTCCGTTTTGAGAATTGGTGTGCATCGATGAAAGATTGTAAATATATACGTATCTTTTTCATTTTGAACAAAAAGGAACTTGTTTCGTTTTTCGATTAAAATATATTTTTATATCACAACCTAACCAACGCTTATTTTATGTTTACTTTTCAAGTATATACCTTTTCATCGTAAGTATGAATAGGTTGATATTTAATATTAACGAATTTTCATTACTCCATTTTTGCATACAAAACAAATTTAAAATTAGAAAGGCACATTTTTTTTGCCAAATATCTCATTGAAACAGTATACATTTTAATAATTATGCTTCAATAATACTTGAAGAAATAAATATTTACATTCATTGCTCAGGATACAGTGTAATTTAAGTATCATTATTTATTTTATAAATTTAATTAGTGAAAATTAAAAATATCTACTCAGCAAAAGTTTTAAAAGTCAGATATAATAATATTTCTTTTTTAGTTAAAAAATATTCCAATAAAATCATGTACTTTCATTGTTGATAAAAAGTTTTATTTCTTTGTTTTAGTTTCAATTAAAGTTTTGAATAAAAGCGTAAATTTTAACAAGAATTGTCAAAATTCATACATACATATATATATATATATCAATAATCCCTAATGGAAAGAGAAATAACTTAAGCATAAAAATAAAAAGTAATCAAACAGATGTTGGATACTTTAAAATATGAATGCAGTAGTATTATAAACAATGCTGATTAAGGACAGCTGTTAATTTTATGTGAAAAGTTTGGTTTATATAGTTTTTGTGTCTCTTTTAACCTTTCCCCTTTCTGTTTTTAATACTAAAGTAAATCCTATTGAAAGTAATGGATTGAAGCTGTACGTGCTTAATAAGAAAAATGTTACCAAAGGTACATTCAAATATGTTTAAATAATGATGAATCATTGATCAATAAGCAAACTATTACCAGATTCAGTATCGAAACACAGAATAAATTTTACAATATTTTAGTCTCAATTGTAGCATAGCAGTTATAAAGTTATTTTTGCTGATATTTTAATTATAAGCTAAGTAAACAAAGATAAATAATAAAATTATAGGAGTATATAACATCAAAACTATATTTGTATTTGTTTACAACAGGTGTCGGCAACATTTTAGCTGAAGCATGCTAATCCAGTCTACCAATGTGATTTTGCACGCCGCACTGTCGGATATTTTTGAAATAATTCGAGTTCTACAATAATGCATACAGAGTTAGAGAATATAGGTCAATAATGTAGATTTACAGTTTTATTATATATTAATTTTGAATCATTTAAATATATTTATTAACATAAAAGTAAACAGTAACAAAATTTAGCTATTTCTTCAACAAAAATAAAAGAAAAATAAAATTGTTCATATATGTTTCAAATTTTAAAGTATTTACTACAATAAGAAATAGACGACATAAAATAGAAGTATTTTCATTCATTATAGCTAAATAAAAAGATAAATAAAAATTTTAATCCTGATCTAGGGCTTATAAAGCTTTATTTTTATATCGCAAAATCAGGAACAGGACTTTCAATTAGACATGATTCTGAGCATTTAGTTGTAAAGCAATTTATTTGCGGATTTGAAGAATTTTTCAGTACAAGAAAAGATTTTTTACTTATGTAGAACCAAAAGCGTAAAATAGAATGCATGCAATTTTCTCTCTTCAAACAAGTATATGTCTCCAGGAATGATATTCAATAATTTTCAAAATAGCAGTAAATTTATCTTTGAGAATTAGTTATTTTCAGACTTTTCATTATTCCATAAATGTCCATAATTCTGAAGATGTTTGCCGAATAAGATTAATTACAAATTTATCATTTTGTAAGCACTCAAAAATCCACAAATTTGTAGAGTCGTGCAGAGGGCCACTGAGAATTGTACCACGTGTCACATGTGGCACGCGTGCCATAGGTTGCCGACTGCTGGTTTACACCATAATACTGTTAAAATTAAAATTATTGTAATATATGATTATAAGAGCTTCTGATACACCTCTATTAATTGAATATATAGGGAATTAATAGTAGATATTGCACTTGTGGGAATATGAATAGTAACTACTTTCTCTTTATAATTGTAGCAAACACTATTAGTCTATTAATAGGAATTTAATCCATGCAATTTAGAATTTCCATACACCTATATATATGAATATATATATATATATATATATATATATATAGGTTTGAAGAAAGCCACTAATAGCAATGCAATATTTGTTTGCATATTTTAAGATGTTCCTGATGCTCCGCAAAACCTAGAAATTCATGACGTAGGCAGTCGATCGGTTAGGCTGACATGGAATCGCCCATTTGATGGTAATTCTCCAATCAAACGATATACTACATCATGGAGACGGATTGATGGTAAGATTATATTTTATTTTAATTTATTTTTCTTTTTGAGGTAAAAATGTAGCCCGGTTGAAAAAAATTAGGAACTTCTTTGCTTCTCTACGTTGGAGTCTAATTTTCTATTAAATTATGTATAAGAGGAAAAAATGTAAAATAAATAAATAAATAAATAATAAACAAACAAATGTACGAACAACTTAAGGTCTCATTATAAAATCCATAATAATAACCTAGTATTTACATATTTGTAATTACTTTACTTACTAATTAAAATACTATTACTCTTAAATACAGCTATGATTACTTATTTTATTATACATATATATAAGATAAAAGTATAATTTCTTTTTTGATACAGCATGAGCATCAGCACCCTTCCATAGCTTTTTGCGAGTTTCAGCTCCTTCGGTTCAGTATTTGATTTTTGTGTCTGCTGTTAATGAAGTTGCATTTTGGTTGTGCGTCGCGCAAAATGGAACAGCGGAATTTGGAGCAACGTTGTGCTTTTGAATTTTGTGTTAAGATTAGAGAATCGGCAAGTGTGACATTTGGAAAGTTAAAGAAAGGCTATGGGGGATCTTTTTTTATACCGAGCTTAAGTTTTCCTCTGTCACAAATCGTTTTTGGAAAGCAGAAAACTCGTTGAAGATGAACACCGTTCAGGGAGGTATTCAAATTCAAAAACCAATAAAAACATCGAAAGTGGGAACACTCTAGTCAGATCAGACCATTGCTTAACATTAAGAATGTTAAGTGAAGAATTAAATTTCAACATATTCACCGTTCATCAAATTTTGACAACATTTGCACATGTAAAAGGTCTGTGCCGAAAAACGTCACAATTAAGCAGAAGGACATTCGAAAATACAAGTGTCTTGATTTTGATAGAATAGCTAATGAGCACAATTTCTTTAGTCGTGTGTGATTACAGGTGATGATTCATGGGTTTTTAATACGATCCTGACATCAAGAGGCAAATTGAGGAGTGGCACAGCGCAAAATCTCCTCGACTAAAGAAAGCTCGAATGAGCAAATCGAAGATCAAATCACTGCTGATTTACTTTTCTGACAAAAGAAGAATCATCCAATCATCCTTAAGGAATTTGTTCCTTTAAGACAAACTGTCAATCAATTTGTTTTTATAATAACGTCCTTGAAAGGCTCAAAAAAGAGTCATTCGCGTGAGACCAAACATTACAGACAAATGGATGCTCCATCATGACAACGCCCCATGTCACACTGTCCTCCCCATAACAGAACCATCATATGTTTTACCTCAAAAGGCATTCATGCAGTTCTCCAGGCCCTCCCACCCTTCCTATTTACCTGACCTCAGTTCCTGTGACTTTTTCCTTTTTCCTAAACTGAAAAATGTCCTCAAAGGACGTCATTTCGGGACTTAAGAAAACATCCAAAAGTGTGTGATGGACATTTTGAAGACCATACCGGTTGAAGACTTCCAACGCTGCCACCAACTATGGGAACGATGCCTCCATCGGTGTATTACTGCCAAGGGAACTACTTTGAAGGGAATAACATTGATTATTAGAAAAAAAAATAATAACTTGCTTAAATAAAAAAATCACCCATAAAATAACAACACACTTCTTTAAGGTATCCGACTACTTTCGGAACCTTGATTTTGTAAAAGTGTATAATATTTATGATATTTAATGTCACTTATATTAGAAATTGTATATAAAACTGTCTTAAGAACATTATTACCATAAAAAAATTATTTAAGTACAATATTTTGACAAAAATTGAACATAGAATGACCCCTTTTCAAAATATTCTCCTTTATTGAAAAATGCTTCTATTATAATAATATTTTGCCTGTATATAACTCAGACCTCTGTACAGAGGCTGAACTAGAATTCTTGAAATATATAACTTAGTAGTGGGTTTATCCACACATTTTACGACAACAGAGGGGATCAATTTTAAGAAAAATAACGCCGATAACTATTTAAATTGATTATAACTCTGAAAATGTGAATTTTTCAAAAATCCTACTTCAGACTCTTTGGACAAGTTTTTACTTTATATAAGCTAAATATAATTATTTTAGAAGTATTTTTAATGAAAGGAGAGCATTTCGAAAAAAAAATATTATTCTAAGTTAATTTTTCGTACAAATAATGTAAATATAAATATTTTTTTTTTGTCAAAATGTCCTTAAAATAATTTTATACATATATTCTAATCTAAGTGACACTAAATATCATGAAAAATATCCATTTATGCACTTTTTTTAAATTAACGGTTCCGAACGTAATCGGATACCTTAAGAATCATTTGTGAATTGTTGGTATCCTCCAGATTACTCCGATAGCACGTCACAATTACGAGTGAGTGAGTGAATATAAACGTTGCACACTGTTCAGCTATATGAGGGTTTTTGGCGATAGAACTCGTAATTTTGAAACATGGTCAAGTGACGAGGATGACACCTGAACTGTCATCTCCTCTTCTAAGTACCACTCCACACCAACAGGAGGACGTTTGAGCTTTCGAAAAGTTTTAACGTGCATCACTCCCTACAATTACGAGAGTATATAAGGGGAATATATAAGGAATACAGGCAAAGAAATAAAATTGCTCGCAAGCGCTTTATAAGCCTTTCAAAGCAATAACCGCATAGTTATGACACAAAGCTTCCCTTTTTTGAATTTTTTAAGTGGTAGAATTATTGGCCGTCTGGAATGTGGGTGTACCCAGCGGGAAGTAACCACCCAAAGTGTCATCTCCAGGATTCGATAACGATTCCTAGATGATGGTATTGTGAGTAAACGTTACAGCACACGTCGTCTTGAGTTACAACGACGAATGTGGGCCGGTATTTTACACTTACTGCCAAAAGAAACAGACGGAGTACAGCCTCAGACCTGTCTCGTAAGCTCTCTTCAGCCACTGGTACAACATTTGCAAAGCAGATAGTGTACAAACGCTTAGACAGATTAGTCTATATGCTCATAAACCTGATGGATGTGTTCCACTTACTGGAACTCTCTTTCGCCTGCTTTTTACCTCGAGTTGAAAGCATGCATTGTGGACACCCCAACAGTGGTTTAGTGTGATGTTTTCAGACAAGTACAGGTTTAGCTTGCAGTATGATTCTAGCCGGACATTCAAATGGAAAGCACAAAGTACCCGTTACCACAGTGCTTCTCAAAAATTCAATATTTGCAACCCAATATTCAATCATAATTTTCATCGCACTTTTCTCCCCCTTCCATACAATAACAATGCATTTAATTCAGTAATACACTTTGACATTTTAGCTACAATACGATTTTAACTTAAGGGTCCTCGGCGTGAATAAATGTCTCACTCACCCAAAGCGTTAATTGACCCATACTTATTTATACATCTTTCCGGTACGATCTTTTTAGTGCACTGTTATTCATAAAATTATTCTGAAGACTTAGGAATGCAATAAAAGGATCTTTGAAATGTTTGCGAAGGATTTACTTATTTCAGAGGATTTGATTATTTATTCTTTTCCTCTCTCCAACCATACATCATTACGTGCGCCTACGTAAAAAATGGGGTCACCCCTCAATGGGGGCAATGGGGAGCAAATCACGTATTTTTAATTCAGCAGTAAAGGAAATTATTATAAACCGTACAAATTATCAATATAAGTGTTAATTTTTGTATATTGTTTATATATGAGAAGACCATGGAGTCATTGGTAATTATTAATGTTGTTCTTAATTTAGTATTGTTAAATTAACTAAAAAATGCATTGTGCAGTGCAGATACATTTATAAATGTATTATATCAGTGTAAATGTATTTTACTTTTTATTCAACCAGAATGTGTTTATTTTCAATAAATTAATAATTCTTTTAAATAATCTTTTAGTTTCAACTTTTTATATGCTCGTGCTCCCACGTAGAGTTATCACCCCCCCCCCCCCACTAGGGAACATAGCCCACAATTTGAAAAACGCTGAGTTACCACCGAGAGAAAACCATTGAATGACTCTGTTTCAGTGGTGCACGATTGCTCGTTGAGGGGGTGAGAATTAATGTGTGTTCCAGATCTGACTTATATGTTCAAATTGAAAACATGATAGGCAAAAACTATCGGCAGGTAAATGTGGAACAACTTGTACGTATGCTTAGGGTGGTGCCAGGGCTGCAGAATTTGTTTTTTATGGATCACAACGCCCGTCCACACCATGCAAACATCATAAACGAATGTCTTCAATAGGAGGATATCACCGGTATGGACTGGCCACCATTCTCACCAGGTATAATCCGATATAACTTGTGTGGACATGCTTGGTCGATGAGTTTTAGCCCTTCAACTAACTCCTGCATGTCTTCCGGATCTTCGAAGAGCATTGCTCGGTGAGTGGTGTAAAATTCCCCAAGATAAGACCGAAAATATGATATTAGGAATGCCCAAGTGCTGTCCTTACGGTATTGCATCGTCTGGGAGACATACTATGTATTAACCATCGTACTAAGCATGTAATATTGGTTTTTGTAAATAAAGTGTATGTGTGTGTGTGTCTGTTTTTCTGTGATTTGCTCCAGGAAGCAAAGATTGTAATTCGTATTAATAATATCAAACATACAGCATCTATTTACTTTTTATATAAGTTTCATTTTTTTTTTTTTTACTTCTGACTCTTTCTTCGCCTGAACTTGCATTATTCTTATTTTATGAACATGAGTAGATGTAAGAAAAAGGACATTCAATTACAACCCAATAATAATTTTGAAGGTCTTACAACTACTTATTTATTAGGTTGGCCTTACAAAAATTAAGTTTCTGCAAGAATGATAAAAAAAAAATGTCAACCACAAATATAATAATTTCAACAAACAAACTAAATAACTAATAAAATTTTTATTTGAATGATACATTTGAATAATGAGCTTGTAGATTATAACATTGACAATCCCTTTTGATATCTTGAAAAATAATGATGTATTTTAAAGGGTATTTTCGCGTTGTACATATCAAAAATTTAAATACATAGCAAAACCCTATTCTATTTATAAATAAGACAATAAATCAATAATTTAGAATAAGCGTATAATGGATATATAATATAAGTGAACAGTAAATATGTAATTTTTAAATCAATGGTAAATATAAGAAACTTGATTAGTTTTAATTTAGTCGTATTTATCTTATGAAATAGTTAGATACGTTTTAAAAATTTATTTTAATTAAATATAATTTAATATGTATCAAAAAAGATTAAGAATACTTATACGGTAATATATTTTTCTCTTTGGTTAAAATAGCAAAATTAAAGAATGCACTTTTACAAAACTTCTATGCAATGTATGAAAGTTCCTGAACAGACTTTAATTAGAATGAAAGAATTATTTATACAGATTAAAACTGTCTGAGACACATGGAGGAAGGGGGTTAATACTGAATTCCACCATTATTGGTTTAAATATTACACAGTTAAAACACTTCTTTCTTGAAAAGGCATTGTATAATAATACTAATAATTTTACTTTGAAAAGTGGTTAATTATGTGAACAAATATTTAACCTTAAGGCACGAAAGTTTTATTTTTTATTAAAAAATGGAATAATTTTTAATTTTTTGTGTAAAAAAGTATCTATTTTTAATTTTATTCCATATATCGGTAATATGGATTTTATAGTCAATTTAAGGATAATTTAATTAGTGAGTATAATTGAATTTCCATCGAAAAATTTAAAATGACTTTTAAATCCAATGCAATTTTAATTTAGTTTTCAAATTATATTCGCAAAAAACGAATAATTAACTTTTTCAGATCAAAATACGGAAGGTTATCGTATATTTTTTTTATTATGTTTAGTCAATTTGCTTAACCTCTTAAAATAGGTAAAAGTCAATAAAATTAATATTATCTTTCTCTAAACCACCCAAAATTCGAATAATTTATTTCTTAATTCAGCTTTATTTCTCCCTTCCTTGCCTTCTTCGTGCATTGCCTAATATCTCGGCTCTGAATCTTTTTTGAGTCTCAGAATGTTTCGCTCTAATATTCTTACACGGAATACTTATAAAATAAATTATAAAGCAGCATGGGGCCGAAATTTTCTTAAGTCAAGAGTAAAATAAGAAAAGTACCCTTGCTGGCCAAAACAGTTCAATTATTGAAGAGGAAAAAAGAAATAATATTTGAGGGAGCCCATCGTGATCACAAAATTTGCCACTTCTGCTTTAAGACGTTTTATTTTTAAAAAAATAATATAATATTAATTCTGATATTGATTGATACAAATATAATACTTCAAAATCAATGTTTCAAAAAATATTTAAATGTTTTTTCTATGAAATCCTTTTGCTTTTCAGAGTTACTTGAGTGTAAAAGACAAAGCCATGTGCATTTCATCTTTTAATTTATCCAGGATTTCCCGTTTCTTTTGCTGTCTTAATTGACTTAAAAACCTTATAATTAAGAAGTATATAATGGATACCATAATAATAATGTATTCTCTTCTATTTTATAAGACACATTCATTTTTAATAAAGATAAAGCAATTTTCTGTATTTTTAATGAACTTCAATGTTAACAGAAGATCTGAAGAAATTTTAGTAAGTTTTTATGAAAAAATATCTGGAAGTAATATGAGTGTACTTTACGAGGAATGAAATCAAATATAACACATTAAATTCGCAAGTTTTGGAATACTTAAATACTGGGAAAAGAAGTTAGCCTCATATTTATTTTGGATTATCTATAACTGAAATGAAAAATTTGCTAATACTTCTTATCATAAACTGAAACAATGTAATTTAGCAGTTATACCAGTATTACTAAAAAATGTTATGGGCCCAATATTACTAATAAGCGAGCTGATTGTGACCAGTTTAAAAGAAAAGTTCAGAGACTGCATTTCTAGATTTTATTAGATCTTATTACTAATAAGCGTGTTCACATTTTTAGTAACATTTGACTTTAATTATAAAAATAAAATACTCTGTGAGTTTTATTGTATGCTAAATATAATAGATATAATATCTTGTTTTCTTTGAAAATTATTTAAGTAAAACTGATTTTTCTCTTGGTCATATTATACAATTTCAATTATATTTTGCACACTTTTCCTACTTTTGATGTTTGAAAATGTTATCAGTAAGTTAAACAATAAAATCTTTTATAAACGTGTTAGAAAATTATCCGGTATGAGCTGTTTATATGAACACACACGATAATTGCATGGAAAAAGTGATGTTAACAATTCATATTCTTTTAAAAAGAAATATCATTAAATGTATTCTATTTTGTACGAAAAAAAATCGATTCCAGTATTGGGACTTTAAAAAAACTATTTATAATAGATAAGTGCAAAGTCTTTTTTAATATTTTATAGATAGTTTTTATAATTATCTGTTACCCTACTCGGTAAGTTAATCTATATTTGTTATTAATCAATTCTCAGTGTTTCTCAAACTTTCAATATTTGTAATCCAATATTCAATCATATAACTTTCATATAACACACCCTTTCCCTCTATACATTAACAATATTTTGAATTAAATTATACTATACTTTGACTCTAAAGCTGCAATACGACTTTAACTACTTAAGTGCCACCGGCATATATAAATGTATCGCCCAACCAAAACGTAAATTTTCACGGATGTATATACGTCTTTCTGAAGTACGATCTTTTCTTTGCAATAATATCCATAAAATTATTCCAAAGGCTTTGAAATGCAATAAAAGGAACTTGACAGTGTTTGCAAAAGGTTACTTATTTCAGATAATTTGCTTATGCATTACTTTTCTTCCCAACCCCCAAATACATCACATGCACGTGCCTATATGGAAAAAGGTGGCATTTGAGTGCAAATCACGTAACTTTTAATCGACAGTTAAGGAATTAATTATAAACCATACAAATTATCAAGATAAGTGTTATTTTTTGTCTGCAATTTTAAAAAGGACAAGGCCATGAGATCAATGGTAATTATTAACCTTATTTCTAAATTAGTATTACTAAATTAATTTTAAAATACGTTGTGTGGTACTGATATATTTATAAGTGTATTAAATCAGTCTAAATATGTATTTTATTTTTTATTATGTAAAAATGTATTTCGTTTGTTTACTTTTAGCAAATTAAAAAAAAATTTAAAAATAATCTTTTGTTTTCGATTTTTCAATATACTTGCATCCCCTCTTAGAGTTATTACACCCCCGTAGGGTGCAAAACCCCACAAAGTATGAGAAATGCTGACTTAACATAATTTTTTTAAAAAAAAAGCTATAGCAATGTGAGCTTTTTCATTTTTTAACTTCTTAACGTATACTTTTTATTTATAAATATTTATTTCTTTATTTAACTAAATGATGTTGCTTTATCTCCATGAAAATCAATGTATTTTTTCAGCTCTTAAAAATAAGAAACTACCCAAGAAATACGATAATGCTTTAAAAATGCATAGTTATTATCTTTTATGGCTTAAGAATGCAATAAATTACTTACTCTTCTCAAGACCAAAATTGAAGTATATCACGATCAGTTTCATAGATGACTCTATATGACACTGCGATGTCAAACAAAGCTGACAAGTCAGAAACTTTCCATTAAGACTATAATTATGCGGCATTGTCAAAATCCTATGAATTATTAAAGTTCACCTAACGCATAAACGTCCTGGTATCATGTACTAGACTCCATCTCTCCCCTCCTAACGTCCATATTCTCCGTCAAGATCACAACTCACCCCCTTTAGAATTGCATTACAAATATATGCTAATGAGGCAATCATGGAAATTTGCTTGCGTAAGAAGTTTTTTCCCTAGCATGGTTATTTTATTTCTCTCTGCTGTTGAAAATGCGAAAGTCATTTGAAAGAATCGGAGCATGAATATTTCTCTCGCCATTACATTTTAGTGAGTGCATCTTGATTTTCAAGAAGTTCCTCTTCGTTTTTTTTTCCTGCATGCTGCTCTTCTAACATTAACCAAATGCGAATTCAATACCTACATAGCGGAGCTCGCCTTATCTCGGAATCAATGTTTCCGTGTATCAAAGTTGGAAAAGATAAGCTAAAAAGAAGTTATTCTTTCTTAAGGCAGATTTAAAGTCGTTCATTATTTTTCCTGCATAATCAAATTGAGATTGTTCCAACGTTCCATCGGAAATTTCGTTCCAGAAATCTGCATAATCATCGCTTTTTTTTTGTATATAATAGCAATGAAGTATTGGTAAGAATAGGTTTTGAATTTAAAATGATGCAGAAGAGTAAATTTAAAGATTTTATTTGTCTTGCGGCACCCTTAAAAGTAAAATGAAAAATTGGCACATAAACTTAATAAAAATAATATTTGTCGAGATGCAAATTCTAAAGAAGAAAAAAAAAATCCATTGTAATAAATAAAAAAATACGGCTATTAAACATAGATCACTTAAGTTATAATTTATAAACTCTGTAATTTGTATAGTGTATATGCAAATAAACATATTTTTTTTTCAGATATATTTTCAGAAACATGAAAATAAATCGGTACTATCATATTATTGTAACCATATTGGCGACATCGAATAAAACTTCGTGAATTCCAAAAACAAAATATGCTGTCAGGGATAAGGAGCAAGTAATCAAAAACTAATATTTGAAAATTAACAAGTAATTACAAATAAATAATAATCAATAACAAAGAAAACTAAATTCTATTATTAAACTTTATTGCTTAAGAATTCGAATAATCCCAGATTCGCATTTTAGTTTTCGAACTTGCCATATCAGCGAACTGTTAGGCTTATAATGGAAGCAAGCAGGGAAATATAAAGGTTACCAATGGTTACCAATTCAGCACCTTCGACACATGAGAAATCAGGGTTGCTAATTAATTTGGTGATTTACCTTGAATATTGGAATGTGGTTTGGATAGTACGTAAAAGTATCAGTAATTCAATTAAAATTTGTAGAATAAAAAAATTTGAATATTAATAAACTAAAAAGAAGAAATTGTATGAAAATTAATTTTGTAATAAAAAAAAAAGTAAATATCTTAATGTTACTTGAATTTAATAGAAATGCTACGGAATTTAATTGTACCATTCTACAGGACTGTTATCAGCAACTACTGTAAACAATGTTATTAATAGACACTTATCAAGGTTGTTATAAATGAGCATTTCAATTTTCTTTTTCTTATTCTTTCTTATTTTTGTAACTTTATCTCAACGTTTCATTTGTGCCCATAAGTTACAATTCAGAAATCTTTCTTGTGATGTGTCTATTTATTACATAAATTATGTACTCAGAATTTTGAAACATCCAGTATATAAAAATTAACACAATACTTATACTTTTAAATGGCATATTATAGGACAATAAATACCTATAAAAAGGAGTGTAATTTATTGCAATAATGTAAAGTACCATAAATATTATTTTAAATGTTTCTTATTTAACAGTTTCAATTGTTTAACAATTTGATTATGTATCGAAAATCTTCTATCTATTTTTTTAAGTAATAACTTTCTAGTTTTAAATAATAACCTAATTTTTTTAATATGCAATATATGCTAATTTCGTAATGCATTGTTCTTGTCATATTAATACTTAAAAATGTTATGTTTTTCTATTTTTAAATAATGCATGTTTAATAACTTTACTACTTAAATTTTTCTAACTCTTTAAAATCAATACTTAATAACTTTTCTTGAAAGAATTTTTTTCACAAAATTTGGAATGTAATCCAATGATAACCAGATTTTTTTTTTTTACATTTTAACAATGAACACTTCTTCTCGGAGTTTCATATCATACAAATATTAGGAAAACATTTTAATAACAAATATTTTTGGTGATGTAGATTTAAGTTGTAAGTTTTTAGAAAAAGTATACTTTAAATTTTATACTCTAAATTTAACAGGGGTATTTGATTCTTTCTTAGAAACACATTTTAAGACCTCATTCATTTGTATCTAAACTTAAGCAGGAAACGTGCTGAAGTATAATGTAAATGTACGAGTTAATTATAGATTTAAAACAAGGGAAATATTTAGTTAAAATAAATGTTTACTACATACACACATATAATCGCAATAAATGTCGTATACAACTATTCTAAAATCTTTAAATTCTTAAAGTCAGAAATCCTGTTGCAGAATATGTCGGTGATGGAACAATAATTCAATAACATATCTTTTTCATAATTCAAACAATTATTATTAATATGCGTAATTTATTTTTACAGTTACAAAAAAAGAAAATGATATTTTAAGAGTAATACTTGTTTTAAAATGTTATGCGGTAATTACTTAGAGGAGCATAGACACAAGTTCGATATCTAATTTATGCATTCGTTACGGTTAAACGTTAGAATTTTATTGAATGTGCACCAAGAAATAATTATAAGCACTTTACCATAAATTGCAATAAGTAGTTTTTAATATAAAAAAATATTAAAAATTTTGATCTATCTTATTTCTTGATGTCTCTTTAATTGTTGCCAGATGTGATTTAACATGAATAATACATTATTTTCAATATTTTTATTTAATTTGATTTGATTAATATGAGGTATTAATATAATGATACAATGTTATAATGCCTATCAAACTATAACAAAGCTTTACTGTATGCGGATATAAACATTTTTCATTTTTTGTTATTGTTTATGAGTCTTCCAAATGTGAAACATACTTAATTAAGTAGTTTTATTAATTACCATTAGTACTAAATAATTCAATCGATTTCTTTTGTTAATTCCTAACTATTATACTCTAAGATATAATGCTTGGTATTTATCACATAGTGCTGTAAATTTTGTATCTAACATAGTCTGCATAATCATTTTTCTTCGTATGAATTTTCCTTAACAATTTAGTACTTTTTCGTAAAGTTTGAAGAGCGGTTTTTTTAAATAATCAATTTATTAATAGTAATATTTCTGACAGTTAAAACAATAAGAACAAATATTCCATTGATAATAATCCATAAACCTTTCAAAAGCTACTAATTAATTTATTCTAAGCATAACAATAATTGATTTTGTTTTTATTATAAAAGGAATTTTTAATAATATTGTTTTTCTTCTTTTTAATTTTTTATTTTTATGGTGTTTTAAAAATATCTTAAGAAATTAGTATGCAGGTATTATAAAAGTCTTTGCTTAAGAGAATACAAAGTATTTTGCTACATTATAATGATAAATTATTTTTAATAATAAAAAGAAACTAGTACAGTAAGCCTTTATAGTGTGAACAACAATTTATTTTTTTTTAATACAGCAGCTTTAAAGTATCCAAGAAAGTAATGCTTCAAAAATAAGATTCTTCAAAACTTTAAAGAAAAGCAATCTCTCAATAATTTTAATAAAAAAATCGCTGACATTTTATCTGATAACTATTATCAAAGTATCTCATGAAACTTCTAAAATCTACAGGAAACTTTTTTTTATGGAAGAGCAAGAGGTATAGTTCCATTTCTAAGAACATCACAAATTCTTTTTTTTAACCCTTCAAACGTTGTTACTTTGTTCATGGCCCTAGTCATTATATATAATGAGCTGTATCAAAAAACTTGCAAAATGTACTTTTAATTTACGTTTTGTATACATTTCTATTTAGTTTTCTTAATTTTTTTAATGATAACAATATTGACTGATCCTGATTTCAAAAGCAAATAAAGAAATTGAATTTATTTAAAATTTCAAGAAGTAATTACTTCTTTTATATCAAAAAAACCTCAGGTATATATTAAATTCACCAGAATTATTAAGCAATTATTTTTATAAAAGGACACCATTAAAAAGTAATATACGGAATGAGGGATAAGGATGTCAAGAAAATTCATCTGAAGCGAATTCATCTCTTTATGCCCAAAATATAAAGGAACATTTTGTTTCGATAGCAGACTGATTCAATAATATACTCTGCCAAATGTAGGAGTTTTGTTATATTACTTTTTGAAATCATTTCTACTTCGATAAAAATTGATGGAGATTAGGTGAAATAATAAAAATATAATACAAGTAAATGAGCTATTACTCGTAGTGTTCCTTCAGGACAGGTCTACCACCTTACCATTTAGTGGTATTCAAGAGTTACTTTTAAGAAAATTATGTTAATTGTATTTATTACTTTTATATTTCACAAATTTCAATGAAAATTTTAACAATTTAGAGAAAGTGTATCATATAAGAAAATCGTTCAAAGTACAATTTAATCCATCTTTGTGATTGTTGACTAAGGTTATCAAATGTTCTCATCTTAATTTGAATTAAAACGCTACGTTCCTATGTTTTTGCTTACTCTAAGTGAAAACAATGCATTAAAAGAAGAAATCCACAGTGAAAGAAATACGTGAACTTGGGAGAAATTTTTTTTCATTTGGATAATTACTTATGGAACCTGATTTTAAGGATTCCCTACTCTAACAACGCTTCCAGTTATACAAGATATGGTATTCTAATGCATTTAAAATAAATTTTAATCGTCATTTTTATCTATTATTGTTTAATCCAAATAATAATTATTAATGTATTAGGAGGTTCCACATTTTTCCCAAGATATTTTGATTATATATATATAGTCAAGTAAGATATTTGTAAACATTTAAATTAGCTCGTAAGAAACATTTGTTTCATTTAAAACCGTAGCTCTAAATTTGTCATTATGTATAGTAAAAGCAATATATTTATTCAGTCTTAGAGGTCTTATGTAATCGTAAGATAACTCCTCTTACAATACAATATTTGCTAGCTTAGTGGCCATGATCACAGACTAATAGGTAGCCTTGTAGGTGCATCTTAAATCTATTAAGGCTCAAAATCTGCATGTTGGCGTGGTGGTAAAAATATGAGAGTGGAGACCAGCTCATGTGTCGTCCTGGTCAATTAACCATCACCAAAGTCCATTACGTATTACCTTCTCGTTGCCTTAAGTCAGTGTTTCTCAAACTGTTTGGCGCGCGCCCCTAGGTGGCGTGATAATTAAGCCATGGGAGCGCGAGCATATCGAAAAGTCGAAAATAAAATATTTAAAAAAATTATTAATTTACTGAAAGGAATCAAAATAAAATACATTCTAAGATATTAAAAATACACATTTACAATGATATAATATACTTATACATGTATCAGTACTGCATAATGTATTTGATAATTAAAATTAAACACTATCAAGTTAAGAACAAGTTTAATAAATGCTACTGATCCCATGGGCTTGTAGAAAATTATATGCAAAATCTAGCACTTATCTTGATAATTTATACAGTTTATAATTAAATTCGTATTGTAATTTTATCACCAAATTACGTTATTTTTGGATTCAACGCATTATTATTGTATAGAGGGGAACTTATGATTGAAATTTGGGTCGCAAACATTGAAAGTTTGAGAAGCACTGCCTTAAGTGCTTCGTTAAGAAATACTCAGTTCCTGACTTCCAATCATTTCTGGATCTGAATAAAACTTTATTTTTGAAATATTATATTGATTAAAAATATTATATTTTCATATTTAATATGATTTCAAACATTTATTACGTATTAATTACACAAAAAACAGCGTACAACTAATCTAGGACAAAATATCAACTGTTGAATTTGAAGTTTTTTAAAATATACTACCACCACGTATTTAACCGATAAAAAACTAAAATCTTATCTTAAACATTTTTCCAGACAATAAAAATAAAAAAAAAGGATTCATGAACTAATTTTTTTAAAATAGAAAATCTAACATATTGTATCAAGGGGTTACATATTTTTTAAAACTTGTTAAAGATTATTTTTAATAAATTATTTCTTGTCACATTCTCCGCAAGCTACTACTACATATTTTCGGCGACGCATTCTCTCCCTAAGAAATAAGATATAAAGCCAAAATATGTCAAATTAAATAGCAATATTTTTAATTAGAGCTAATCATGTAATTTATTTTGATGTTTCTTAGAAAAAATAAAGCTCAAGTCTCGAGGACTGCAAAAATACTCTTTTTTTTTTCTTTAAAAATTATTAAAGAAATGCTGATATATAAGTAATTAAAAGATTAGCTTATCTAGAGGGAATAACAAGTGGATCAAATTATTATTTAATTAATTTATTGCTTCAAAGATTACCTTTATTTATTTTTGGAAAAATGCTTCAATTACTATATAAGATAAACTGAATATTTTCCTTTTATTCAGTTTACGTTGCCTATTTCCTTTCAATTATATAGTTTTAACGAATACTTTCTTGAGACTAGAATACACAAATTCAAATTAAATTAATTAAACTCATGCGTGAAATAATTATCGAAATTTGTGCTTCGGCAATCTTTCATTAAAACTCGAATTTAGTTTGTTTTTTTTTAAAAAAAAGAGAAACAGAACTTTGCAAGAAAGCTTAATGAAACTACATAAGCTGGAAGTTAAAAAAGAAATACTTAATTTTCACTTAAGAAACTACGATATTTCATTGAAAGGAATAATTAACTTTTATTATAATAAACTAAGGATGAAAAAGGGAGGGATTATATTTAAATATAACTAAATATTTTTTAATTATTTTTATGATCTTCTGTTAAGAGAAATATAGTGCTTCAAAAAGGAAGTGAGGTTAATTTTGTTTATTTAAAAATAAATAATAATATAAGTAAGTTATTAAGGTTTTTCCATAATTATTTGTGAATGTGTAAAAATATCCCTGTTGGTAAACTAAATACTGATAGTAACTTCACAAACACATTAATTAACAGATATTTCCACTATTATCAAGTAAACAATCATTAAAAAATTATACTTTAAATAATTCTTTTAATTATCATTTAAAATTACGTAAATTGTTTCTATTGTTAATGTTTTTTTTCTAACAAAATGGAAATTACATTTTAATGAACTTTTATTAAATTAGTTTTAAAAAAGAATTAGTTTTAAAAATAATTTTCTCACTGAGAAAAGTGTATTTTTTTTTAATATAGTGATTTTTTTTAAATATTCTTTATTTTGAAATTTATTTAAATACAAGCTTTAGAATTAGAAATATGTAGAAAAATTACTCAGGGACCATATACTTCATAACTCTTCTGAAACAGTTCACCTTCATAATATAAAAAAGATACAAAATATACTTACTAAGTTTTCGTTCGATACTATTAGTACAAAAAAAAAAAATATCTAATTCATTCATTTCGAAATCTTTTCTGAATTGGATTTGTCGTCAATTATTAAACAGATGCTTAAAAAAATACACGTAAAACTTAACAGTAACAATACTTTTCCCTTACAGATATCTTTTTCAATAATTTAAAATCTCATTGATTTTAAATTATCATAAACTTCAAATTTCTTAAAGAAATCTGATGAAAAAAGCATTTATTTGATTTATTTATTTTAAAAAATCCCCCCCCCCCTTTAAGTTAAATGATTATATTCTAACTACTACAGGATGAAAAGAAAAAAACCTCTTGTTCAAAATTATTTAAATCTTTTTATACTAATTGAATAGATATTTTTTAACGAATGATAGAATGGTTTAGACTTAGAACCAAGAATATCTCAAATTAAATAAAGGAAGCTTGACAAATTTTTTTTTCCCATTCATTAATAAAATATTGTCATACTAATACATTTTATACTAATTATTAAATATCCTGAATTCTCACTGGTCATGGTAACTTTAAAAGCTATTTGAACAAATTTAACTTAGTTCCATCATCTGCAATATGTACTCAGAGTTTCAAGTTCGCCAGAGAAATATTGACCTTATGATTGTGGCTCTCAAGGTCATTAACATAAATTTGTCTCTAAATTTTCACCAACTTATTTCCATAAGAAATGATGTTGAAAATTTCTGTAAATTCATTGTAAACATTTTAAATACATCATAACTCTTACATTATTTATTTCTTCCTTATATAGTATGGTTTATACTTACGTCTGTAGGTTCCGTGTCATATTTTTTGGTACATGGAGATTTATAAGTATTTTTAATAAAAAAAAAATCAGAAATATACTCAAGATCAACATAATGAACGGAAATCAAAAAATGTTCAAGAGTGATTAGTTAGTCTGTAATTTATAATGTATTAAGTTGTGTGTGTACTAAAAATAGAGACAGAATAATTAATAGCTTGCATGAAACAAACTAGGGGACTTCTTATAAGATTTGCACAAAAATTTTTACTTTAGGATTGGATTTGAATTAAATATAGAAATATTCATTAGCACCTTAATTTATTTTTATTTTGAACTGTTAATAATGATATTTATTTTTCACTAGATTAAAAAGCACAAATTCTATCCAGGGTATGATTTTGACGATTTTATGTTGTTTCGATATTAAGTAGGAATTATTTGATTTAAACTGTTTTTAAATTCAACAGTATGAAATATGTATGAAATTAAAAAATAAAAGCCCATTTTTTTTATTGGTTCCTTACACGATTCTTTGATTTATTAGAATTGCTATTGGTTGTTCTCAGAAACTATTTTTATTGACGATAATTAAGTGCTCCTTATTTTTAGTTCCATAATTATTTAATTAGTACAATTAATATATTTTAAATTAATTTATTGTCTTACACAATTCATTATTTTTATAGCAATTGTATACTATATTTTATGCTCCAATTTTAAGGGCACCTTATAAAATTGCATGTATATTTATTTTTGTCAATGCAATTTCTCTGTTAAATAAAATTCAACTTTTATATATGATTATAATATTGTATTCATGAGGATATTTATCGCAACAATGAAAAATAGAAAAAATTAAATTAGGAAGGTGTGCTTTGATATTTTTATTTGTTTTCTATTAAAACATAATTTTTTTTTTATTCTTATACCCTCCTTACTTTCAAATTTTGATTAAAGAGATAACAGGGCAAGAAATTCATGTTAAGATAGAGTTAGATAAGAATTAAGGAGATTAAAATGTGAAAATTTCACATTTCAATTACATCGTGACGGTACATGATCCTTCATATGAACTACGAATCCAGCACTTCTCTAACAGTACCTTTAAAGACTTAAGCCTCTATCTTTTCAAGCTCACTCAAAGGTTTAATATATTAAATTTTCTAATTCTACCCTTTTATTGCATATAACTCTTTTAGGATGGACTCTCTTAGAATTTTTAAGATGCTTTTAGAATGAATATATGTGTATTTAAACTGAAAGTATACCTAATATAAAAACTATGACATTAATTTAGGTCATTATGGTAAGCCGATTATTTCGGTTGATCAACCTCATGATACTATTATTTTAGGAGTGAATCTTAGTAAATATATATAAAGAACGAGAAAAAAATTAAACATGTAAATACAATTATTTATCGTTCTCAAAAAGAGTTAAAAGATATTTTTCCACAAAATTAATATCAACATTTCGTAATTTTATTCAAATTTACATTTTTTTTTTTTCGTCTATAAAATATAATTCCTATTTAATATGATACACATTTTATTTTCATTTTTGCATTGAAAAATTACTACTTGAAGTTAAATTTCACAGAAAACTAGGACCTGATTAGGAGACTGAAAGACGCCACTTCACTAATTGCTCGTTTGATTTACTTAAACGTTATTGTCCTTTCATTGAGACATATTCAAGTTGATTTGAAAACGGGAATATCTCTCGCAGTTTCATGAAATAATATCAGAATTAATGCCACTCCACAGCAAAAGCATATTTCATAAAAGAGCATAATTTATTTAAATAAAACCGATATTTTTAGACTCTAAGTTTATCAATTTTTTTGTAATGTCCTTCATTTTTAATAATTACCGCAGTCTTGTTATGTATGCTGTAAATAAAAAGCTGACCGTAAGCACAATAACTCTGTACACTGGCTGTGTTTCACTGCGTCAACAATAACCTTAGCATTGTAAGTTAGTTTTTCCGCAATTTTGGGCAAATAACACATGCGGCAAATGTAGAAAAAAAAAATTGTTCCCCACTTGACTCATTCAAAAATAAGACCGTACTTCACTGTTCTACTTTAAATCCTGATATAGTTTGGCGAAATTTACGACATTAGCAAATAAAATAATAATGAAAAAATTATCAAATTACAAAGCCTTGTCTTTTTGAAATATTTTAAGTACATTGAATGAGCAGAAAATACTTACTTCATTTGGAAAAATGTTTCGCCGTCTTACTTAAATCGGCAAAGAGCATCTTTTTTATGATGCATTCATATTGGTTCCATATATATTTATAGAAAAGAAACTGCTGGGAAATTCTAATGGTCACATATTTGCATCATTATCTGACTACAAATGAAAAACAGTATTCTTATATCAGACTTGATTTAGAGCTCCTTGTAAATAAGGTCTTGTTTCTGCTGATTGTCATGCACAATTGAAGCGAAAACGTTTTGTTAATTAGAAGTCTTCATTTATTTAATTGCGTATAAAACACGAAACACCGACATAAAACAAACCAGACAGCACAAATCAATATATTAACACACGACTGACTCACAAAAACAGCCTTTTTTAGCTCCAGAAATCTCATCTTTTTATAGTCAGAGTCAGCCAGAAGCTAGGAAAATCATATGATTTTCGATTAAAGCTTCACTGATTGGTCCAGATACTCCGGTTATGCAAGATTGCAGCTTTTTTTAATTTAAAAACACTGAAGTTTTATTTTTGTGTAGATCTTTTAATTACCCGTTAGGTGGGTCAACTAGAAGTTAATAATCACGTGAAGCCTTGGAGGGTGCTCAAGACTAAAATGAATTAAAATTTCTTGAAAGAAAATTTAAGCAAAGTGTGTTTGTGTGTGTGTGTGTGTGTGT
>BMAV01027605.1:244680-266827 GCA_019973955.1 Trichonephila inaurata madagascariensis
TTTATTTTTGCATATATATATATATACACAAAAATTTTTTTTAAAAAATGGAAAACACCTCCAAATAAAAATTCGATATTCTCAAAACTTTGGGTATTAATTTCTTTATACCAAATAAGCGAATAATTGTATTTTCAAGTCAATGACTGCCAACTTAGGTCATCTCACGGGTTAGATCTGTTACACAGCTAGCATTATATAAAAGATGAAACATTTATATAATGCAGTTTTTAACTAATGCCACTCATCGAAACTACTCGAGAGCTATTGGCGCGTTAGATATCACTATTTTGAATTAAGATGAGATGACAACTTGAGCTATCATCCCTCTCACCAAACGTATCCACAACTCTTAATTGATTGCATTGAGTTAAAGTGAAATTAATGCATATATAAATTAAATTATTCTCTTTAAAAATATTATTTAACATACCTTTTTTTCCTGCAATACATATTTTAAATTTATTTTTTACCATACTGATTTTTGCTAAAAAGGAAAATTTTATTTTCTTAAACTAGACTTAATTGATGTTTACATTTCTTACATTATGATTGCGTCTGCTAATATAATCATTATAAAAATACAAGTATTTCCTGAAATGCTTGCATATTTTTTATTAATTTATTTTATCCCGATATATTTTTTTACTTAAGGCAACTAAATTATTCATTATACTGCACTGACCCTAGATTTAATATATCCTATTTTTACAGACAGTCCTGGTACTCCAGCTGTAAAGTCGTATTACACTACATCGAAAACTATCAAAATGTCTTGGGAAATTAACGTTACGCCGGATGCTCCAGTTTCAGGTATGTACAATATTTTTGAAATTATTATTCAAAAAATAAAAATACAATTGTAAACTTAAGAGTTTGGTAAAAATATAACAATAAGTCAAAGTCCTATTTCTATATACATTTTAAATTAAAAAATCACTAGCTAAATATTTATTTTAAAAATTGGTTAGTTATTTAGAGTTAAATATTTAGTTTCAGTGACTATAATTAGTAATATTAATTTTTGCAAATCATTTGTTGCTTTTTTATGTAATAATAAATGATAGTAAAAATAATAATAACAATTATAATAACACAAAATATAAGTGTCGTGGAATTTTTGAGTATGAAAACGCATCATGCAGTTTCAATGATTAAAAATAGTAATATTATTTTTTTTAAATCAATTTTGCTTATTTATGTAATAAAAAAATATAATAAAAATAATAATAACAATGATAATAACACAGAATATAAGTGTCGTGTGGAATTTTTGAATATGAAAACATATTAATTCTGAGAAAATATATAAAAAATTTAAATTTGATAAGATTGTGCTTCTACACAACAAATTTTATCAAGTCAAACTAAAAGCAAGCTTGAAATTCGAAATGGTTTAGCATTTTTTTTTTTGGATTTAGAGGCACTAAAATATATTTTTCTTGATATATATTTATACAGAAAACATTATATGTAGAATTTACAAATTATAATTATTTATTTCTAAATATTAAGCGAAATAACATATTTTATTCATAAAATTTAATACAAATATTCTAATACTTATGTATTCAAATTTAATTTGTTGAATAAATAAATAAAACCCGATAAAAGGCCACAAATAAAAGATAATTTAAAGCCAACCTAATAGAAAAATTTAATTATATCTTTATTCTTGTTTTTCATTTATTTATTTAGAGCATAATTCTATTCGTGTGGTTCAAAATACACCCTAACAAATTCTAAAGTTCAATATGTTTAGCATACGAAAAAATATGCGCTTAATATCTCGTAGATTTTTTTGTGACGTCTACAGGAACAAAAGAAATATTTTGCATTTTAAATCATTTGTTTATCACAGTTGAAATAACTATTTTTGTATGCATTCAGAAAGGAAAATAAAATAAGTTGCTATTTAGTTTAAAAAGTGATTGGGAGATATAGAAATAAAAAAAAAAAAAAAATTATAAATATGTGAAATATTTATTTATTCATTTTAATTTGAGAGATGTAAATATTTCTTACTAGTGAGACCAGTTATTTTTGTGAAAAACGTTATTTTTCAAATATATAATTTTGGTTTTTAATATAATGCAATTTTTCTAAAAAAGCAATAAAATGTGGCAATTAGATCAACGCGAGTTTCAGAACGCATTGTATACATCATTATATTTTTCGTTTTAGATTCAAAATTGCTCTCTTTTTATTTATTTTTCTTTGAGTGGGGTGCTTCTAATTATATTCATGTGATTTAATACAGATATAAGTATAATACATTTTATAAGGAATCATCAAATTCACAGCCTTTTGATTTTGAAAAAAAAAGACATGCTGTTAGTTACGCACATTTAACTTAAATATATACATATTGTAATCATTAATTTCCCACCATTTTAAGCAAATTTTTTGTTGTCTTCATATTTAACAATAAATACATACCGGGTGTTTCTAAAAGAATATCGGAGAGTTTTAACGCTTTACAGTATTCATTACATAAAACATAATAGTATGACTCATACATTGAATTTAAAGAACAACTGAGACAGTTTTGTTTGCTGGCATGTGTGCACGTGTGCGCGAAACGTATGCTATTATTTCCCCCTTTCTCACCGATCAACGCGCTAGCAGAAAAGTGGCGACTAGTGAACAGAAAGCGTTTTGTGTTCTCCAGGGTGCAAAGACAGAATCTGCTATTACTGTGCAACGAGCATTCCATATTTTCTATTGCCATCCTCCAAATGATAATAACGTTCTTAGGTAGTATCGTGAGTTTGAAACAAATGGCTGTCTTTGTAAAGGAAAAAGTATGGAATCAAGACTGTAACTAGTAGCCAACTGTAACTGGTTCTGTCTATCTTGATGCTCTACAACTACAGCTATTTCCTAAATTGGAAGAAAGTGAACCAGATTACTTCATTTGGCAGCAAGATAGTGCACCGCCTCATTGGCATCTCTTAGCACGCTATTTGTTAAATATCAATGTACCCAACCAATAGATTGGCAGCCAAGAGCCTCCCGATAAAGCTTGCTTCACATGGCCTCCACGATCACCCGATCTGACGCCATGTGACTTTTATTTGTGGGGGTTCATAAAGGATTATATGTAGGTTCATCCGCTACCAGCTGACCTTTCGGACTTAAGACACAGAATGGAAGCAGATGTTGCACGTATTCCCTCAGACACTACTGGAAAAAGTTTGAGATAAACTCGCCTATTGACTTGATTTGTACCGTGTGACGAATGGGGCTCACATTGAACAGTTGTAAACGTATAGATAAAAATGTTTCAGTTACTCTTTCATTCAATGTATGAATTATACTTGTGACTTATATGTGATAAATACTATAAATTGTTAAAACTCTGATATTCTTTTTGAAACACCCGGTATTTCTGTTTTAAATGTTTTTCAGACTAGATTTTTTGAAGATTCTTATATGTTTTAAACACTTTTTGTTTGCTACTACTTAATCATTGCTCTTAAAGATTTTTTTATCCCTTACGGTTGGTATCATAGTTGGGAAAAACTGAGACATATTTCAAAAAGTAAAATCATATGTAACAATATTGTCTGATTCACATTAAATGAGACTCAACCTGGAAGTTTTCATATGGTTTGATGAGGAACTTTGATGAGAGAAATCGCCTTCAAAATTTAAGGGGACAGAGTACGATTCAATTGAAAAAAATAGGTAAAAAAATCAAATCTAATCTGTAGTCTAAATTATTCTTTAAATACTTTTCTATAGCCTCACAAAATTTGAAAGCTCTAAACTTAAAAAACGTAAAATTATGATAGTCTTTACGTTCGGTTTTATTCACATCCCTATGGTGAATCAAAACTTTAAACTTACTTATCTCAGAAAGATAAAATAACTAATTGTCTTCATTTAAAATGTTATGGCTTTTTTTTCTATTATGCCTATTGCTATGAATTTTTTAACCTATTGCTAGTAGCACATGTAACAAAAGTCTGTATCCATTTTTGAATCAAAACAATAGTTATTTTTTTTTAAAAAAATAATTGAACTCAGAATTTATACATTTTTTGAGGAATTTCAAAAAATATTTCATTCAAATTATGAAAAGAATGCATTCATAAAAAGAAGTATCGTACGAATACACCAATCACGTTGTCGCTAAAACCATATGAACTTTTGTTATACATAGTTTGACATAATAAATCAAATTGCATGCGTGTTTTTTTTTATAGAACGAGTAGCATTTTAAAATTACTTCACAAATTTTAAGTTTTTTCCTAAAAATTAAATGGGTATCTTGTTCTGAAATTTTGAGCACAAAATCTGTTTTAGTAGTATTTACACATGGGAAGCAACCAAAAAAATTTTGAAAATCCTTAAATTTCAAATTTTTGCGTAAATCATACGATGTCCCCTTAATTTCCTTTATAGACTATGGTTCAAAATCAAGGGTTTTGCTAAAGATCGTTATGTTATTCCTGTATGAAGCAAATTTTTATTTTCTTTTTAAATCTATCTATCAATCTCTTTAATGTAAAATTAATCTGCATAAACATATACTGCCTATTTTAGACAAATTATTATTTACGAAATTTGTAATCATTTTAAGTGTAATGGTTGACCATTTAGAATAATTTATAGCACGTATAATTAAAATATATAAACCAAATAATATGCCGTATTTAAAAAAAAATCAAGATAAAATTGATACATGTTGCTTGGATGTATAAAAACTAAAGCATATGTTATAGTTTGCTAAAATTATTAAAGTTCAACATTTTTAGCAAACTATTAAAAACTAAACATTTATTTATATTTGCGCAAATATAAATATAGTTAAATGTAATCAGTTTTAGTACATTTTTCTAATACATAAATTATCATTACACTTAGCATGAATTCATTACTAAATAAATTGCTGAGAATGCATTATATGCAGTCTTGACTATAAGAAACCCATTAAAAAGAACACAATTAAAAATATATATCAGGTACAGTTGTGATTCAGTGCCCAATATAATATTTTTTTAATGTGTATTTGAGATATATTTGGTTTAATGACAGCTTCTGTGTTAAGATTATGAAAAAATGAATGATTTTAAAATTTAATAGACAATTTTTATCTAAATATGCACAAATTTTATCAAAATATTATTCTGTTTTTTACTTCTTTAAAAATGCGCTTATTGGATATTATTTTCAATACATGTATCTCTAAATCCACTGTTGAAATGTGAATACTCTGTAACGAATTCGTGCATATATTATTCTAGTTGTGGCTTATAATTTCATTAACGACAATCTGCGGTGGACATCTCATCACTTTCGTGGCGTTATGTACATGTGAAATCCGAGTTTAACGCTTCCAAAGCTTACGGGATCGTTCAAAACCCATTTCGGGTGGCAGTGATAGCTAAAGCGTTTAGTTCCGCAATTAATCCCTAGAAGTTTCAAATTCTGTCGGTTCGGTTAGGGAAAATGTATATTAATGAAGGGATAAAGCTCAAATATATTCGCGATATTTAAGGCCTTGAGAAAAGATCAGATTTCAAGGCGAGATTAACCTTTACTGTAACTTTTTATAGATTAAATGTGAAGTATCACATTGTTAATGATTTTAGATTTATTGATGCTTTAGATAAAAACATGAGCTTTTAATGCTACCAAAATAAAAAGTCTTATGTTGCACTGTAACAGCTTCAAATTATGTTTTCCCTAACAATTCCTTATATAAATGCATATTGATCGAAATCAAAAATTAAAAATTATAACAAATAATTTAAATCATAAAATGCTTGTTTTCATCATAACTTGATAAATTTTATGCATCATACTAGCCAAATTTAGCATATTAACACTAAAACCGCGTATGGGGTCATTTTGACCCAAAAGCAATTTTGTTTCCGATTTTCTCAAAAAGTTACTAAAGGAGGTGAAACAAAATTCTTGACTTTTCCTATTTTTATACCACAATAATAACCTGTGAAAATATTATACGTTAAATACTTATTTTTTTTGTTTTTAATACTAATAGATAAAACCGTGGAATGGGTTATTTTGACCCCATTATAATTGCAAGTACTAAATTTGCAATTCAACGATTCCTGGAATGAGAAAAAAATTTTCAGTCCTCTAAGATAACGTATCTAATTTTCCTGTACAATGTACTAGCAGAAAAACCACTTCTTGAAAGAAAAGACAATGTGTAAATAAACGTAAAAAGTTATCAGATTCAAATTCAGACGAAATGAACTCTGGAAATTTTACTAAAAATAATGAAACGAGTTGGTAAAGCATTACCTCTGGAAGTTGTACGCGTGGAAGAATTGCCGAACATAATGTTTTCAAAGAAAAAATTCGCCCAACCAGCTATGCAAATCGAAATATTGAAAATGGCTGTGCAATTGGTTCAGGGAGGCTATTTTCGTCATATCAAAAACTGCACTGTAAAAGAAGCTCACCGGCAACTAGGAAAAAATGAATGGTCAACAACTTTAGACGAACTAGATGCTTTTATATTAATTTTGTATGATCGATGTATATACGGTGCAAATAATCTAGAGCTTGATTGTCTGTGGTCTGTTGTCTAGGGTCCACCTTTTTTCCGCGAAACTACGGCGAGAGATAGATTCAGGGATCTTATGAAATTTCTGCTATTACACAAAAAAACTACGCGATCTAAAGCCTTCATTTGTGTTTCATTTCTGAAGTTTGGAAGAAATTTATTGAAAATTCGAAAATTTTCTCTAAACCAGGATCATATTGATGAACAACTGTTTCCGTTTTAAGCTAGATGTATTTTCACTCAATATATATGCCCTTTAAACCAGAAAAATTTGGTATAAAGTTCTAGCTTGCCGCTGATGTTGATAGTAAATATGTGCTCAATGGTTTTCCATATATGTGTAAAGATGAGGAACTTCCTGTAAACCTATCTCTCTCCGAATACGTCGTTTGGTGTTTAATAGAACCTATCGAAAATAAAGCAAGAAATATCACTACAGATAATTTTTTCACTACACTAAATCTGTCCCAATGTTAAAAACGAAGAACACTAGTGTAACTGGGACGGTGTAACGTAAGTGGGGAAAGAAGTACCTGAATTTGTGAAAAAAAAGTAAATATGCCGTTATACGATGCATTGTTAGTGAAGCATGATGATATAACTTTGACAGTTTATCAGGTAAACGCCCTTCATCTCACAGTTTATATCGGCAATAATCATCCAAAAAAGCTCCCAGAAACAATATCATTTTATAACTCAACAAAATTTGGTGTGGACATTACCTACCAAATGGCTCGTTAATATTCTGTGAAGACAGGCTCAAGGAGGTGGCCAGTTCATGTACTCTATAATATTCTTGATCTTACAGGGAATAATTCAAGGATTTTATACAAAGAAGTTACTGATAAAAAACTTAAGATGAGAGAATATCTTCAACAACCCATTAAAGTGCGTACATAGCAGCTCAGGTAGTGCGTTCACAAACACACACACAAAAAAAAAAGTCAGATACACAAACAAAAGCGGATACTACTGAAGAATCTGCGCAGATGTGAAAATGGGTTCGTTGCAAAGATTTCCAGTGTAGAAATAAAAATGTAGATACTTGTTCTGACTGTAAATGAACGATAAGCGGAAAGTGTACAAAATATATAAAAATAAGTTATCCAAAATGTGCATGCACTGTGTAGGAAATTTCTACTGGTAAGAAATTAAATATTTCTATTCAAGTTGTCTGTATTTTTATTAACTATATACAATATTCCATATTGTAATATCTTATTATTTTTATCACTTATTATAACAATTTAATATTAAAAATGAATAAATGTCATTGCGAAATAATTACAGCGTACTCTTTTAGTATAACAACGCGGGTTTTAACTTATTGGGGTCAATTTGACCCGCGCGCGCGCGACCGCGGTCTTAGGTATAGCGAAACTACCTACGTTCGAGTATTAATGCTGTAATAATTTGTCTAAAAATATTTGAAATGAGTGTGTCTCAAGTATTTAAGTACATTTATATTGCTTCTCAAGCAGTGGGGCGCGACCCCTAGACGGATGATAATCCTACGTGGGGAATGCGAGCATTTGGAAAAATCAAAAATAAAAGATTTAAAACCATTGTTATTTACTGAAAAGAAGCAAAACAGCAAAATTTCATACATGATAAAAAATGAAGTATATATTTATACTGATATAGTTATAAATGTATCAGTACTGCACAACGTATTTTATAGTTAATTAATAAATACTAACTCAAAAACACAAGTTTAATAATTAATAGCGATTTTCAAGGATTTGTCATGTGCAAAATTATATACAAAAGTTAATACTTATCTTAAAAAACTGTACGATTTATAATTTATAGTCATATTGTTACTTTAGCGTCAAAGTACATTAATATTGAATTCAGTTCATTGTTATATATTAGTTAGGGAATGCGAGGAAAATTATGACTGAAAATAGGGTTGTAGATGTTGAAAGTTGTACAACTAAGGCACACTCATTACTTAAAATTATGGGAGCCATCAATGACATCTAAGTTCCAAAACATTATAACTCTAAAGATGAGCTATTTTTATTATAGAATATCGTTAAATTGACAATTCAAAATAAATAGTATTATTTAAAATGTTATGTATTACAAACTTAATTTTATATACGATTACACAAATTTAAAAATAATGAGCAATACAAAATGTTCATAAGTTTTTAATTATGAACTAATTGACTAATTGTTTGTAATTGTTTCATTTCGAAACTACATGAGGGCTATAGACGAAATGCCCGAAGGAAAAGAGCTCACTATAAAGGGCTTACAGCGCCCAATCGGTCGCACGGGAAGCAACTACCCACGCATTCGGACTTTATTAAATGAAAATCTTGCTGTTTACATTTTCTAATGAGTAAAATGTACATTTATAACTTACAGGTATTCACATATGCTTAAAAGTACATTTCAGAATAACAGAGATGCATTAAGAGCTTGTTAAAATCTGAAATAAAATAATACACTGGAAATGAAAAATATGCAAAACTAGAGAGAAAGAGTGAGAGAAACTACCATTCGAGTTTGCTTGTAAAAACACCATGCACAAAGAAAATTCACAAATACAAATGCAATTTTTTTACAAAATCAAAGATGAAAAACAAAAACAACAAAAAAAAAATAACAGACAAATAAAATAAAACTCAATCTTACGTCTGTTTAAATGACACACCACCTTTTCCTGTAAAATCATTTTTTCTTTTTAATATTTTCTTTAATTTTAAATAAATGAATTTTGCCAGACCATTTTCAAGGGCTGCGTCGTAATTTTGAGCCACAATCAAGAGAACAGGATGACAGATAAACTGGTATACCACTTCCTAAATTTTCAAACCACACTAACACGAGGGCTTCGTGCTTCAACTGATTTGACGTACAAATTCCCTTTATAGAGAGAGAACATTTTTAACACTAGATTTCACAAAGGGCAGTGGGTAGCCTAGTGGTTAGAGCATCGGACTCCAGACCGAGTGCTGGGGTCTGGAGAATATTTCCCTCCCCTTCAGTTCTATGTCTAAATTGTGGAGGTAGAGATATGTGGTGTCTCCATCTATCGTCCCTTCGGGGAATTTCTCCGAGCTAATTCGTACTATCACCTGTATGGTGCTCAAGGTCACGACCAGTGGCAGGCGTACTTCTAGCCCCTTGCCACGATGAATTTCGCGGGCCTCGTTCAGACAGGTGGCATAAATCACAACACAACAAATTGCACAAGGAAGTCATTCTGACTGCTTTTTAATTTCAATTAGAAAAACAATGATGTATATAATGACACAATTTCTTAGAATTTTTTATTGTATATTTTTTCTCCAAGAGATATATTTTTCTTAATTTTTTCTATTTACTAATAACTTGTTATATGACTGTAAATAATATAAAAATATTAAAAATTAGTTTTAATCAAACTTCTTTACCCATTAGATATTCCTTTACAGTGAAATCATTTTGACTGCTTTTGGGAATTATAGGTATACCAGCTGGTATACCCGTTCTTCGCACGGGTGAATTCAAAAAATAAACAATACACATTAAAGGATAAAGAAGTTTTTATTTAGTTTTTTTTCCGTGAATGGCAAATTAAACAAAAAAAAGCTTTTTCCATATCTCAGTTGAAGAAAAAAAAACACGTTTGTTAAATTTTAAGTCTGTAGATCTAATAGCTGATAAAAATTATTTTGTTTTATTTATAACTCCCTGTAACTCTCTTGTGGGTCGATTTTTGAAAACACCTTCCTAAGCTGATCTCTGCTCAGCAAAAGAAACACATTATTACAAATTTTGTGTACTGAACGCTTAAAATAGTGTAAATAATTTCTTTCTGGAAGTGTAATACGTTAATATTACGTTCTGTTGTATTTATGTTATGTTAAAATCTTGCTACAACCTCTCCCTTCCAAATTTAATTTTATTTTTAAATAAAAAAAAATAGTGATTACACTGATCAAACCAATAAATTAGAAGCAAGCGCGCACTGACGCCTGGCGTAGACAAAACTAGAGAAGGAAAGGTTTTTTTCACACATATAAGATAGATATATGCTGTCGCGGGCTTTTTTGCAGATGGTAGATTTTTTTCCTACTTACTTGACAATTATCGTTACATTTTGGACTTCACACATTATCTTTATAAATTATAGCCTATGTGTTATTTTGATGTATAAGCAATATTACTTTAAAGTTTCATTAAAATCCATTCAGTTGTTTTTGCGTGAAAGAGTAACAAACATACATCCATACGAACTTTCGAGTTTATAATATTCGTATGGATAATAAGTTTCTGTCTTTCTTGTGTTAATTATGAAAGCGTAATTATATAATACCAATATAAAATTGGCTTAACATTAATTTATTATTTTATAGCAACAACCATGAAATGGGGATTATTTTGCAATAAAAACATATCTAAATCAATTATAAATCTTTATTTTATAAAAATAGATTAAAAAAACACATTTAAAAAATGAATGCATTATTATTTGTTTTTCTTTTCTTTTAGGATATTACCTTTATAATAGGATGGAAGGTAGTACTTGGCAAGAGATTCGGTTAAAAGGAGACAATAAGGAATATCTCCTTCAAGATCTGCAGTGCGGTACTAAATATTATTGCTATATAGTAGCTTTCAATAGTGCTGGAAGAGGGAATAACAGTGAAACGATATCTGTAAAAACTGATGGAAATGGTGAGTAATAACATTAAAATCGAATAATATTTAATAAATTAAGGAAGTTCTTCACAGTTTTCAGGTGGTTAATTTCATACTTGTAAAAGTATTTTAAAATATTCTTTTCTTTTTCTAGTAGATGCTCGTAGACTTCTAAATAACTTTTGATTATGGAAATTTTATTAAAATCCGACCCATATTATTCGCCTAGTTCAGAATGAGTCGAAATTAATTTCAGTATATTTTGTACCCGAACATTTTACTTTAAGGAAGCAAACATTTATGTATAAATGCCATTTAACTCGGTGTTGTTGTTCACAATGTTTCTCAACATCAGAAAAAAAAATCCAAACATTTCAGTTCTCATAGAATTTCTTACAGGAAAAAAAAAATAAAAGTACTCTTCATGAAATTCAGATTTTCAGAACTTTATTCAAGAACTACTATATAGAAGTAATAGACTATGTGTTTTGTATCAGCAAAGAGAAAAAAAAATATTGTGAAAGATAAAATTGTTAGATTTTTTTTTTAAAATTCAAAATGAAGATTCCATACCAAAACTGAGAGTGAGTAGCTTTTTCGGGATTTCTCGCAACTTCTTTGTGATGACGAAGCGGATAAGAAGAAAGTTAGGTATTACATATTCGAGAACCTTAATCATATTTGATACCTTGAGGGAAGATGAAATAGGAAAAGCAAGAACACGAGTAGAATTCCGAAATGAACTTTGTTTCATTCCGTATTTTTGTTGCATGTCTAGAGATTGTAATCAGAGGAGAAAAATATATGTAGTAAAAGAATAAGAAACTTCTTTACTTCGTAAGCACTTTTCCCAACTATGGCTAAATTTATTCATGTACTATCCGCAATACGCACTCTTCTATGGGTATTTTGAAATGTTGTTTGATTATATATTGTTTTTTTTTAGTTATTGTTATCTAAATCCTAGCTTTAAGTTTCCGATTGTATTCAAAAATATTCTTATAGCCCCGCTTTTTAAGTTAAAAGGGATGGACGTAAATCTACATAACCGAAGTATATTCATCTTTATCTTTACTTTAGAATACCCTGTTCTTCTAGCGGATCTCTACTCGTCAAATGAAACATGCACACAATTTTAAGTAGTCTGTAGATCTACTAACTCAAAAACGGTAGTTTTTTTTGTCTAAAACTAACCTCGCAAACTGCATGGAATTCGATTTTTACAAAGCTTGTTCTTAGCGAATCTGTATCCAACAATACAAACATGCTTGCTAAATTTAGAAGATTTAAAATGTAATAGTTCACTAGAGAATTTGTATGTATAATTCCCCACGACCCATCCCCTTAGCAATTAGTTTCCGCAATATCCGTTCTTAGTAGGGTAACTTAACTCAGCAATAGGAACATGTCTGCAAAATTTGAGCTATATTTGTCTAATAGTTCCAAAGACGTATTATGAACCGTTAATTGCATTTATATATATATATATATATATATATATATATATATATATAAATCATTTACAATTCCAAAAAACAAAATTAAAAATTTATAAGATAAAATTTATATGTGTGTGTGCATGCGTGTGTGTGTGTTATTTATATATGGGGAATAGAGAGAAAGAGAGAGCCTTTACATGTGTGAGTCTCCCAAAGTAAATGTTTAAAACTCCTCAAAAGCTGATACAAATTGAATTTAATTAATTTTCTATATATCTGTTTAAAGTTGTGTTAATCATCACACATGATTTTATTATTCAGTTGTCTATATATAAATCAGATGTTGAATTTAACAATAAATTGACTGAATTTTATTTTTTACTTATGCAAATATTATCAAAAGCAAGAATATTGATGGAAAATAGCTTTTTAAAGTAATTCAATTTTCTTGCCTAACTTGAAACTGATTGAATTTATTAAGATAATTTAGACTGTGTTAGCGAGGGTCGTCTATGTTACCCCCACCCAACAATGGAAAAGGAAATTGTGTGATGCAGCCAAAGTACTGTCACTTCAAAACATCTCTATAAATATTGACGGCTATATAAATTTGAAGTGATTTCAAGGAAGCTGAAACGGAAATTCGTTCCCTGCAAATGAGATAGGGTAGTCGATATTTCTTTACAGGAAATACTTGGTAACACCTGTGCTGCGGAGTCTACGAAGGAAATGCTACCTCTCAAGGATAGTATAAGAATGATATTTTGGTACATGAAAACTCATAAATATTGATTTCGTGAAATTCATGAAGCTCGATAAACTTTTTTGAAGATCCGTACGAGTAAAGGTAAAAAATAGGTAAAATATATTGTGCAATTCCGGAATTGAAGCTATATAAATTCATGAATAAATGGTCTATCATAATATAAAACTAGCATCTCGAGATATAAAAATAACCCTGTCATGTAAATTCTGAAGCTAATTTGCTTACTTATAGTCGCGTATTTTGATAATATATGAAAAAAGTTCTTATTTGCGTAATACATTTGGCAATGTCTATTTAACATAAATATTTTTTTCTTACTTTTTAAGTAGTTCAAAGTTTAAAAAAAGATTTCAGAGACAGTACTTTAATGCTTTGTTTTGAAAAACGAGACCATATTTACAAATTTTTAATAAATTAATCTTATATAAAAGATAAAACTTTGTTTTAGCTTCAGTTATTCTACAGATATTATACCAAATCTTGAAAAATATCAAATAAAGGTTTTAAAAAAAAGGCGGATTAAATACCTTTTAAAAATACTTTAGGTAGCGCTACATTCCCATAATGTGATTCAAGAAGATTTCACTAACCACCGCTTCTTTAAATTTAGTAGTTTAAGTTACGGATACATTCTAAAATGTGAGTATTGGTTTCAAGGACGATAAACGTTCGAGACAATGAATGGGTAAAATTTAGAAATGGCTTAATACATCCATTAAACTCTAAGAATGGTCCAGCTAAATCTGGGAATTTAAATTTCGTTTAAAACTCGAATGGCCATTTAAAATGAGAAGTATTTTATTCTTTGCAATGAAAACATATTAATGACCTCCGAAATTCTATCGATTTCAGACAGGATCGAAAATCGATAGAGATTACTTTGATTAGATTATTTAGATATTTAGATTATTAGATACTTTAGGTACTTATTTTTAGATTAGCAATAGTTGCACTATGTTTCTTGAATATCTTTCAGAATCAATACAGTGTAAAAAGTAATGTGAATGGTAAGGTTAACTCAAGAATACTATGTGGCTGCTTAAGTCAGTGGTCACTCCAAAAATTAATGAAAGACAAGAGCTATATAATCATACAAGTTGGGACTCTGTATAGTAAATTTGCCACGTGATACACAAAGAAGCTACTTACAGCACCGCCTGGTGGATATATTTAGAGTAAGCATTCTTATTTCAAAAACAGTACGAGATACATTAAAAAATCAATTAAAATGTTCTTCAGCATCAGAAATTTACTACAAAACACCAGCGTGCTTACAAAAGTAATACAAATTAAAAGAATTAAACACACATGTGTTTCATTGCTTTGAATTAAACTAAATTTTTCGGATATGAGAATCATATCCCTGCCACGCGGGGTTTTCATTTACTGTTACACATGGCACGTGACACACAGGCACAAGTAACTGTAATAGGGTTTCAAAATTCCTGAGGTGTTGACGGAAGGGTTGCTTACACCTTTTGATTGATGTATCTAAACAGAAAAAAAGTGTCCAATGGGTTCAGGTCAGGCGACCATGTAGACCAGAGGTTCCCAAACTTATTTGTCTCATAGACGCCCTTGCCATGTTTTTCAGTTTGGAGTAGAACCCTGCTTACATAATATTGAATTTTTCCAAATTTATCAACTTAAACGACCTTATGACAGCTGGTACAGAGCTACCTTCTTTAAAAGATTTAAATTTTCAACTGTAGTGAAGTATAGAGTTTAAAACTTAAGAACCACATGTTAATTAATTTAAACTTTAATTGTTACACAAAATAACTGATTAACAAATAAATGTTAATAATGATAGGGATGAATCTGGTGCTTCAATAACAAATTTTCAACATTTGTCATCAATCTCGTTTTACCCTAAATTTTCTCGGTTAGTAGTGTCCAATAGACAATCGCGATAAAACTCCTTTTCACAAGGAAAAGCAATTAAAAACTATTGCTGACACCCGTTTCTAAACTTTACTTTAAGATATCCGTTACTATGTATTCCGATCACTTCCTCTTGTAATATGTCATTTTTTTTCTTCCGATATAACCATGTGAATTCATTGCCTTCTATGTGGTAATAACCAAATAAATGCATTCACACACCTGGTTTTATAATCTGAATAAAGGAAATTTAAATGTTGAACGCGCGTACGTTAAAAAGTTATTTTCCTGGCAGATTGTCTGTGGCCAATTGAGAAACTGGGAAAATTCGTGTCCAATATAGTACTCCTTTAGCTTAATTCTGTCAAGAAAAGCTGAAAGGATGGCCCTTAATAAAATTTATGCTGTCTCCTTATAACTACAAATTAACCTCATTAAATTTAGTAAATAATTCTGTTAAATAGGTGAAATCTGATTTATATTTAATAAAATTTTCTTTTAAAATTAAAGTCACAACCTTGCTCCTTTTTTGCAGACCACTATTTACACCTCATGGGCCACGAAATAATTTTTTTGCTGCCGTGGATCCCTTGCAGGTCGTCATAGACCCCTAGGAGTCTATATAGACCACTTTGGGAATCACTGATGTTGACCATTCAACGCAACCACAAGGCCCTATTTCTTGTTTCTGGAATGTATCTCGAATGCACTGTGTGACATGTGGTACCTTGTGCGGTGAGGCGCCGTCTCGTTTGGAACCATACATTCCACAGTTACCTCAACGTCAAATCCTCTAAAAAAGCGAAAATTACACCCTTCAGTAATGACAAAAATCGGAATCCAATTAATATGCTCTCGTAAAATACTGGGGCAATCAGTTTGTTTTTAAATATCCCGCACCAGATATTTATTGAACAACGAACGGAATGTCGAACTTCGACAGCGCATCTAGGATTATTCAGTCAACATAAATGGAAGTTCTGCTTGTAGTGCGTAGTATTTTGTGCAAAGCGTGCCATTTCTGTCTATATGATTTCGGGGATCAAGGCTGCTCAAGCAAGAGACATTTTCTATTTTTTTCCGCGTTAAGGAATCCGACTACGTTCGGAACCGTGATTTTAAAACAGCGCATAAATGGATAATTTTCATGATATTTTGTGTCACTTAGATTAGAATACATGTATAAAATTCTTTTTAAGGACATTGTGACAAATAAAATTATTTAAATACAATATTTCGGCCAACACTTAACTTAGAATAACCTTTTTTCAACATGTTCTCCTTTTGTGAAAAATGCTTCTATTATAATACTATTTTGCCTGTATATAGCTCAAATCTCTGCACAGAGACTCAACAATGATTTTCGAAAAATTCACATTATTTTCAGAGTTAAAACCAATTGAAATAATTATCGGCGTTTTTTTCTTAAAATTTCTCCCCTTTGTTGTCGTAAAACATGGAGAAACCCACTTCTAAATTATAAATTTTAAAAATTCTAGTTGAGCCTCTCTACAGAGGTCTGAACTATATACTGGCAAATTTTTATTATAACAGATGCATTTTTCACAAAAGGAGAATATTTGGAAAATTGGTCACTCTATGTTCATTTTTTGTCAAAATATTGTACTTAAATATTTTTTTTTATTTTAATACTATTCTTAAAACAATTTTATATACATTTCTAATCTAAGTAACACTAAATATCATAAATATTATCCATTTACACGCTTTTGTAAGATCACGGTTCCGAACGTTGTCGGATACCTTAAGTTGCGTTCCAATTTTGGGAATCACGAATCAAATAAATATGCATTTTATGCCTTTTATTTTAATGTCGTGTTTTTGTTAAATGTGTTAAATGTGTGTTAATTGATGATGTTAAACAAATATGTGATTGCCTTTTTTTCGTGTATCTTGGACTTTGTCTTTGAGATAAGAACGCTGATAAGTAGTCGTTATGTCTAGCTCAGGGTAACTTTATAATACCTAGACCCCACTTTATGACTAAAGCTCTTATTCATAAATTATTGGGATGAAAACGGACTTCAGCGGAAAAATTGCGCGTACGCGTGCGACGATATCACTTGAAGTAAAGCATTTTACTAGGATAATTTTTTCTTGTTGCAGTAATTGAAAGGATGAGAAAACCGACGGGTATTTTAAATCCCCAAATTAGTTACTTAAAAAGCACACAATACAAAGATCGAAGAAATGAAACGTGACGCAAACACTACTCAGATGATAATACACGAAATCCGTTTTGTTTGTTCCGTAGATCTTCCTGAACCGAATGCCTTAAAAATAATTTTATTTCCGACAATGAATACTGTGGTTAGTTTGAATAGTTAGATGATAAAATATAGCATCATTCTTTTTGAAACTTACCGAAGTTGTTGATTTTGACGAGATGATATACATAAAAATATATATATAAGGGGAGAGATGTAAATGTGTGTACGTTTGGGGTTTTGAAGGATATGAGTTTCAATTTCGCTGTTATATCATGTAATTATGTATTCATTTCCATTTAAAATTCTGCAATTGTGTTTAATTTTCCTAAACATCTTTTTTTTTAAATTGGAAATATAGATTAAAATAAAGTTATTTTAAGATTTAATTGCTTGATATATTTCTGAGGGTAAACAAAAAAAAATAATACTACATTTAAATTAACGGGAGGTTGAATAATTATTTTAACATTATTTGTATTATAAATTCTTAGGGAATGTGGTCCTGGTTTTGATACAGAGTTATTAACATAAGCATTTTTTGTATAACTATAATCTGTCAAATTAATAAATAATCTCATATATATTAAGATTTTATTTCAGTATTTTGGTTCATATTGTATATAGAAAGAGAGAAGAAAATAGAGAGTTTCTTACAGTGTTCTAAAAATATTTGGATTAATTTTACTATTATTGATTTTGTTTAAAAAGGGTACATTTTACCTTCTTTATTTTTAAAATGTTCAGATAAAATAGAACTTTGCACTGTATTCATTAAAGCATGGCGAAAATTCACTTGATAGCCTAAGTCTTTGCGAAAACTGTCCAAAATATTGGATTTGAATTCCTTTAATGCGTAAACCAATATTGAAAAATCCCGTGAAAAAATTATCAGTAGTAAGAAACATATACAATCTAAAAGGGAAAAAAAGTATTTATGAGTATGAAATTTAAATAAAATTTATAAGGGCTAAGAATTAAGCTCTGAGGTACTATATAATAAGTACTTAACTTGAAGGTTTCAAATGTAACCATAAAATTTTAGAATGAGAAGAAAGAAGAGAAAAACAGAAAATTTCTCCTCCTGGGAATATAACACCTGTATCAATCTATCTAATGCAGTAAGATTCACTATAATTTTTATTCCCACTGAAATGTTCCTAAAATGTTTCATCCCAACTTCATAATGGCCACATCTCTGTAAGGTTATGTTTTATTTGTAAAACGCAATTTTTCTCCTCTAAAATGGTAACTGAAGTTATTTTACACTGCCATAAATTGAAATGCAGGTTCTAAAAAACGTGTTTAATATTTCGGAGTAAAATATATTTGAAATATTTATCTGTGCTAAATAGAGACTATTCAAGCTTTGAGTATACCCTAAGAAATAAAGTGAAAAAGAAAACAAATATATTATTATGGTATAAGAATAAATAATCTTTGTAAGATTTCAATCACTTTATCATAATTTTAAATTATGTAGTATTAATTTCTGAATATTTTTAAAAAATATAATTGGCCTGTATTTACTGAAATTAATAAAAAAATATTCCATTAATATTTACTTTTACTTGAATAATATCTAATCAAATAGTTAATATAATTGGATAGGAAGATGAATCTGAAACAGAAACTATTCAAGATAAACTAATTCTAAGCGAAAAAACTGAAAACCACTCTTGACTTCGGAATATCTAGTGTATAATTTAGAAAACTAAAACAGAAATATTCTGACAGGAAGAAAAATTACATACAACATTTGTACTCATTTTCAAAATACCATTCTTACTCAAACTGTTTCAAGAATATTAAGGCTAACACATGCACGCAAGATTCAGTAAGGATACACCTAGAAAAGTCTTTTTAAAAACAATTTTATGCAATTTATTTTTCAGATGTTTTTACATTGAATACATTAGCAATATTTAACAACAATAGCCTTTAGAAGAATATGATCTACTGAATACAGTATAACAATGTTTTAATTCAGTCCAGAAATAAATAAAAGATTTCAGTTTATTTTCTTCTTTAGAATCATTTTCCTTTATTTTGCCATATGTTTGTACTTCTTTTAAATTAATGTACGACACACATATGTATTCGCATGCCTGTTGTGTGTGTGATATAGGTTTAAACATTGTAGAACATATATAATTATAGCCATGGTTAAAGATATGCATATTTTTAATAATGCATATAAGGAAAATTTTTAATCACTCTGTTGTTATATTAGTAATTTTTTCACATATTATATTACCCCTTCATTTAATATTTATAATTGTAATTAAATTTCTCCTACCATTAAAAGTAAAGTTTCAATCTTACAAGTTGATAAAATGTAGCATACATAAGAGCATGTGTCAAAAAAGCATATTGCTCCAATCGGTGATGAATTGACTTTTTAAAGAAAAAATGGAAGATGTACATTCAGCAGAAAATAAAAAGGTTTTTTTTTTTTTTTTTCCATTTGAAATATTACTAATTACCGTACAATCCGGCGTATAACGCGCACTTTTAACACAAAAAATAAGATCGAAACTTAAGGGTGCGCGTTATACGCCGGGTACAAAAACGATAGCCTTAAAAATAACAAAAAAGATAAACATAAAAACAATGTTACACCTATATGTATCAAAATACTGTTTATTTAAAGGAAAAGAATTGCCTTATGAGCTAAAAGAGTTGTAGTTCTATAAGAAAACTATTTTGTCAAAAGTCTGGGATAATTCTTTGAATAAATGACTTCAAAACATAAGAATAATGTATATTAATATTTCAGATTTTTTCGAAAAAAGTGGGATGCGCGTTATACGGCGAATGTATCTAAAAATTAAAAAATTAAGCTTGAAAGAATTGGTGCGCGTTATACACCGGTGCGTGTTATACTTTTTTGATTAAATTCCACGTATACAATTAGTTTAAATTGTGCAAATTTGTAAATGGATATTCATAATTACAAAGCAAATTATATACATAATTTTTTTACTTTAAAATAGTCAATAAATTTCTAATAATTGAAATGATTAATGATATTGTTAGGTTCACATAAAAGACAGCACTAATAAAATCAAGCATAACTGAATTAATAATTGGTTTTAAGACATGCGAATCTGGCATTTTCCATAAAAAAGTTAGTTCTAATGTTAAAATTCAGGGATGATGCTTTTGTAAATAAAAACGTTCCTTTTTCTATCAATGAAAGGAGTTATTTTCTTAATTTGAACTACTTTCTGTTGAGTTTGTTACTCAGAAGTATGTTACTGAATATTTAAACACTAACAGTTGACGGAATATAATACTTTTATGGAGTGAACGTTTTTTTTAAATTTGGCAGATTTCGGTGAGATCTTGGTTTGCCCTAATAGATATTTTACAGGAAAAAACTGCTTTTGCTTTGAGAAGCTTCGAAATTCTAAAATAATGTGTATGTAGATTTAATTATATTATTTTTAAAAAAAAATTATTTATTGGAATACTGTTGTTGGGTGTTTCTTTTATCTGTGGATTTGTTTGTACTAGTAACTAGATTTTTTTTTATTTCTATTTTTATCCGTCTCTCAAACAAAGAAACACGATTTTCTCCTTTTTGCTATTTCCTTGAGTAAATAGTGCATGTTTTGTTTCTGTATAAAGTTGTTACGTTGAAAAGAAAAATATTTTTCCTGTTCTGCTACCGAAAAAGCCATTCCTACTCAAAGTTCTGCCAAACGTTCCATTTTATATTCTATGTTTCTCAAGTATACACAAATCTTAGAGTCGTCACATCCAGTTATACATTTTCTTTTCGAAGCATTCGTAAATATAGAAAGTCGACCGAAGAAATCCAAAGGGAAGAAGTACAAAAGGAAGGGGAAGTATAAAAAGGAGACGTGTTCTGTATTCATACACTGTATAGCATCCTTCTGATCCCTTTGCGAAGACTAAATCCTCCTAGCTTGAAAATCGTTGAGAAGATAGGCTTTGTAGCTTCGAAGAATTTCTTTTCCTCCTACTTTCATTCCCATTTCTTGCAAAATGTTCTATAAAAAAAGCTACTTTTTTAACTTTCTAACAACAAAATTTGAAAATAAATTATATCATTACTCAGTCTTATAAAAGTACGGAAGCAAAATTAACAAAACATACACATTTTATATTTCCAATAATCATTAGAAAAGTACACAGCTCAAAAACGGAAGTAAAAAATATTTTTTAATAGTTATTCCAAAATATTATTTCTTTTTCTATTACTAGTACTCCTTTTAAAACACTTGCTTTTTCCTCACATTTCCACCATAGTTTTGAGTTTATGGATTTTCGTACATAAGATAGAAAAACATTTCTTCAACATTTAAAACCTTATACATTAATATAATAATTTTAAAATTGTATATGCAACATTTGATGATATACTGCTATTAGGTCTTAGCTAAACTCTCTTTTAAGCATTTCTTGAAGAAACTTAAAATGCTACATTCCTAATTCCCGTCGTGAAGTTCATTATTTCTTTCAAATATTTACCGTAAAATCCAGCATATAACACGCATTTATACTTCTTTGTTGAAATTTTAAATTTTTTTTAATATTCTTCGTATAAAGAGCACCCCTTTTATAACGAAAAAGCCTGAAATATACATACCAAGTTCATATGTTTTGAAATCGTTTATTC
>BMAV01027605.1:269495-318610 GCA_019973955.1 Trichonephila inaurata madagascariensis
GGACTTAATGAAAACAAGTGAGCGATTGACACACTCGTATCTGATCAACGCTGAAATAGTTCTCGTCTCTTGTCATGGCTTGTGGCTTAGTACGATTCGCTGAAGCATTGAAATAAAGTACCATTTGATTAACTGCTGCAGTTTAAATTACTCCATGTCTTGATATATATATATATATACATCCACCACATATTTAGACTTCATTGTTGCATCTGTTCATTTTAACTCTTAATTTAAAACTGTTAGGTATTCATTTGCTTCGATAATAATTTATTTTCTTTTTTGTATATTATATCATGACCTTTAGTAATTTTTAAAGTATGAATAACGGTTTGAAAAGAAGATGGCAATATTTTTAACTGAAATCTCACAAACTTAAATTCACCCATTTCTATAATAATAAATGCATATTATATCAGAATCCCATTCTAATTAGGAATGCGTATTGGTGATATTAAGACGATATTAATTATTTTAATGGGTTCATAGTTTTTAAAAATGATTTCCTTACATTTAAATTGCATTGTTTAAAGTAATTAACATCTGTCCTTTGTGTTTATTTTTTTTATCGATAGAACTTACCATTCCATATTAATGTTAATTTTAATTAACAATTGTCTTTAAAAGTGATGTGTATTCTTAATATGCGAAAATATATTTTTTTAAATATTTTATCAAAAACTATTTTAATCAGAAGAATAAATAGTCCTTTAATTGCATGCACACAAAAGCTTTTACAAAATATTATTCATATTGTTGTGCATACAAATTATAATTTCACAATTTTTTCTTAAGAGGTTGTATTGAAAAGTGCATCAATTGAAAAATTATATTCTTTGAGTGTGTGTATACTATTTAATTATTTATCATTTTTGTCATACTTATTTTTAATTTTTTTTCTTCTTCATCAGATGCATCCGAATATATATTTGAATTGTTAAAAAGTATTTGAGTGCGTGTGTGAAAAATAAATGAATTTCATAAGAATAATTAATACTTTAATTACATACTCAAAAAAACCCCAAATATTTGTAAGAAAATATTTGTCATACTGCTGTGTATTCAAAATGTAATCTAAAAATTTTACTTAAGATGCTATGTTGAGAAGTAAATTGATTGAAAAATAACTTTTTGTGAGTCTTACAACACTGTAAAATTATTTATCCCTTATTTTTCCATAGTCATCTCTATTTTTTTCACCACCATCAGACAAATTCAAAAGTAACACATATTACCTTTATAACACTTTTACAACAGAAATTATTTGATAAAATAATAAATTTATATAGTTCAAATGTGTTTATTGATTTTATGGGTTTGATTTTATTTAAAATTAAATCACTTGCTAAAAATAATCATATGTTGTGAAAATAATATTAAACTTTTTTTTTATTTCTCATAAAAAAAATGCATGCAACAAATACATTTATATATATGTTTATTATTATCTCAGCTTATAGCCTTCGAGGTACTTCCAAATGAATTCTAAATAAAATTAAATTGATGTTGCTATTAGGGATTAAACACTTCTTTTTTATTATGATTTTATTTTTAACGTCATTACTTGAGATAATCAAAATCTTTTTTCCATATCAGGATAGAGCAGTTACATATCAACCGTATTATTAATCAGTATTATTTAATATATATATGTAACCGAATTCATAAGGATAAAAAATGAAGAACAATATATATTAATACCAATCAGTGGTATACTCAAACATCTCTTATTTCAGGAAGAAATACATTCTAAAAAACACGCAAACGGAAACACCAAAGGAAAATATCTAAGATGAAAATTAAAAATCTTTTATAGTCTAGGGGAAGCCCCCTCATCTTGTTGCTACCCGTGGTAATAATGTTTAAGAGAGATTTTTTTTCTTCAATTTTCTGAATACCTAACCCAATATTTTAAATTTCTGCCCAGAGAAGATTATGTTTGTAATTTTATATATAACATTAAAGTGAGAGTTCAATTTCGATTGAAAACACTTTGTATAATACATCATACGCTAATTTTGTTCAAATGCTATAAATTTGCATTTTTTAAAACTTTTAAACGTTGCTTTATGCTTATCTTCTCATTATCGCAGTATTATTTTTCTTGGGATGATGTGAGAAAAAAGAGCAGCATTACATTTTTTTTTTATTATTTAATTAAATTATTTAACACTCCAAGCTTAAGATGTAAAACAATAACGAGATTCTGCGTGAGGGAAAAAAATAGCAATTTACCGCTTTAAATCAAAACAGTGCCCTGCAATGCTACAGTTACAGTGGTGGTTAGATCTTATCCTTATAAGAAATTTCGTTAATTTTCTATTTCAATTTATTCCTTCCGACTGTGACCAAAAGCTCTGTTATAAACTAGACAAAGAATCATTTCGTATGTACTCCCACGCAATTGTCTAAAAGATATTTAAAAAATAAATAAATAAAAGTAGTTTCTTGTGTGCAAATAGAAATAATGAAATGAAATAAAATCGCTTGCAAAATAAACATGAAAATAAAGAGTGAACCATACTAGATGAAGGGCCTAACAGCAATAGAATACACTTTTAATGCTTGGTTATAAAAAGTAAAACGCGATAGTTGTTTTAAAATAAAATGAGAAATATATTAATAATCCCTATAATTCCATGACAGGTATTATTACTTCATATTTTACATCAATATTCCTTTTAAGTCAAATCAATGTTTTATTTCAATTTTCAAACCCCATAATTTCACATTAAGTTTTAAGTTTCCGTTCTCTTCGTGATTAAATTCGTAATCTCATCAAGCTATTTTGTGATTTGGAATCTCACCAGATCTAAAAGCAATCACCGCAGAATGCAAGGAAGTAAAATGTGAAGCAAATCCACGAATGAAATCTTAAGTAAATTGCTTGACAGAAAATTTCCCGTGCAACGCTTGTTGAGAGATGTATATAGCTTGAAGTTTTAATTAAAATCCCCCATTCGTTATTCATATTAGCAGGCTCGCATTGAAATCAATTTCGGAGCAGATAACACAGAAATGTTCCCTGTCAGAGTCGGACTAATTAGACCTCTCACCCCCTTAGAAATGGAGATTATCACCAGGAAAAGACTAATTAGAAAAGATTATTAAGAGCAGTCTCCATGCCTTCGAATCATTTGACTTGTTTGAGCTCCGCATTGAATGCGAAACTTCAATTATTGCTGTGCTATAGAGAAGTTCTTGTTTCATTTATTTTCTTCTCAGTGAAAAATGATGTTGGGGAGATTTTTCATTATTTTCTCTTATTACTCCTCATGAGAAAAGTTCTTCGGATTTAATCTGTTTGGTACAAATATATATTTAACTATCAGTGTAACTATGTTATCTGTGATTGATTATTTTAATCAGTTTAAATTTAATTATTTCTATAAAATGAATATCCGACTTCCATTTCTTTACAAAATAAAAAGAGTGAAATGACAGTTGGGTCGATATTTTATTTCCAAGGCATTATTGTTTTCAAGAACATAAATTGGAACTCTTTGATTGCATATTCTAGAAAAATATGATTTGTCCTTTTAATGTATTGTAGGTATTTCGTATTAAAATATTTTAAAAGGCATTTTGTGCAAAAGAGTATAAAAGAAATTCAACATTCTATTAAATTGAGTTTTATTCACGTAGTTTTCATCAATAAATATACTTAAATTGTGTTATGTAGAGTACAAAATTCTTATGCAGACAATTCTTTTTAACGAATTTCTATATTTTATTTAGAATACAGAACATTATTTAGTTTAATAATAGACATATTTAATAGAAGTACATCCAAAATATAAAAATGATTTCAACATTTTTATAAATATATACTGCGTTTTGTCGTATTTATTTATGCGAATGAGTGTATTATTCTAATAAAATTTTCTTTTAAGTAGAATAAACATTATATTGAGAATTTTGTAAGATAGGTAAATAGGGCACATACAGAGATTGTTTGCATTTTTATAATTCATTTATTCATTTTCTCCCCCGCCAGAATATTTACTTTTATTCCCTACTTAATATTTGTAGTATGCTCTATGTTTATGGCCGTCTCGGAAATTTATTTTACAAGTAGAAGCCAGCATTTATATTATGTACATAAATTCGTGAAGTGGAATATTTGTGTGTATTTTAAAACTCTTATATGTGTATTTTAAATTCCATTTATTGTATTTCTTTCTACAAAATCAGATAAGTTGTAGAAATATTAATGAAACAAAAATTTTGATAATTAACATTTGAATAAATGTGTTTGCATAACTAAATGTAATTAAATTTATTAAATACGGATTTTACAGCAAAATGGAATAAATACTTACATTTTCTAATAATAATTGATTCTGTTGTATGAAACATATATTCCTTCCATAAAATTTCAAATGTTTGTTTAGGTAATGGGTTTCAAAAATCTATGAGATAAAATCAAGAAAATGTTATTGCTGCTTAATAGGATGAGATACAGCTATTATAAATACTATAAAAATTCATTAATAATAATGGAAAGAAAATAATACTCTCCTGCAGCAAACATTTCACAGTTCACAGCTGAAAAATGATCGCAGTTGATTTAGTTTTTTTTTTTTTTTACTATAATTGATGTACTGGGTGGCCATAATTAAACTGCAAGTGTTCAAGGAGTTTTGGAGAGAAAACATCCAGGAATATTCCAGTGAAATTTGGTATCGACAAGTTTCAGAACATGCGCAAATCAAATATATATATACATCCACCGTTTTTACCCGATAGATGGCGCTGTGATGTGTGTCAATGCTTATGGACGGCATATACACAGATTTTAAGCCTAGCAAACAATATAAAAACAAGACTACATTGAGAAAATCTCAATCAGGACTCTGAATAAGAAGGAACATCTATTGTTAGTGAAGATAGTCTATCCGTATGGTAGCAATTATTCAACAATTATGTGGAATGACTTGTGGTTTCCTTGTGGGCCCATATTTCTTTAAGACCCTATCTGCATGTGGTCCCAAATGATGTGGTGTTACTGGGACTAGCTACTATGAGATGTTGAGAGAACAATTGATTCCAGCATTTCAAGAGAGACATTGTTCAGAAACCAAGGTATTTATGCAGGGCGGAGCACCCCCTCACATCGCTAAACCTTTTAAAAATTGCTACATGATACCTTTGGTGCGTAGGTTTCTAAAACCTTACGTTCTCCGAACCTTAATCTTTTCGATTTTTATCTGTAAGGACATCTGAAAGATATGGTTTACAGATAACAACATGCTTCTATTGCTGAATTGAAATTTAGCATAACGAGTCACGTGAGATGTGTTACAATTAAGATCTTAAATGCGACGGTGAACCATGCTGTTTTACGTCTTCAGCATGTGGATGCATCTGCTGGTTCACATATTTGACACTTCATGTGATAATTTCATTGATTAAATAATGGTTTTATTGTTTTCCAAAACTTCTTAATGGATTGTTTAATTTGTGATCTTAATTTACGTTAATTTTTTATTACATGATACTGTAAAAATTTAATTACTAAAGTGAATTGTATGGAATTTTTATAAACTGTAAGATATGTTTTGTATTGTTTAAATGTCTCTTAGAATGTCATTTTGCTCTGTCTATCGGTTTTGGAATTTGAATATGCCACTGATGAGCGTTAAAATATGATATAGCGCCATCTATCAGGAGAAAATGGCGAATTTTTTTCTTGCATATTTGACGCGCATGTTTTTTGAAACGTGTAGATACCAAATTTCACAGGAACCTTCCCGGTAGTTTTCTCTCCAGCACCCCTTTAACACTTGCAGTTGAGTTATGTGTGGCCACCCTGTATATATACAATTAATTGATAACTCAATTTGACGTCAGACTGAGAAAGTTTTGTAAATTTTAAGTTAACACTCATTCTTTAAAAAAAAATATGTGTTTTCTATTTCAGTATTTTTTTAATATTTGTTTACTGGCTTATAGTTATCAATTTAACTATTGTAATATCATAAGACCATTTATAATCTTATTAATTATTTTAAGTTTATAACTAGAAGAAAAGAAGTTTTTCATGCATAAAGGGAAAAAAATATATCATACAATATTTTTAATTTGTATTTGCATTTTGTTATGAGCTTAAAACTAAATTGCTTTTTTTTCAAATGTTGAGAAAAAAATTGCCATTTATGCAGTTCCACCCTGCAACATGAAGTATCGAAGGTTAGCAAATGTAATTAAGGACCCTTCCTCTATATAACTTCTTTTCATCTTAATATACATTAGTTCAACTTTTTTATGCACTAGTATACTATATTTAATGAAATAAATATATCTCTGATACTTTTGATGTATATTTTTAATGCGTAATATGAATTCCTATAGTAGATAATAGGCAAAACTCTTCTATGTCTATATATTCTAAAATCCTTTAATACAATGTTTGTTATACTTTCAGTAAGCCTTTGTTCCATGCGGATATTGGACTACACACACTTCTCTTTCTTTTATTACTATGCATTTGCCAATTCATATAGGAAAATTTCAATATTATCTACTTCAGAAAAATGTTTCGAGATTAAAACTTTGAACGAATCCCTATCAGGTTAGTTCAAAATATTAAAATGTGGCAAAATATTACTCAATCGAGCTGTTATAAAAAAATAATACCATCATATACAACAGTTTAAATAATGAATAACGTCTTTATTGTTATCTTGCATCTAAAAGAGCTTCACGAATTACTATATTATTCTTCAATAACAATATGAATGATTAATTATTAAAGTCGCACCAAGAAGCACCATAAGGGCTTTTGGTTTCGGGAATCATAATGTTAAGTCATGTTTAAGGGACGAGGATGACACTTATTCTGACTTACCACTCTCCGCACTTCCACACTAAGTAAAAGTAAGAACAAATGTAATGCATAGTAGCCTTTCCACTGAAGGGGTCTTTAATGGCATTTGAAATCTTCGTCTCAGTAGATATAAAAACGGTCACAAATTATCTACAATTCTCTCTCAGATTCAGTGACTGCATGTTAAAATATGAATTACATAATTAGAATCAACTAGTCTTACTTCACGTATTTCTTCAGAAATTTTATCGGATATGTATCATGTAGATCACGTCATCTTTTATGTCTTAAAATGATTTATAATATTTTTGGATAAACCCAATACCAAATATTAAATATGAATACCGTAGGACAGAGATGGCAAACCTTTATTTATCAACGTGCCATTTTTTCTAAAGAAGTGTTTAATGAGGTATAGACGTGCCATCACATAAATTTGACTTGTGTTTATTGGGAAAATAATAACACTAAGTACTAACAACTCAAAACTCTTTGTTTACTCCAAAAAAGTACATTTGCACTGTATTGTTGTAAATGTTTTAGTTATACCTGTAATTCAAATTATAAAGTAACATTAGTGTGACTTCTAATTTTGCAGTTTGGATGGCACATTAGTTACATTAGGTTTGTAAGATGTTACTTTTAGAAAAATGCATGCTGAATTGGAGTTCTCTGGCCAACGTTATCTTTCTAAGCAATTAATTAGTTTTACTGTGGTTCCCTTTTTTGACAAGAGGATTTGTAATTCATTTCAAAATGCCGTTTTACCGGAGATGGTCTGCGTACCACTGTTCCAAAACATAAACACACACCGCTTTGTAGCCTTTACTAAAAATGGGTTCACCAAGTTTGAAATTATCTGTTACACTTACTATCTTGCACTTTTTGTGCTTTTGCTGAACTAGCCATGTTAAATAGCAGTTAAAAATTATAAATATAGCACAAATAAACTTTAAAATATTGTTGTGTCTTAAAAATTGACTATGCCATCCGTAGAGAAATTTTGCATCATAAGCAATTGTAGCCCACGAAGTAACTAAGGCAAGATAATAAAAACCCGAGTGTGCTTCCCACCACCGAACACTCGACTTTGTTCGTAATACTTCATAGTGAACTTTGTTATTTTGAAATAAAATGCAAACCATTTTGATATCTGACGTGCCCATAATATTGTGTTGTGTGCCAATGATGGCATGCGTGCCCCTGGTTCGCCATCCTTGCCGTAGGAGTTGTCAGTCAAAATATCCAGAAAAAAAACAGACTTGCATTATTAAGTGTGTCCAAAATTTTGAGAGAGAAAAAAAATCTTGGTATCTCAAAATGTGTATTCTCAAGGTATGCGAACACGTTCGGAGTACTTTTTAAAAGGAAAACATTATACATATTAATACATATTAATATTTACTTATAAATGCTCTTTTTAAGGAATCATTGCCAATACATATTAATATTTACCTACCAACATTTTTTTAAATATATCTTAATTTTAATAAAAAGTCACAAGTTAGAAATATATATACTAATTTCAAAGCAATTAGAGAAAAATAATCATATCAGTAAAAGTATCGTTAAAACAAACTAGATTCATTTATGTGCTAAGACTTGGTTTTATAGAAAGAATTTTAGAATTGATGAAATAAATATTATGTGACATTACTTATGAAACTATTATTTAAATAACATGTCATAACTCAAAAACTACTCTTACATTAAAAAATATTTTAGTACATTCCCTAGAAAATAATATAAATATCAGATTCAAAGAGTTTTACAGAAATACATGGATAGCATTTTGAGTTATCAAACTCGCCATGATAGATTTTGAACAATTTAAATGTCCACTTGTGTGGTAAAGTAAAAAGTCCCACTTCTGGTTTTTCAAACTCTATAAAATTGATTGTAACTTGGCCTCTAGATAGCGTGGAAACAATATATATATATATATATATATATATATATATATATGTTTTGACCAAATTTGCTCATTTCAACGTATGCTCGGGTACCTTATTATTATTTTTTTTAAATTCCTTTTATAGTAAATGTAACATATATACTTCTGCCAAGTAACTATCAACTGAATGACTAATACTGAAATGCAATGTATCTTCATTTTATTTCCAAAAATTACTCAATAATAATTTTAACTATACAATACCAGCAATTAAAATTCCATTTCATGTACTGCAATACCTTTTTCAATAAAACAATTCAGGTACTGTAATGACTTAAGTTACACAAATTATACAAGCAGTATTTATTTTCATTATATTGAAGTTAATGTTTGTTTAATTTCATGCATTACGTTAATATCAATGAACAAGTTATTTTACACTAAAATGCTAAGCAGTCCGTGTTTTCTCTGTATGATTAAAGAACTTAACATAATATGTATTTGATCAAACTTTAACTTTTAAAATATCAAATCAGTATAAAGTACAGTAAGTATAAGTATACAGTAACAATACAGTAATTATAAAGATTGAAAAATAAGAACTTGTGACTAGTTTTAAATCATGTTCTTGGAGAAAGAGTAATTGATATATAATTTTGTTTGGCTTTATTTTTATTTAAATAACACCTTATTAATACTTTAAAATTTTTCTTCTTCTTAATTAAAACTTCAAAGGATACCAAGACTATTGTCAGAATGTTTCAAATTTCTAATTAACGCACTCCATGATTATGGAAATACAAATAAAAACAAAAAAAGAATGCTATTTTAAATTGCTTTTGGAGATTGACGATGTGCAGATTGAATTCCAACGGATTAATTAGAAACCAACACACATTAAATCAGTGTATACTATTTGCGGAGAAAATTACTTAAATTAATTATTTTCATTTTCTTTCATTTGTTTTGTAAAAGTTCTTAGAAAAGTGATCTTTTTTCAGGTGTTTCTAATTCGAAAAACCTATGGAAAAAAAAAATTTTTTTTTTTGAAATGTTGATCAAAGAGTTATTTCTTTCAAAGAAATGCTTTTTTTTTAAAAAAAAAAATGTTGTTCCTTAAGCAATATTTTTTTTACTTGTATCGTTCAAGTGATGTTTTCGAGTAAGTTATTTGATAATATATCAAAACAAAATTGTTATATAACTCTTATCCTCTACTTATGTTATCCATTCGATTTTTTTAAGGTAATCAGTTTTCTTATAGAAGACCAGTGGCTGAGTGGTAATGCATTGCGCTTCCACATCACAGGTCCGAGGTTCAAACCCCGGGAAAGGCAAGGTCCACTCAGCCTTTCATACCTGCAGTGGGTCGATAAACGAGTACCAAGCTTTCTTGTGAACTTAGCACTGGAGGTTTTGCGTCAGACTGATAACTTGATAGGGATATCTCCTCATGCGCCTCAGTACCAAAGGTTTCGTATACTGAGGTGAACACAATAGGTCTTGACCCTAATGGGCTGTTGCGCCATTGAATTAAGTTTTTATGTCTACCCGGGAAAATATAGGACTTATAAAACATGTGGTTGTAGAATACCGTTATAACAAAACGTTTTTCAGTAGGAATGCCTCTACTGTGTGATTGAGTGAGAGCGTGTTTATTAATACTGCACATTGAAGCAACACAAGTAATATTGGTGACTGACCTAGTAATTTTGAACCTGAATCAAATGACGAGATGACACCTGAACTGGCACCTCACTTTCTTATCTTCCACACCTCGCCAACGTGCTTAGCTATGTGACACATGGAATCATATACAAGCTAAGTGATATACACGAATAGAAACATAAGTGTTAATTTACGAAATCAGTATAAGGTACTTCTCTTTACTAATGTTTATAATAATATTACGAAATAGAACAATTTACGTTATTATAAATCAAGAGTTTAAAATACAATTTCAAATTTACTAAGTATCCCTAGCATACATTCACACACAATAGATAATATATGGACATATATTTTACTGTAACCCTTTAAGACCCGAATTATTTTTATTTTCAAATATTAAATTCTTCTGGTTTGAATACTATATTGACCCCAATAACACTGGGAAAATAATAAAAAAATTCTCGCTCCCCCCACTGGAACGTACACCGCCCCGCACGATCTTGCGGGTTGGGCGTTATCTGTGAAACAGGTCACGTATGAAATTTTACGAGTTATACATTTTTAGCTCTATATATAAGCTGATATTAGAAACAATCTTAATTCAACTAAAATAGTTACAAATAATAAAATTTTTGATGTATAATTAACTTTTGTATTAATTCATTATTTATTTACTGTAAAATCTTTTGTTTTGTTTTTGACAAGTATAAATAACCGTTGTATTTTTCACAACACGATTTTGAACTGCTTTCGTAGTTTTCAAATCTGCACTTGTGCGAGGGCTTGAAATGTCTTTAACACATCAAAAATGGCTATACATGTCAAGCCTTTTATCCTAGAATGGCCAAGATAAAAGCCGTGACATATATAGCAGGTGGATAATAACGCTTCTATCTTTTTGCGAGTGGAATTACAACACTGTTATCTTCCTCATTAGTTGAAATACTTTTGTTAGTAGATGGAGAGGCTGATAACGCTTCAATTATCTCTAACTTAAATTTTAAGCCATACATTTTGATTTTTGGAGGAATTTTATTTGATATTGCATCTTGTTTGCACAAAAACCAAGAATTTGCATCACCTAAATCAATGTAATGAATGTGCTCAAGAGACTTTTATGGTAAGGAATGTCCAAACTTTTATTCCCATGTGCTTCTTCGTCGCTCTCCTCTAAACTTGATTCTCCTTCCAGTATACGCGATTCATATGTTTTATTCGCATTATTGTCATCATCCGAGATATGACCAAGCTTTGATCTAAGTTTAGTCTGATTTATTAATCAATTGAAAAATTTCTTCTGTGAGAATTCTTCTCCTTTAGGCAACTGAAAAAGTTTTTGGTTAAAAGTTAACAAAGTATTCCATGAAAAATAGTAAAATGTGTCAGAAAATTTTATTATTTAAAAATATATACTTATTTAAACACCAGACCATACTAACTCCCACCGGAAAACCCAGATTTTTTTTAAGGGGAGGGAAGAGATATGGTAGTATAATAATGCCATACTTCCCAACAAATGTATGAAAAAGAAAATTAATTGCAAAAAAGAGAGAGAAAAGGTAAAAAAAGGGACTCATCCATTGCGACCCCCAAGAAAATTTGGTATTAATTATATAACTATGTATTTCATTTTTATGTAGGTTTTCATCAAAATTATTGAAACAAAAAACAAAATTCGCCTGGTAAGTACTTACCTTTACAGCTGCAGTGACTCAAGTAACGCCCAACCCGCACGATCGTGAAGGGAACGAAATCACGAATCCTGAAAGCCACATTAATAAAGTATAATTAATATTTTTTTTCTATTTTGCAATTATTTAAACATTAATACAAAAATTTATATTTAAGTAATTAGAAATATATCGATAATTACCTTTTTACGACACATAAAAGGAAAATGTGTTTTCGTTGTATTTGAAAACAAAGCTAGATTTGCCAGCTGAAAGTAAAACATGGACCACAACCATCATCTGTTGATAAAAAGTAACACCTTACACTTTATGTAAACCGGTTCAATCGTTAGATTCACGATTTTCTTACATACGACTATTCCAGAAGCAAAAACGTATAAGAATATCTAACCCGCACGACCGTTCGGGTTGGGTCTTAAAGGGATAAAAAATTTAATCGGCCTTACCTACCATGTCTAATATTGTAGAGTATTATAAGCCATTATTATAAAGGAATTTCTGTTTACTATAGTGGAAGTTTCCAATGTATCTCTTCCTGAAATGAATTTGTAATGAAAAAATTTATTCTGAAGTTTACTTTAATTGCCCTTAGTTCTTACCAAATCTGAATAACAAAATTTGCTTTATATATTTTTTAAGAAAGAAAAATGAAAACATTGCTTGTGTTAGTAAGATATAAATTGTTTTATATGATATAGTTAAATTAAGTATTATATGAAACATATTGATTTTTGAATGCTATATTTAAGATGAATTAATTTAATAAAAAAAGTATGATGTAACATATTTAAAAATATATATATCTAAGGGATTTTTTAATAAAATAATTTGACGAAATATATTTTTTTAAACAATACCAAGTATGTAACTTAAAAATGCGAGTTCAAGAAAAGGAATGAGGAATTACAGAATTAATGAAAATTCACGAGTGAAACCCCAAATATAAAGAAGGAAAATGTTATATTCAAACATCTCGATAAGTTTTCATTAGAAACAAACATAAAAATGAAGAAAATCAAATAAAAGAAACACGTAGATATAGTCAAACATAGTAAATTATTACATACCTTTATTTCATATGGTAAATATTTGCATATTGACATATATACTTATTACGATAATAAACTAATCAGAGCTGACAAATATAATAAATTTGCAATTCTCATCATATTGATATTGTTTACCTTAGCATCGAAAAATATGCCTCATAATAATAAATATCTTTTTTGATGTTACGCATCTTTGATGTTTGATGATGATGGTTTCATTAAATAATAAATATTTGATGTGCCGTTAGAGGTATGGCTAGGATTAATTTTAAATCAAATATATAAACTTATTTATGATAATTTTATACATGTGATGTTATAAAAATTCTTTATTAAATGTTATAATTTATTCAAAAACGATTTTCACTGTATCATCGTTAAGAAAAAAATGTGTATATTTAGATCATTGAATGAAAGCTTTAAATTACCATCGTTGGAATTGTTCTTTACATTTAAAATAATAAGTTTCATAGTTTCTCTGAATTAAAGAGGTTTTAAAATGTTAATCTGAAAATTTTCAAAATTTTAAATTTCTTTCAAACGTAATATTTAATCAAATGTTGGCATTCCTTTTCCTTGTTAATCTGTAACTAGCTAGCATATCGACATGCATGAATATGCACAACGTATTTAAAAAGTAATAATTTGTTACCATACAATTCCTTAGAATATTGTATTTACTGCATTGGAATATTGTGGTACTGCATGCATACTCCATCTATTTTCTTAACATTTTGTATTGTAAATATGCAAATACGTACATAATGTTGAATAACAACTATTAAAATTGTAATCGTTTCACAATTTACATTGCACTTTTTAATTGAATATCATATGTATAGTTCTATTGTTATTTCAAAGGATAAATATTCTTGCATTTATACATCTGCGCTTTTACAGTATGTATATTTATATATACACATACGAGTATATATGTACTGTCAAATAGTAAATATACAAAGACGCAATTTGACTTTTGTTTATACATATATCTATCTATTCAAACTCCTTTACCTTTTCTTACTTTCTTCCAAGTGGTTATTTAAAACTTCCTTTCAATAACCGCACGCAGTTATCTTAGAGGTAACGTGTAATGGACTTAAAAATATTTTTCTCTTAATCCTTGTTATTAAAGAAATATATCCCTTCTCTCCTCGTTCCGTCAAGATGCGGCAGACGGTTGAAAGACTGGCTTTGCTGTCATGGAGATGTGACGTCATTTTCTCTTCGTTTTCAATGAAAGCGAAATGGAAACTAAATCAACTGGGAGAGTGGTTTCCCACCCACCCCTCCACCAGCGCTGTTGCGCTGCATTTAATGTGGACTGTTTTTTATTTTTATATGTAACTTCAACAAATTCTTCTCTGTTCAATTTATTATGATGAGTGGATAATAGAGCTTTCTCTGAGGTTCCACGTAAATGTATAACCGTTACCGTTACATATATCTATCTACACGTACATAAAAAGAACGGCGACTCACTCACTCTGGAACTATAAGACCTACAAACATGAAACTCGATAGACGTGTTTCTTTTATTCAGTAGAAATCCGCTAGAATTGAATTTTACGAAAATTGACCCCCAAGGAGGGAGGGTGCGAGAACTTCAGTGGCATTATAAAAAAAATCCTGTTTTTAAACAGTTAGACTCCCATACTTGAAATTTAGTTAGCATGTTTCTTTGTTAAATGAAAATGTGCTAAAAATGGATTTTACGGAAATCGACTCATATAGAGAAGCTGAGAGTTACTGGGGCGTATTGATAACAATTATCGCTTTCGGACAACTAGACCAAAACTAATCAAATTTGATGTGTATGTTTATTTTGTTGGAAACTGGCTAAGAACGAGCCTTACGGATAATCTCTCATAGAGGGTTATGAAGCTTTTGATAAAAAAAAATTCTATTCTGAACTAGTAGATTGAGATATTTTAAATTTGGCAAGCATGTTTATTTTGTTGAATAGATATCCAATTTAGGGAAAGAGAGTGAGGTTAGCGTAAAAGGTAATTCTACTTTAATTTTAGAAATTGTGATTCATGAGTCTTGTCATTATTAAATAAACAGGGGAGAGTGATAAGAATATTGTTCAATATATATATATAACCTATATAAATATGTAATTATCACTATATATATATATATATATATATATATATATAGTGATAATTACATATTTATAATATTTTCCCTTATTATATTAGACAAATTACAGCTTAAAGTTGGCTGGATAGAAAAAATGATTAAACATGCATTCTTGGTTGCTAAGGCCAAGAGTTTCTTAATGTACAACTAAAACAATTATTTCTTACTGTTCTGATTAGTTATAATTAGGTTTATAACTATTAGTATATATACAAATATACAGTATCAAAGAATTCTAACACGTATTGGTGCAACGCTGCCTAAATTAATACCTGAAAATATATAGTATAATAAAATAACTTCCTTTTTCTATTTTAGTTTTTTCTTCACTTTTTATTGCACTTTTATGTCGAAGTTTTCTACTGCAGGGGAATGTTAGGACCATGTAAAACAAGCTTAACCCTATTTCCCTGTCCTAAATCACTGACAGCTTTAGAAAACACAATAGTTTTCCATTTAGGTCAAACAACCCTTTATATGTCTACTTATAATTAGATGGGTCTCTTTTCATCCATTCTTTGCTCTGTATTATTTACAAACTCTCGATGCTTATTTTATATTTTATTTTATTATACTATATATATATATATATATTCACAACATCGTCCCGTGAAACGTGATGAGCAACAGATAGTATATATATGTAAGCAAAACACGAGAAAAGAAACATCAATAATTAAAATGGAATTTGATGCTAACACACCCATATATATATACAAATATATAAGTACAAATATATATTAAGCAGCATTTTGCAAATACTTTTTGCACGTTTAATAGCAAATCACGTCTATACATGACTTCACCGTTTCAAAAAGACTGATCTCAAACAATTCCCAAAAGTTTAACTAAAGAACCTTTTATTCGAAGAACATTCACCGAATTCCACAATAAACCGACGGTAAACTTCTCTGTGATTTAGAATCCTCAATTTTGTAAAACGAGTTTGAAACTCCTATTTTAATCATGTCTTCCACTTCATCGTACTTAGCGAAATTCTCGTCCAGTTCAAAGATTCAAGGGCTTCGATTAATTTTATTGAAGCCATTCGTTATACCAAGCTTCTGTGTGTTGCACTTCACTTGGAGGAAGGTACCATTTTCAACTGTTTCATTTGTATCTTTTGTTTTATTTGGTATATTTCTCATTCCATTCTGGGAAATAGCCAAGACATTTTAAGGTTGTATTTAATACGTTTTAACCATTAAGTCTTACCTTTTTATTTAAAAGAAACGTTATTTTTAGAATACATGAAAGTCCACACACCTAAATTTTCTTACATTGGAACAACACAATATATGAAACATTTTTGTGAGTTAATATAAATTATTAAGCAGTTAAATTTCATACGGAGTTTTATTTTCACGCAAATTACACGTATTCGGTAATATGTTTTTAAAAACAGTATACAGTTCATTAAAATTTTGAAATTAATATATTAGGATTCTTACACATTACATACAAAAAAAATTTCTAACATCCAATCAATTAGTAAAAAATATAAGATATGCTCGTTATTGGTACATATTATTTTAATTCATTGTGATCTGTTAAAATGTCTGATTAAGTTCAAAACCGTGATTTTGAAAAATTGTAAATGTGAGCAACTGTTTTGAGATATTTAGTGTCAGTTGAATTATAATATGCATGTAAAATTGTTTTAAAAATATTATTACGAGATGAAATATTTAAATGCAGTTTTTTTGGCAAAAATGAAGAAAAAGTGACATATTTACAAAATATTCTTCTTTTTCTGAAAAAATGTTTTTATAATAATATTTTGCCTATATATAGCTAGAACTTCAATACCAGGATTGAAGTGAAAGTTTTGTAAAATTCACCTTATTCTCATATAACGGTCAGTTAAAGTTCTAGCTAATTACTTTTATTAAAATACTTCTCTGATATATTAACTATGAATAAATATCACACCTCTAAATTATATATTTAGTATTATAGAAGCATGTTTTCATAAATGGAGAATGTTTTGAAAACATGCCATTCTGTATTTATTTATTTATTTATTTTTTGCCAAAATTTGCAATTAACTAATGTTTTCTTGTCATAATATTCTTAACCAACTTTATATGTATATTCTAATTCAACTGATACTAAATATCCAAAAAAATATCTATTGATAATTTTTTTTCTTCAAAAACATGGTTTTGAACAAAGTCGGTCACCTTAAATGCGTCTTGGATTTCTGTAATATATCTAACATTATAAATATTAAGGCTAAAGTGGAAGTTAAATAGTGGAAAATTGATCAAATATCAAAAGAGGCCTAGTTTTGGCACTATATTAGTCTCTCTATCAAACAAAAAAAGTTTTCAGGTTTTATGAATTATTTACTGAGTTATGGGGTAGCTCCGATTTAGTCATCCATGGCCTCGCCCTTTTGTTTACATTCGATTGGTGTACTAAGAAAGAGGTCATATATTTTTGACAATAAGATTTTTTTTTTTACTTTAGACAAAACTTCACTGGTTTTTATTTTTGAATGCTAATTTATTAAGTTCTAAGTCGTTAAAAATTGTTTTAACTGTATCTGAGACAGAAATTGACATTATTTGTTTACAATTTGTTCAAACTTGCGTTTGCATTTTTCGTTCGATTTTATTCAAACTTTACATTTATTTTACCGAATAAAAAACGTTCTTCTTTCAGAACTAAAGCTCTTTTTAAATTGAAGCTGTTTTTTAAATTAATTCGTTTAGATCGTATATAATTGAGGTATAGAAAACCTAAAGATTGTCCTACTAAAAGGAGAAAGAGGCTGTCTGAAAGTAGCAAAGAAGCGGTGACAAAAATCTCCTGAAACTCATGATGAAAAAACAATAATACTATGATATTGCAGCGAGATCTATCATCTAACCCAAGTACATCTTCCCAACCTGAAGCGAATTATAATTTGTCCACAAGACTGTTTTCTGAACTTTTGAAGAAAATTCCTTTAAAATATTGTACAAAATGTGCTATTGTTATTAAAAAAACTACCAATCCTTGAAGTGTTCTACAAAAATTAAATTTGTACGCAGATCAAGTCATGAAAGCTATGGAAGTGTATACTTAAAATTCCAAGAGGAAGTCAAAAACTCATATGATATAAACAACAAGCTGGGGAGTACCTTCCTATCCATAGGCAAAGGGCATGCTCCTTTGGAATCCTTTTTTTATCTGTGCTTAACATGCCAATAATGGACTTAAAAGCATTTGCCAAATGCATGCACATCTTATCCGCAATAAACAAAGAGGTGAAAAAAGAAATACTCCAAATGTTACTTCCGGCAGCTAGAGAAACTCACATAAAAGCTGAAGCTTCTCTAAAATATCAGGAAATCATTGATGTGAGTGTGTCATATGACGGTACTTGATAAAAGCGAGGACATACATCTAACTTAGGAATAATCATCGATGTCCTTAGTGTACCTGCCCTTGATTTCGAAGTATTGTCGAAATACTGTCAGAATTGTGGAGTTACGGTTCAAGATACGGAAGTCGATAGTGCGGAGCTTTACATATGGCAAAAAGGTATGCGGATGAGTGTGACACAAATTTCAATGGAACTTCAGAAGTCATGAAGATGCATGATTTACTAATTATGTCGAGACTGTCAATAAAAGATTGAAAAATGAGATTCCTTTCCATGATGTGTGATGGTGACTCAAAAACCTTTCAATTTTTGTCAGAAAATAAAACATAGGGTTCTGGTATAAAAATCTAAAAGGGAGAGTGTTTGAATCATATCGTGAAGAGGTTAGGCACATCTTTCTGCAATAAAGTTAAAGATCGGAAGGTGAAAAGGGTGACTCATGTTTGGAGTAAGCAGAGAAGCCGTACAGATAAAAGCATATCACGAAGTTGCAAAGTTATTACAGAAACACAATAAAAGATAATGTTCCAGACACCCAAAAGATTAAACCTGCTATTTATGCCATCCTTATGCATTGATCGTTAACTGACGAAACGGCTATATAAGCATGGTAAATGTACTGAAGGGGAATCATTCTGGTGTTTTTATAAAAGAGCAATAACTAAAGGGGAAACCCCAAGGACACATAGTTCCATAAGAACTTACATGTCGCAACAAGTAGTAGAAAAGAATTATATGCCTGTATATCAGTGTTTTAGACTGCAATCTTAAAAAATGCGTAGCAGGCAAGATGCAAAGCTTCATTTGGCGGAAATGCCCAAAAGAGGTATTTTCTTCAAAAAGGAGGCTGGAAATAACAGTAACGGATGCCATCGAAAAGCACAATTTGGACTACGTAAAATCTCCTGAATCCAAAGGAGACATGCCTAAATGACAGTTTTTCTATGACTATCGCTGAGAGACAAGTTAAACGGTACATTTTTAAAAATGTCTACTTAAAAAAAGGAAAAAAAGTACTGTGCATTACATTGTATGCCAGTATACATGTAGCCTACAATGCTGGAGAATTTTAAACATTTGTTTTTTTTTTATCAGAATTAGCAAACAGTTTTGTATTTGTGTGTAATTTAATTTGTAACGAATTTTTGTAATTTAATCGTATTGAAATACTTTATCTTTACTCTTTGGGATTAAAAAAATATATAATATGTTACATTTTTGTTGAAATAATAATGAATTATAATCTGCTAATTTACTTTAGATACCATTAGAAAGTTTTAGCTTATTTGGATTTTTATCACTGTGTGTACCACATCTCAATGGGACTGCTACAATAAATATTGCAAATTCTTATATATATATTCTGCACCTATCTTATATTTATAAGATATTAGTGTTTTTCAATTCAAATTTAATTTTAATGTTTTATATATATTTAAATTTTAAAAAAAACTGAGCTATTTTTTTTTAAATAATAATAAAAAAATGTTTTTCTCAAAATCAAAGATGTGTCTGGAAACCAAAATTCAAAATACTCCATGTGTTGCAATTTTTGACCAATTATAACAAACCTTTCCAAAACTAATGTTCTAAAATGTAATTTTGACATCTTGGATCCATTTTAAAAGAAGAAATTTTTTTTAAAAAATAAATTCATTAAAATTCTTGAAAATTTCATACAAAATATGCGTTTACCCATTTGTAAATTATCATATAAAACATTACATTGTATGCCTTAATTTGTAAGAAAATTGTTTAAGGTATCCGACTACGTTCGGAACCGGGATTTTAAAAAAGCGTATAAATGGATAATTTTCGTGATATTTAGTGTTACTTAGATTATAATACATGTATAAAGTTGTTTTAAGGACATTTTGACAAAAAAAGAATTTTTAAATACAATATTTTGGCGAAAAATTAACTTTGAATAACCTTTTTTCAAAATGTTCTCCTTTTGTGAGACATGCTTCTATTATAATAATATTTTGCGAGTATATAGCTCAGACCTCTGTACAGAGGCTAAACTATGTGTTTTGAAAAATTCGCATTATTTTCAGAGTTACAACCAATTCAAATAATTATCGGTGTTTTTTTTCTTAAAATTTCTCCCCTTTGTTGCCGTAAAACATGGATCAACCCACATCTAAGTTATATATTTCAAAAATTCTAGTTGAGCCTCTGTACAGAGGTCTGAGCTATAGACATTCAAAATATTATTATATTGGAAGCATTTTTCAAAAAAGGAGTACATTTTGAAAATGGGTCCTTCTAAGTTCAATTTTTGTCAAAATATTGTACTTAAATAATTTTTGATTGTAATAATATTCTTAAAACAATCGTATATACATTTTCTAATCTAAGTGACATTAAATATAAATATTATCCATTTATACGCTTTTGCAAAATCACGGTTCCGAACGTAGTCGGATACCTTAAATAATTTAAAGCAGTGTTAAATTTGAAATTTAAAAAAAAAAATTGAAATGCATGAAACGTTTTTCAATTTTTAAGTTCTCGTAATTTTTTTTTTAATTTCATTAAATTACTTTAAAACTCCTTATTTTTTCTCATCAAGTTTTTAATATGGTTTTAGTTATAACATAAACACAGACAGATAAAATTTGGAGCATATATGTGAAAAATTCATATATATATATATATATATATATATATATATATATATATATATAATATATATATGTTTTGTCCACCGTACCCTTAAAAAGACTAGTTACATTTATAAAATAATATATCAATGTAAAAAAAAAACACCAAGCAAACATTTTTTTTTTTTTACCAATAAAGTAAAATGTGACACAGATAGTAAATTGCCTTAATGATATTTTGCCCATGTTTATGGTATTAATTTCTTATCTACTTATAAATAATTGTAAGTGGTTTATTTTTATTATTATTATCAAACTACCAGGAATGTACATCAAATCTTTTTCATTAGTGTTTAAACTTTTTTTATATGAGAAAAAATATTTATTTATAAATTTAAATATCTATCCATTTTGCATTCTGGAATCTTCAAACTTATATATTATTCATATTTCTTTACATATTACATATACTTTATATATTCTGTATAATATCCTACAATATCCATACAATTCCTTATTTATTTTGAATATATTATACATTCTGTACATGGCAATTGTACATAAAGAATGTTATCGAAATTATTATTGCACGTTTGTTGCATAGCACATATAAATAATTCTAAGCATAAGATTAAAACCAAATAAAAAGTAATTTTATCTAATGTAAGGGATTTCTTCCCTCCCTCCCCCATTTTCTCTTATTTTATAACGTTTTAAGGAAATTACTTATATTCAATTCAATCAATACAGCTAAAAGGGTGAAATTCTCTAACACAGTTTTATTACGACATTGCATAATATTTACAGAATATAGTTCAAATTTCTTATAAAAATAAATATACAGAAGATGATTACTATAAAAAAAAAATAGTTTGTATTTATTTTATATAAATATAGAAATTAATGAGTTCAATTAAAAATGTATTGATCAATAAATAATATATTCAAACGGAATGATTACTCAATTTAAACTCTATAATTCACAGCATGATAAGTATATTTATCCACATAGACAGGATTGTACCTATTTTATATACACCCTACGTCAGTAAACTATTTTTACTTTATCTGAGATAATATATGTTCCCCAATGCAAACATTACCTTTCGTTACTGAGTTGTCATCGTGAAATTATATTTCAGACAAACGCATCCATCTACATTGAATAAAAGCTTAAGTTACTTTATATGCAATTTAATGTTCTGAACTGTAATATCTCCCAAAGCTGAACGTTACAGTAGCTAACTATTAAAAGAGGTCATTACTCATTGTGTTTTTGTGTGTATTTTGTTTCTTGTCAGTTTATCAAAAGAAGATGAAAGACCACCAGCGAACTTTAATATAATGATGCAATAAATCATTCTATCTCTGCACACATATCTCTGAAATTCGACTTAAAAAGAATTATTTGTAAAATTTTTCTTTATTAAAAAGACATTGTATTATTTTTTGCTAAAAGAATACATTAGGTTTCACGTTCATTGTTTCACCGCAATTATGCGTATTTTATATACATAAAAAGAGAGGGAAAGATATAAATCTAAAGAGAAAGCTTTGAAAGAATGAGACGTATCCAAATCTCAAATGTAAATTTTAACTATATATATATGTATTTTGATATATATAATTATATATATATATATATATATTATTTTATAATTCTGACGGATTTTTTCTACTTTCACTGTACCCTTGGTATTTCTGTGTTTTTGTATTACTGTGTGATTTGCTTCTTCATTAGCCGTTGCGACCAGGAGCTCCAAACTGTAAAAATTAGATTGTAGATCATCTTTCCATTTTGTAACCTTTGCCTGTGTAAAGTTATGATCTAAATAATTTTTTTAGTGTTTTAGTTCTATTTATCCATATCTTTCTTCTACCGTTCGAACTGATTTTTCAGTATAATTAGCATGATGAATTTTAACTTATACTAACTGCATTAAGATTCAAAGAAAAATTTATCATGAAAAAATTAGAATTTCTTTTTTAATTTACATCCTGAACATACGCCATTCTGTGCTTTGCTAAAAATATTTTTCTTTCTTTTTAAAATGATTACATGTTTATTTGCCGCAATATGTTCCAATTTTTGGATTCTCAAAAATAAAAAAAAATGAAAATATCCAGTATATCTTATATACTTAAAAAAAATCAAGACTCAAATAAAATTCTCTTTTTTAACTAAACAACTGTTCTTTGATCCAAAGTTTTAAGCTTCAGAAATTTTTCTAAGCTTAAGATTATACAGTATCCTACAAATTTCAGAATTACCGAAAAAAATTTGTTTGTTGTTTCTTGTGTCCCAAACATATCATTTGGAAACTTGTTATCGAATTTTAGATCTGATAACAAATTAGTTTTTACGATATTTGATGTTTTCTGAGCTTAAGTGTTGATTTCGGTTTCCTTTTACGGCATTTTTCTACTCTTAAATTGATTAAAAATATTTTTGAGCATAACTAAATCTTTTAGTGTGAAATGGTTACTTCAATTTCCATTAATGAAATAACTTCTGCTTGATTATGTCGTTATGGCTGAATTTTTTAAGGTGGCTATGAGAAGCAATTGCTGAAGAGATGTAATATTACTGAAAAAGATGCATCTAAAAATCAGCCATTAGCTGATACTGCAATTAAACTTCTGAATACAATTATTCTGAATGCAAATATTGCGGTAAAACTGAATATTTCTATATGATGTACCAAACTGTATTATAACTCACATAGTGTAATACTATATTTTAATATTTTAAATTTGCGCAAAAAATACTCAAATTTATTAAACTGCCAAAAATCAAAACTGATAAAAAAATTTAAGTAAAATTTTATGTACAAACCTGGTAATCTTTAGATTAGGTTAGTATCTTTAATAGTTGGTACATAAATTATCTGTACGTTCAAAATTTTTGTAAAAATATTGTGCTAGGTATAGGTTGAATAACCAAACGTTGTAACAAAAGCTATGATTATTATGCAAAACAATATTTTGAAACAAAAAGAAATATTTTTCAGTCATATTTCTTTAAAGTCATGTTTTAATGTAAAACTTAAGTTGTAAAATTACATATTAAAAAAATTAGAGCTTTACATCTATCATTAGATTTTCCTTTATGGTTTTACAAACTTTAAATGTGTTTTCTAAGACATTTGATTGTTTTCTAATTCCTAAGGCTTTTCTTTTCTGTTCAAGATATAATCTTGAAATTTCTTTGGTTATACTCCATCGCTTCTCAAACTTCCAGTATTTACGACCCAATTTTCAATTATATAATTTTCATCGCGCTTAACATCCATGCAATAGCAATGTATTTTAATAAGCTTATCTCAACAAATTTTGAATATCTATGCATTTTTTAACAAACACTGAACTTAGCTTAAATTGTGCTTTATTGACTAGTGGGTAATATTTACTATGCAAAATACATATAAAAAACACCAGTAAACTCTTTTTATTGTACGTATAAATTATCCATATTATATATATATATATAGGCCAGGTGATATAGGGAAGAGTTTTGTAGTGACAATAACTGCACCTTTTTTGTGAAAATCAGAATGAGTTTTATTACATATCTTGCAATAATTTAATATTATTACTTCGTAAATGTGCTGTTCAAAATTGAATTCATAGTAATAAGCATATCATACCTTCCTTTTTCATAATCATTCATTTTCTCGAAAACTTCAGAATATGAAAGTTGTTCCTTAAAATTTGCTCTTCTCAAACACAAATTATTATATAAATTGCAATTATACAGAAACAAGTGGTTTTATGAATCCGAAACAAAATTTTGGTTACTTAACTTAAACGTCACACATTCGTTTCGATTTGAAGAGATATTTAATGCTAAAATACATCTGAAATTTTTGTCACTACTTATGATCAATAGAATCCTTAAAAAAAACACATTCAAGTTCTCTATTCGAAAAGACTTTTTTTTTAGTATTCTATAACGACAGTACCTTACGGTGATCATTAAAGCATTTAAATGACGTTTGTGGGTAAGTTTCTGCTCCATTTCTTTTGTACCACCTTCCTAATGACACTTTCAGAACAGTATAAAAAGTTCTTTATAGCAATTTTTTCTCCTTTAAAAAATAAATGAAGCCTTTTTTAATTATTCATGACACAAGATTAATCACTAATGTGGGTTTTATTCGCATTATGACATAAATATAAAGCTAAGCTGGATAAAAACATCGATATATTCCAATTTTTTTACTTAATTCTTTGATAAACATTATTTTGAAATCGATTTATTAACAGTGAACTCTAATGTAAAACGTATCAGGAAATTAATAGCTCTTGAAGTTTTGAATTATCAATAAAGCACGTAAAATATTTTTTCATGTATAACTGAAGAAAAAAATATCCTTTTGAGTTTGTTTAACGCTTTGAAAAGCGCTAGAGAATAATATCAGAATACTTATTAAGAGCCGTACTTCATTAATTTAAAAGCGTTTCTGAGTCCTTTTATTGGATGCGTAACCTAAATGTGCAATTAAAAAGTCGATTCATTTTTTTATAAAAATGTCAATGTCATCAACAAAAATTAATAGTTCTCAAATGGAACTTTAATTTATAGGAAAACCTATGTTTGTGTGGTTAAATAGCTTTCTTCTGTAGGAAAGGTTCACGCAATTAACAGGCAAGTTCTTTAGGAGAAAATCAAAATTTTATTCAAGAACTGTCCAGTAAATACAATATATTTTCTTTTAAGGTATCCGACTATGTTCGGAACCGTGATTTTAAAAATGCGCATAAATGGATAATTTTTTATGATATTTAATGTCACTTAGATTAGAATACATGTATAAAAAATTTTTAAGGACGTTTTGACAAAAGAAATTATTTAAATACAATATTTCGGCAAAAAAATCAACTTTGAATAACCTCCTTTTGTGAAAACTGCTTCTATTGTAATAATATTTTGCCTGTATACAGCTCAGACCTCTGCATAGAGGCTCAACTATGATTGTTGAAACATTCACATTATTTTCAGAGTTACAATAGTTTGAAATAGTTATCGGCGTTTTTATCTTAAAATTTCTCCCCTCTGTTGTCGTAAAACGTGGAGAAACCCACTTCTAAGTTATATATTTCAAAAATTATAGTTGAGCCTCTGTACAGAAGTCTGAGCTATATACAGGCAAAATATTATTATAATAGAAGCATTTTTCACAAAAGGAGAATATTTTAAAAATATGTCATTCTATGTTCATTTTTTGTCAAAATATTGTACTTAAATATTTTTTTATTGCAATACTATTCTTTAAACAATTTTATATACATTTTCTAACCTAAGTGGCACTAAATATCATAAGTATTATCCATCTATACGCTTTTGTGCAAAATCACGGTTCCGAACGTTGTCGAATACCTTAACAGAAACAAATGTTACGTACAGTAACACTAAATCAAAAGTCATACAAGGATAAAAGCAATGATCAGGACGAGTTGATGTATCCGATTAGGCTGAAAAGTTGCTTTTTAGTTGTTAGATGTTTGGTGTTGTTTGGGTCATTAGAGAAAGAAGAAATTAATTATTGAGGAAGAAGGACTAATACATAAAGTTAGAGAGTTTTTAAGTTCTTTTATAGCATTTACTTTATCTAACTAATAAAAATATTTTTTTTAATTCGTTTTTTGAAGAATGAACTTTTTATGATAATTTGTGCACGAAAAACGAGATATTTTCTAAATAATCCAATCGAATGCAATGAAATTTAAAACATACATGCTATGGGTCTTTCAGAGTGTAACAAACCGCAGGTTTTAAGACAGCTTCATTTAATAACATTTTACAGCTATTTTTAGCTTAGAACATGCAGTAATTTTAACGAAAACTCATGACCATCAAATTTAAATGCTAATAAAATATGTATTTCTTAAAATATTTTTTATCCTGCGGTTTGTGACACTTCAAAAGTATCAAGAAGTATATCAATGACGTTAAAATTGCATAATGTGCAATTTATTTTTATTTATCACGCTTTTCTTAACTTAAAAAAATTTGCTAAATTTTCCCAAAATTAAAAAAAAAAAAAAAAAAGGTGATACACATGTTAGGTATTTAATAGTTATGACTTTTTAAACCTATTTATGTTCTTTAAAACAATAAAATTATTCAGAGAATCAATTTTTGAAAAATTTATCGCCGAACCTAGTTAGATACCTTAAATCATCAATCAAAAATAACTCATAATACGATAAACTGTAGTGTCTTTATATAGGCTCTAGAACCTTTTTAGGAGATTCTAGAATTATCTCTTCAAATAATAAATAATCAACCTAGATATTTCTTGATTTCAGTGTATTGCATGACATAAAAACTCTAAATAAATTTAGGAAAATCCTTTAGTTTACATAAATCTAAGCGCTTAAGTTGGAAATATCAACATACATGTTGATGCGACAGACGTTTCTCGAAATGCCTTATAATCTAAAAATGGATAAAATATGAAAAAGATACAGTAGAAATTATTCTGAAAATTAGTACTCTGTCATGGTTGGGCAATAACTATCCTGACCCAAAATGGTTTTGTGTATTTGCAGGTAGCTCTATAATGAATGATGCTTTAGGCATATATTGTAATTTTTTTTACAGTAGTTTCCAGTTTACTAACATGATTCAAACCGTGATGGTGAAATACAAACAATGTTTTTGACTTTGTGTCTAATTTGAAATACAAAATTGAGTCTTTTACGAAAAGCCGCCATTTTTGTTAATTTTATGTATAGAGCTAATAGCTCTTCCAAATTGCTCTGATCCTCCTTTTGTGACAAAAATAAAATAAGCTGTGAATGGTGGCATCGTAGAATTCCAGTTGATATTATATGTAACGTAAAAGCACAGAGATTTGTTGGAAAAAACAGTACAGAGTTATTTATTGAGCGAGGTTCCATTTCTTACTATTTCCTTAGGATAGACAATAATACATAACATATAATATTACAATATGAGAAAATATTACACAACATATAGAAGGTTAAACATTGGAGGAATATTAAAAATGGTTGAAATGACTTTAGTTGTTGACCACATAAAGAAGCTAGATCCATTTTCAGATTAAAAACAGACAGATTAAAAATGTCTACTGCGTCAAATGAATGAGTAGAATAGGAATACTTATAAACAGGCTACGTCTTATTTGTGTAACAAACATTATGTATTCATAGCATTTACTCGTCTATCGGGTTGATTGATTGATTGAATATTAACGTCGCACTGTTCAGCAACACGAGGGCTTTTGGCGACGGACCACGTAATTTTGAGCCAAGGTCAAGTGACGTGGACGACACTTGAGCTGGCACCCCCTCTCCTAACTACCACACCACACCAACGGGAGGACGTTTCAGCTCTGGACAGATTTAACGTGCATCGCTGCCCTACACGGCGGGTCTTCAGTGGTACTGGGCTCGAACTCGTGACAAGGCAAGCCACGGTCCGATACCTGTACCACTCGGCTACCGTGGCCACCTCGTCTATCGGGACCTTGAAAAGTTATAAAATAGATGAGCAAAGGAATCATGATTTCTTTCACTATAGACTTTAGAAATTTTCGATTCTGTTGGCTTTAACTCTGAAGGGTTTTTTTGCTTTTTTTTTTTTTTTTTTTTTTTGGTCTTGTCATGTTTAGATTTTTTGGTTTTGATATAGTATTTTTTTTTAGAGAGAGTAGCCTGATGTAAACGGATTGATTATTGGTTTTGAAAATAACAACATCCTTTACATAAATTTAATTAACTAAATTACTAATATTAAACTAACTATTACTAATATTAAACTAGATTACTAACTTAATTACCAAATTAATTAACTTAAATTAACTTGTTGCTCTTTGATACTCTGTTGGTACTTCTGGTGAGAAAAGACGGAATTTTTACTAATATTGAAGGATAAATGATAAACATACCCTGTAAAAAAATTAAAGTCAACTTGAGACATTTCAAAGATAAATATCTAATTAGAGCAAAATTTTATTTTAATCATATTCGCATATTAAATATAATCTTAACATTCAAAGAGACATTGAATCCTCTCCACTCAGTATTTGAAAAGCAGCAAAAGGTACATCATCGTTTGCTTTTCAAATACTATTCTATACCTAAATCAGTGCTTCTCAAATTTCAATATTCGCGACCCAATATTCATTCATAATTTTCATCGCGCCCCCCTCTTACAACAACAATGTATTGAATTCAATAATGCTATATTTTGATGCTAAAACTACCATGCCACTTTAACCTTTTAAGTGCCACTGGCTTATATGAACGTTTCGCTTAAGTGTGCTAATTTCACCTGACGTATATATACGTCTTTTCGAAGTACAATCTTTTATATGCACTGTTATCCATAAAATTATTCCGAAAGCTTTGAAATTGAGTAAAAGGACCTTGACAGTGTTTGCGTTGAATTTACTCATTTCAGAGGCTCTTGTTTTATTGCTTTTATTTATTCCTTTTCTCCCCGTAACTTTTAATCGGCAGTTAAGGGATTTATTATACACCTTTTGAATTATCAAGGTTCGTGTTAATTTTTGCATATAATTTTATATATGACAATCCCATGGGCCACTGGTAATTATTAAACTTGTTCTTGACTTAGTATTGGTAAATTAATTATAAAATATATTGTGTAGCACTGATATATTTATAATTGTAATACTCAGTGTAAATGTGTATTTTATTGTTTATGTTAGAATGTATTTTATTTGATTACTTTCAGTAAATTAATAATGTTTTTTTTTAAATAATCTTTAGTTTTTTGCTTTTCCATATGCTCGCTCTCCCCTCGTAGAATTGTCACACACCCCAAGGAGGGCGCACCCCACAGTTTGAGAAACGCTGATCTAAATATACAAATTTCTATCTAACCTTCAGACTCTCACTCAACCTTCTACTCGACACTGCCTCTAATACTCCAATTCACTATTACAGAGTACATCCACACGCTCCTCTTACTCTTTATTATTTCATTTATCCTTAAAAAACCAATGTTAATTTAAATGTATATTGATTCTTCACAAGGCGAGAATCACAAATAAATCAATAACATTTAGAAACCCTGGAGCAGGGGTGTCAAACTAGCAGCCTGCGGGCCGCATGTGGCACCAAACGAACACTTTTGCAGCCCGGCCAATATATCGGCACACAATAATATACAATTTTGGGGAAGAGAAACTTACATGCAGCATGATTAAATCAACGTCAAATGTTACTGCGTCGTATCACAAATACGTAGAAAAAATTTCAAATCTTAGAACTGAATTTGAAACAAGATTTAAAGATTTTAGTTCTTTAGAAGACACATTTTGTTTATTTTCTTCAATTTTTTTAATAAATATTCCCAGTCATATGCAAATGGAGGTGATTCAGATTCAGTGCAACTCAAGTTTGATGGCAAAACTCATTGAGCTGGATGTGCCTGAATTTTACAAACATTTACTAGCCACGTTTTAAAGCACTCGAAAATTCGCATATGAAATTATTTTTATTTTTGGAAATACTTATCTGTGCAAGCAGTTATTTTCAGCTATGAAAGAAAATAAAACTCCTGTTAGAAGTAGTATTAATGACGTTCACCTTGGGCCAGTTTTGAAAGTTATCACTGCTAACCAAATTTTTCCAGAAATAGGAAAATTAGAAGCAGAGAAGAGATGTCAAGTGTCATGATACAAAGAGTAAATTGTTGGTTCTTCAATACATGTTTATCATAATGTACATTCGAAATAAATCTATTTTTCTGTAAATATTTTTTTTTTTGTCTCACCTAAAGTTAAGCATTGTTTGTTTGGCCCAAGTTAAGGCGTCACAGGACTCTTAACCGATATCAGTGGACTCGAAAAAAACATCCTTTATCAAACCAATATAACTTAGCAATAAAACAAAACAATAATTTGAAATTTTTACTACATGATAATCATATTAACGTATATTATTTCTCACATTTTCAGAGAATTTTAGAAAAAATTTAAAAAGTTATAAATAAATATAAATCGGACAATTTTTCAAAAATATGAAAATCAGTATCTTACACCGCGTCGGGTTCTGAAGTACAAAATTGATAAAAATTTACAAAATTAATTTTACTTGGTATAAAAATGTTCACTTTTGAAGTTATACTAACTTTTAAGAAAAAATTAAGAGAAAAAAAAAATTTTTAAATACAATTATAACAAAATTTTTAAAATTTTAAGAAAAAAAAATAATTAAAATTCAAATAAAAAAATTATATTTATTTTTTTAAAAAAATGATGTATAAGTTATGAAGAGCCTTATTTTGAAAATGTGTGACAATTTAAAACTAATATCATAAATAGTTTCTGAGAAATCCTGCGTGGAAGCTAAAATTTTTTGTTTTGAAAAAAGTAAATTAAACATAAGAAAAAGATAGGGTTTTTGTTTATAAGTTTCAATAGTTATTTCTCAATATCTTTGGAAGTGTTCACAGTATCAACACAAATTTGGTATCAAAATTCTCAGAAATTTTGAAGCTTTAACATGTATGTTTTTTCAAGAAATTTAAAAATTTGCAATTTAAGAGTCCTGTGAGCATTTTGAGTTTTACACCCTTGTCTTAGAGGTTATTTAACGGGAAAGGAATATATGCAAAAAAAAAAAAAAAGAAAAAAATCGGAAAACAGTAATTTCATTTAAAATAAAATAAAACCACTAATTCTGATATTATTACATAAAAAACAGTTTAAAGTTTTTATTTTTATTATAGATCCACATATTTTACATAGTAAGGTTTCTGCAAAATCTTTGAAAAATTAAAATATTTTTTTCCGGTAAAGCTTTCTCTCCCCGTTTTCATTATCAAGCGTTAGATATGATTCAAACAACAATAAATACAGGTTTAAGAAAAATCATTTAAAATTAAGATAAATTAATTTACACAGTCTCAAGCAGAATTTTTTTAATGATATCTTCCTTTCCATAACCCTTATACGTTAAATTTTATACAGACCAATTCACCGAATTGTATATCTTCCATCGCCAGAATAGACTTCATGTGAAAAAACTAAAAAGAGAGAACACCCTTTAACTACGCATGCACGAACGTGGCAGTTTCAGCAAAAATATGCAGCATATAAATATTCAAGAAAAGACCATCCTGTAAATATGTTAACGTACATTAATTTTTAGAAAAATTATTTTTAAATAGGTAAATTTGATGTTAATTGAAAGGAATTATTTTCAGAATAAGCTATGGGCAGCATAATAAGGCTATATGGCAGCATTTTTATTTAACAAGTATTAATGTTACTGCTCTGAATATATTTCAGTGTTATAAATTCATAATGTACATTTTGTTTGTTACTGTTTCACCATGTATCCCACTTTAAATTAAGTTGTGGACAGCAAGTACTTTTCTTTTTAAAAAATTATCTTGGAAAAAAATGTCTTTTAAGGAGTAAAATGAATAAAAAATAGAAGTAATTGAAACAAACCAAACAGGCATTAAATTATTTTAAGTTCTTTTTTTTTTTTTTTTTTTTTTCATTTATTGAGACTGTCTTTATTTTTCTTCCTTTTTTGGTCATATTTACTGTGTAATAATCACTCCTCTGTTATTATAAAAAAAATATTATTTATTAAACCGCTATTAATTTGTGTCAATATAAAGATTAAATTAGTTTAAAACCTGAGGAATAAACATGTTTCTTCGCACTGCTGTTAAATATTTGATCACACATATTCTACATTTAGCTTTCCTAATTAACACTTTTCAGAAATTATACACAGCTTGAAAAAAAATTGCTTGACTGTATCTTAACATTCTTAAGAAATTAATACAGTATCTGAAGTTGAAATCCTTGGAATGAAAAATGACTTAATTTTAAATTATTATTTTTACTTCACAACCTAAATAAAAATCAAGAAGAATTTTGTCTTTTTCTAATAATATGAAGCCTTAAGGCACCTTAGGTTGATTAAACCATTTTGAAACTGAAAATTATTACTAAACATTAGCCCTGGGATATTGATAGCTTAGATTTCTAATGAAGTTTCAATTATAATATTTTGTTAATATTTTTAAGGAAATTGCACACTAGTATGTATTGCGTATTTGATTACTTACGAAATTATTGCTTATTTGATTACTTACGAAATTATTGCTTGTTGATTACTAATGAAGGATGTTCCAAGCTTTATTTTTGCTATAACATCAAGCATTAAAAAACCAAAATAAATCATGCTGTAGAAATTCTTACGATTACTTAAGAAGTACACTTAAAAGTACTCAGAGAACTTATATCCTTATTAATATTTTAATTTTATACGCAGATATATTCGAATCCAATCGTTAGTTCAATTCTTATATCAACATATTTTCAATTGTAGCAAATATCAAACGTGCTTAAAACAAGGAGGAATTAATCCTCATTTCGTTCTTAACCATTAAGTGACATAATATCCAAGCAAATAATGTAAAGCAATGAATTCAAGTTTCTTTCGATATATATATACATATATACATAAAATAAATTCTCTATCTCTATTATCTTACAATTAGCGAAAATATTTTATATGTAAGAACCTCTTACAAATCTCTATATGTACAATTAAAATGTTATTAAAAAATGAAACATTTTATTCTAGATTAGATTGAATGAAAAAAAAAATCCAAAATCTTTATAAGGTACTCATATTTGTGAAAAAATATTCGTAAAATGTGTTTTGCACTTGTATATTGGAAATCTTACACTGTCACTTCAATTTATGTATTAATATTTTACTAATAATTTAAATCATGCTTTAATTGTTTCGAACACACTCAACTATTTAACTCTGAGAGGAAACGTGGCTTATTATACAAAAAAACTAGTCATATACAGTCAATTTACATATGATGTGCAATATTATTATTAATCAAAATCAATCTGATTATATTAAATCAGACAAACCTCTCCAATGGTAGAATTTACTTCGTATTCAAACATTTAGATAAAAGAAAGTTCACGTACTAATAATAGATTTTGTACATTATTTTCCAAATTAGAAAGACTCCAAAAATAAAAAATTTGTGTCATACAGTCTATATACTTTTCTTAATATAATATAACATAAAATTGAACAATTACAAAGGTAAAATGAATAATTGAAAGAGCATCCTGATCTCTATTCTAGCAATGCAAATCAAAGAAATTAGTATTTTCTGTAGCCGTCATAAATATCGATAACTACTGCAATAAGCATCATCATTGGAAAAAAAGATACGTGGAGGTTTTATGTGGTTGTATCTGCCCACTCAACTTTGACACCGTACCAAGTTTTATCTAGCATAGTAGCAGGTAGTACATTCTTTAACGGTTCTTTACCAATAAATGCCCAATGTTTTCGATGGGGGAGGGTTATATTAAGAAAAAAGGGGCCAATATCGCACAATAAATTAGTTGACAATGAAGAACTGTTGAATGCTATGGGCCCTTTGAGAACTCTAATTGCCTTGTAGAAACTAGGCTGCTACAAGTCTTTAAGTAAACAACAACAATAGACTAAATGTTCAGAAGTGCAGTAGTGGTTGTAAAATCCAAAAGTAACATAGTACGCCCAGTATAGTAAAATCCAATTGCAACCAAAATTTTAACACATCGTAAAAATTTCTGCAGTCACTCTCCGTATTTCGGCCAGATAAGGATATAACGATAATCGTCTTGAAACGATAATCAATTTTTGTGGTGGAAAACGACACCATGTCATTTGTCTTTCTTTTTAAGGTATTCAATATACTATCGCAAGCTCAAACACATATGGCATATAATCAAATTTAATTACAAAAACAGATGTCTTGCTGAAATTATTCCTCATTACAGAAGGTAATAAAGCCTTTGGTCAGTACCGGTTTATCCATTGGACACCCATGGGCCCAGTGCCCGGAGGGTCCTAGAAGAGCCCAGATAATCTGGACTAAACCAGATTTCTGGTTATAAATTTCGATCCTTCAGTGCCAAGGGGATGGGCTGTAAATCTTCTACGCTCAGGGCCTGAAGTGAGCTTAAATCGGCCCTGTCTATGGTATATAGACTGTTTTGCCATTAATAATTATTGTGCTAAGATTTTCTGTTTTAATGTATGTACAAACAAAATACCAATCATTACACTCTAGGATGTGATAAGACTAGAATATTTCTCCCCATTTTCAAAGTCCCCCCTCCGGTTATACTCCCTGATTCTATATCCACGTTACTACTCCTTGATTTTGTCCATTGTGAGAGCTTATTTCTTGGATACAAGTTTTATAATCCAAAGTCTTCTCACATGTCAAATTTGGAAAAAGTCCTCTGTAACTACTATAGCTTCTCATCTTTCCTTAAGGCGTATTCCTGTTTATTTCTTATGTAACCTACGAAGATAATTTTACTGTGCATTGCCCTGATAACCATTCCTATGATTTGTCAAGGTATTAACGACACAGATCTTATTGGTAGCTTCTTTCATGGTATTGCAGTTCAATAGCCAACAATTTGCACATACACTGAAAAGTAATTATATTAAAGGTATTTGGTGTCCAACAAATGCATGATGTGAATGACATATATAAATAGAAAGAAATGAACGAAATATGCCTTATATTATAAGGAGAGATGCGAATCAGAATTTGATTGTAGCAAAATTTGTAAGAATGTGAACGCATATGAATATGGGCTTGTTGTCTAGTCTCAAGAATGTGGTACCCCCTCTCGTAATTGATAGAAGCACTGGTAATTTTACGAATTTAAGTGAAACTTTTCCCGGAAGGACTAACTGTCTTGAACAACTGCGCTTGGATGAGTTATGCCTTGATTCATTAGCTCACTTTGTAACAGAAAATTGACAATATCACTCGTGGTTTTTATGCGCTGGTTTTCAGAAAAGGCTTTGTCAGTCACATCGTCCCAAAGACGTATCGTCACTCTGAAATAGAAAATCCATCCTCCCAAGAGAGTTCCTCTGTTAACGATAACTCACAAAGATTATCGCAAGAGAAACAGGGATGAAATTAAACAAAAGTAATGTAAACAAAAGTCACTTGGGTAAATGTAGATACCAGGGGAAGAAGAAGGAAGAAAATACATAAAGCAAGATATTCTTTCTAATAGCACATTACTCTTCAAATTGGGGAGCAGGAATTCTCTTTTGGAGACTTCTGGAGTAGACCAAAAAGACACGTTGGAGATATAAATTCATTTCTTGAACTTCAGTGTATCTACAAATTCCTAAGCGGCTATGTGTTCCCCCTACAGTATCTTCAACATTCGTTGAAAATATCTGTTAAAAAGCCATTACAGCATGTTATCGTTTAAAAATTGCATACGAATAAATCTATAAATACGGAAGAGAGATATGCTATTATTTTCTCTGCTATCTAGGTCGATTGATATCAATCGACCTAGATAAAAGAATGCTTATATATTTAACTGTAAACGATTCATCAGATCAGCCCACTCCATTCAGGAATTATGAAAGTGTTAGAAAGTCGTGGATCACCAGGGTTTTCCAACTCTTCAAGTGTCTTATTGAAACCATACCGAGATGAAAGACACCAATGGATTTTTCGTATATATTCCATACATAATGTGTTTGTAAGAATTAGGAAAAATATATTTAAATACTAATATCCTACAAACAGCATTACACTTAAGAAATCCGACTACGTTCGGAACCGTGATTTTGCAGAAGCGTATAAATGGATATTATTTATGATATTAAGTGTCACTTAGATTAGAAATATATAAAATTGTTTTAAGAATAGTATTACATTAAAAATATTATTTAAGTACAATATTTTGACAAAAAATGAAAATAGAACAACCCATTTTCAAAACATTCCCCTTTTATGAAAAATGCTTCTATTATAATAATAGTTTGCCTGTATATATTTGGCCTCTGTACAGAGGTTTAACTAGAATTTTTGAAATATATAACTTAGAAGTGGATTTATCCAGATTTTACTACAATGGAGGGGAGAAATTTTAAGAAAAAAACGCCGATAGTTATTTTAATTGGTGATAACTCTGAAAATAATGTGAATTTTTCAAAATTACTAGTTCGGAAAAGTCTATACTTTACATAAGCAAAATATTATTATTGTAGAAGCATTTTTTACAAAAGGAGAACGTTTGGAAAAAAGGTTATTCTAAGTTAATTTTTTGCCAAAATATTGTATTTAAATAATTTTTTTTGTTCATAATGTCCTTGAAAAAAATTTGCACGTGTATTCTAATCTAAGTGAGACTAAATATCATGAAAATTATCCATTTATGCGCTTTTTTTTTTTAAATCATGATTCCGAACGTAGTCGGATACATTAAGAATATTAATTATATAAAGTATGATTATTTTAAAAATTGAAATAAGAAAAACTTTTGTTTGTTTTTAAATGTACATCTTGCAGTCAAATAAGTTGACAAAATTATTTTGCATTCTTTTTAGCTCCAATTGCACCTGATAAGAGATTTCTTCTTAGTCTCAATTACACCACTCTCCTGGTCAATCTTAATAGTTGGCATAATGGAGGTTGCCCCATACGATTTTTTGTCATTCAGTACAAGGCGAATGGACAACAAGATTGGACACTAGTCAGTAATAACATCATACCTGAGCAGCAAAATATTACTGTTATGGATCTTATTCCCGGTACATGGTATTCTCTGCTTATGACAGCCCGAAATGATGCCGGTTCAACAGATGCTGAATATGTATTTGCTACGATGACTGCAACTGGAGGTATAGTTATATTTAAAATAATATAATTATTTTTACTTAATAAAATGGAAATATGAATGGTATTGAAAATATTTTATTTTTCTTATACTATGTATTTCTACAAGCCTGATAATACTCAAAAATATGAACAACAAAATAGTTTTAAGCAAATTTAGCACTTTAAATTCGATTTTATAGTTTTCAATGATTTAGCTTTTGTTTTTAAAAGCAATACGAACATTTTAATAAAATTGGCTATCAAAACAAAATAATAAATATATTTCAGAATGAAATTATGTTTTAATATTCTTCAGATGTTCTGTAATTAAAATACAGTTGGAGGAATTTGAACTCTAAAGCAGGATCAACTAAAGAATTGCATTAAAAGTATCAGCTTATAAATCGTAATAATGGAGTCTTATAAATAAGTCTTTTTGTTAAATAAAATATTTGTTTATAACCCCCCTAAGTTTAAAAATTATTAAATGTGCGGAAAATTTTCTCTAAAAATCTCAATCAAGAGTAATATTAGTTTCTATTGCAATTCAACATTTATCTTAATGCATAAACTTTAAAAGTATTTTGAAAAGTGTACACACATGATATTCTATTACAGATAAGGAAGGAGTTTAATAGTTCATTTTTTAATGTTTCGACTTATTTCTTTTTATTTAAATTGCATGAAAATGCTTGTACAATTTTTTATCTTATAAAGTTCGATTTCGTTCATAAAAATTACCATTTCATTTTTTTTTTCATTAATTTTTTGTTTACAATGCACCTCTACTAAAACGCCCCATTTGTCAACTTCATAAATTAGAAGACAATATTTAGTTGTTTCGATTTGTAAATAGATAAATGAGTCAAGAATTCAAAGTTTTTATTGCATATGTAATAACTTTTGAATCTTAAAATACACCCAGAACTCGAAGGACTTGAGACCCAAACGAGAAATTAGACTAAATTTCGTTTCAAAATCCAAAGGACAATATAGCTTTGAACACCAATGCGAAATGGGTCGCAATTTGTATATCTAAAGATGTATTGTAGCAGATGCTATGAGCGAACGTTGTTACTAGAAATTCCATTCTGCCGAGGTGGGTGTCGCAGACAAGAGAGGTAAAAACTAATTTCTGAAATTAAATGGTGGATATACATCCATGTTAATCTCTTAAAGCAAGTAAGACCAACCGCAACACGAGTTTCCCGGACGTTTTTATCATTTGATTCGCTAATGTCTGTGTGTTAAAGTGAAAAGTTTCACAAGATTATTAATGTTAATTAAATTTGAAATTTAGTGGAATAATGTTAAAAGGGAAATCCATATCTCCAAGTATCATTAATCATTTTCTTAAGAATAAGTACAGGTTTTTATATTTTTAACTGCTTTTATTTGCATTTTTAATCAAATATTATTATTATTTGATGATGTATTATTTTTATAAAAAAAATAGTGTATTGACTATCAAATACTTTTGAAAATTCAAGTACAAAACACACAATTTATAATTTAATTAATAAATGATTAATCAATTTTCTATTACTTAAAAGGAAAATTTGTGTTTGAAACTCGAACGAAATCCAATTCGAACTGGGCTTTAGTATGTATTCGGATTACGAAATATTACTATACAAATAAATTTTTATTTTTTTATTATTGTTGATTATTTATAGAAACTCTTTTCCCCCCACAAATGCAGTAACCAATGCTTAATAAATAATAAATAATTATATAACTTATAGCCAAGCTAGATGTTTTAAATTCTTTATTTTTCTTTCACTAAGTACATATCCTAGTTAGTCATCAGTTAATTTATTTGTTTTCATATTTTACTTATTCAGAGAATCTTTATTACATATGAAAAAAAATTAAATAAGAGTTCTTTTAATCATACAAATTTATTTTCTTACGTTTTTGACCTAAAATGTACGTTACTTTCAATCAAGAAAATTATTTTTCAATATGTTTCAGAATATCCTCCTAGACCTTCTGAAGTGAGTGATATAGGTGGATCATTTTACAGACATTTGTTGATAACGGTGCCAGTCGTAAGCTCAGCTGTAGTCCTGATTGTCGTGTTATGTGTTGTGTGTCTGATCACAAGAAGAAGAACGACAGTACGGAGAACGTTATCAACTGATGGTAAAAAGAAAACGTTTATTGTTATGGAAATAAAAATCTTGGATAAGTTCCAATTTTATGCTTTTAAGTATAATTACAGTTATCTGTAATTTTAAGAATGAAAAATTGATCACAGTATAATAATAATAATGTTTTCATAGAATATTTTACACACATAATGTAATAATGTATATTTTCGAAATTTCATTTCCAGGATAATACTAAACGACGTGCCTATAGTCAGCACTTGACAGATAATTTTTCAAGGGTTTCAAATCACTTAGTGAGAGTTTTTAATTTATATTCAAAAGACGTGTCTACGTTGCAACTCTGGAAATAAATGATCATCGTTAGAAAGCATGATCTGCAGAAAATGTTTTCAGTTTTTCATTCTATGACAAAACAAGATGATTTATGATACTACGTCATATGACGTCTATTTCTATTCATATTGAAATCAAGAACTTATATATATATATATGATGCATGTTTGTAAAAATCAATGAATCTGAAAGGGTGGTACAGTGCAGATTTATGACTACATATATGAGGAAATCACTAAAAATATGAGATATTTAAATCTGTTTCCTTTCATGCCTTGTCTTAAAATGTTCAGAAAACGTTTTTGAGCCATCATTTTTTTTATATAGATTGAGATTTAATTTTATTATTTGAATTAAGTATCACTAAAAATAAGTTGTCTGCAAAGTCTTATATATTTTGGCAACGGATGTCAGTCGAGACATTCCACAAGATGGCAGCACAAGTAGACATTTTTGAAAACGCCTTTCTAAAATTCTGAAAAGGATATTTTGTTTCTTTTATTTATAAAATAAGTTGCTTTTTTTATTTTTTTGTTTAATTTTTATTTATATATTTTTGTATGTCTAAATGTAGCAGCAAAAAGTTATGAATTATTTTATAGTTTCCTATTACATTTATATTTTTAAAATTTATATCCTTTCAGAATTTATAATCATTCAAAGAGACATTAATTAGAACTTTAAAAAATAATTAAATTTTCATCAACTATACAAAATTAATATTAACTAGAGCAATTTTCTGTTAATTTGATTCCTCATTATCTCATTTTGTTAAAAAGCTTAAATCATTTAGTAATGACAAATTCTTTAATTACTATACGGGTGTGCAAGAACCGATATTTTTACACAGTTTTATCAGTAAAAAAGAAAAACACTAATAATCAATTCAACTCAAGTCTTAGATCTCTACCCATAAGAACTGGGATAGTTATTCATCAATGTTCCCGCTTCGAATACTAATAGATACTTGCAATTTTTACCTAATATGGTACATTAAGGTGTGTAACATTTTTTTTTCTCTTGACTAATAAAAATGAAAATTTTCAAAAAAAGTTAAATTCTAACAACAAAAAGAAAGAAAAAAATACCTGTTCTTTTAAATGTATGGGATAAAATCTGCATACAACTGAACGTGTGTAATGTAGTTAAGTGAATTTTCGGTAGATGACAGCACTAGCATATGTGTTGCCAAAACGCAACAGTTTTTCTTTCAAAAAAGGTTTTTTTCCGAAATACAAATTTAGCTTTAAACACATTCATGTCCGGTTATTATCGTCAAATCTTTCATTTACATCTGGATATTTTTAGAGATCTCAATATATTCTATCATTTTAGTGGAATTCGCTTAAATGATTTTAACCGTATGGTGCACGAATATCATTCCCTACTGCACCAATATCAGTATACAGTTCACTTCCAAAAGCATCATTCTCTTCTGATCCGTAACAGATTTCTCTGTCTGTTTCATATATAACATCTCTCCACCTTTTTTTGATATAAACAATATCACTTTCCTTATCGTCACTTTGCTCATCTCAGTTCTTTCAGGATCACTAGAAATATCTGGTAATTCATCATAAATTTCGCTTTCAAATTCATTCAATACAGTAGGAAAAAAAAGCATATCAAGCTGACAAATTGACTATTAAGATGTGAATAGTTGTCCAACGAATTTGAGAGCAGCTCCTGCAATACCGTTCTCAGAAAATTTACCTGCCAATATATCAGAATAAATAAGAAAAAAATCACGAGTGTCTCAAACGGAAATTCTTTTTTTCCAATTACAAAGTCTTACGAACAACACCGTTATGTATTATTTTGTTAATGTATCATTTTCACCTCAAGATCTTCATTAAAATGTACAATATTTTTCCTTACATGTTTTATAACTGTGAAACATAACCTTAAAAATATTCATTTAAGTTTGTTTCTAATAAAAATAACATTTATAGACACGTTCTCATATATATATATATATATATATATATATATATATATATTTAATAAGTCGAAAGATACATGCAACCGGACATAAAAAATATAGTTAAATATGTTGTTGGTAGATGGCAGCACGAGCATATTGCAAAGTTGTGTTCCATTTTGCTTCTTGACTAAAGAATACTTCTTGATTTATAGAACTATAAACCGTGTAATTATTTAACTTCTTTGTAGATCCATTGATAAGCTTTCTATCTTGAGCTTCTTTTGATGGAAATTTCAATGAAATTTTTAATATTTTTCTTATAGATTAAAATTTAATGCCGACAACTTTTAGAATTCGAATACATCAAGATACAAAATCAATTAAAATTAAAATTCATTAAATACGGTTGAAAGCAACTTAATAAGAAGAAAAGGTTATTATTTTTTATGTTTAGTAAGACATTCATTTAAGAAATTTCTAAAAATATTATTCATAAGAGTAATTTTTTAAAAATATCTTTCCAAATAAAAAAGGCTGTAATATATATAATTCCTATTCCCTTTGTAAATCTTACAGTTTAAGATAATATTAAATTGCAACATAAAAAATATACAAGGTAACCATATGTACCCTTTTGGGTAATTTTGTACTTCTCTTCGTGAGCACTGATGTTATTTAAACTTGTACTCCAAAGAAAAAAAATAATAAATAAATTAATATTATTCATTTGCATTACTTTGTATTTTTAATAATATAAAAGCAATAAATTTACGCTCATTGCAAAAAAGTACTTTCAATATTTTATACTTAACTGTGCAAAAGGTTCACAAAATGCATACTTCTCAATAAAATTAAAGTATCACTGCAAAAGGGAAAATAAGTAAACTTTATTTTAAATTAATTTTTATATACTGAGAAATTTCGAAATTCCATATAATATATTTCTTAATTATCTTAAAAGAATTTGAATATTAAGTTTTCAAAGGAAATAATATTGCCTTTTGAATGCTTCCTATTTCGTGACTAAGAAATAAAAAAATAAATGTTAGTATAAAATTGATCTGTAGTTATATGTAATTGATTCATTTCATTCCAGTTACTGAAAGTAATGATCCTGTCAAGCCAGAATCAATGCCATTGTCTTCAACTTATGAAACTGGACAAGAGCCTGCTTATTTTCCAGCTCCTTATGCTGCTAGTAGAGTACCTGGGTACAATAGAGAATCCTGTGTTCACCCAGGAATGGGGAATCAACAAAATATGGGAACATTTGGTAGTTCTAGAAGTGGTTATACTTATGACATTCCATATCCTCCTAGAAAAGTATGTAATAGTTGTTATCACTATAAAAATTAAAGATTATAAGCAAATCTATTTTTTTTAAAAATTTCAATTCATTTAATTATTTTATATGTTCATTTTTCAAAATGATAAAATGAGGTAGAAAAATATTTATTTCTTACATTTATATCAGCAGTTGAACTGTAACTCAATCATAATATTAATTAGTGAAAGCTGAAGTTTTATAATTCCCCCATTGTTTTTCATAAAGTTTATGAAAATATCTAAGACATTTCAGCTTTAGTAACTGTTGTTGTATACGATTTTTCAAACAACATTCCATTTGCATTTTATCCGAAAAGCATATTTTAATAATGATAAATTTATAGAAATAAAGTTATTCGTTAGATGGCAGCACAAAGCAAAATGTTTTACCAATTAATCTTACTATAGTATTTACTGCATGTATGATGTAATCATCAACTATTCGTGCACAATATGTAATTGCGGAATGTTTTACCTTTTTGTCAATAACTTTTTCAATGAATGCAGCATATACAAGTGTTTATAATATTTCGAAAAAATCTTTCCTTTTGGGTTATAAAAAGAAATACATAATAATGCTGTAAACGTTTGTCCTACTACTTATTAATAAATTAAACACATGACAAAACAAAATAATTATTTAACATACACCAAAAATCAAAGTAAAAAACCTTTTTAGAGTTTGCAATTTATTTCCCTTATAGTGCATGTATTGATAAGTAACCACTGTCTGTGTAACTAGATCCCCTAGAAAGATATTGCACTTTTTGAAAATACAATGCATCTAAGAAAAATATAAGAGTATATATAGGTATTTATAAATTCTCTTTATATATTATGGCTTTCATTTAAATGACTTAAATTTCATTTATTTCTAATAATTTTTTTTAAAAAAATTATTGGTAGGAAAGTGTCAACATCCATAGAATTATGTGGATAAAAATTATATATTTCATAGTTATTTTCCATATAATCAATTTATGGGGCATAACTATTTATCTTTTTTATTTAATCATTATAGATAATTCTTTAGAGTTAATATTCTGCAATTTGTTACTATAGTAAAGGTTGCGAAAAAAAAAAAACTTTAGTCAGTAAATACTGAATTGTAAGCATGTAATGCTTGTTTTAACTCTTCAGTTTGCTGACATTTCTAAAAGGATATTTCATGTTTCATTTAAATCATTTTTGAAGTGAAACTTTTTTGCACTCGAGAGTGAAATTTGCCCAGTTTTGCGTAACAGTGAAAAAGCGAACGGAAGTAGTCTCCCCTCCCCATCACCCCGAATCGTCACCATTAAGACAGGATAGCGAGTTGGGAGGAAAAAGGGGAGAGGGGACCCCACGTGACTTGCGTCATATCCGTGAAAAAGTTGGATGATTGTTCACTTCTCTGATTAGTCAACTTGCCCACCTTCCTATTGGGAGTCCTTTCCCCCTAGACCCGGGAACATATATCAACAGTTGTATGAGATGCAGTGATATTACGGTGTAGGCAAAATAGCTCTCACAGCAAAAGAGTGCTTTTTTGAAATATTTTCTTAGATTGTTTGCTAGATTGCGATGTTTCCGGCGGCTAATTTGCTTTTTTGATTTTTATTTGCGTTGGATTATTATATTAACTCTAGTCAGAATGCCTAAATTAAATGCACAAAGGGGAAAAGAGTTTCGTGAAAGAAAGAAAAAAGAAAAACTAGTAACAAATCCAGTCAAAAAAGTGATAAAAAAAAAAAAAAACAGACAACTATTGCAAATTTATTAAGTGCTACTGTCAAATCTCCATCAGAGTACATGAGAGAATATCAGGCACGGAGGGAAAAAAACACAGGAAAATATTTCTTAATGCTCAGTATAATGGATGGGAATGCTATTGAGACTCTTCTAATGACAGCACAGATTAATACGGACTTTGTGAACCACCCTGTGCCATTAACTACAGAGCCCTCAACAATCCTAGTGCGTTTTGGAACTGATGCATGTAAATCAATAATATATTCCATCTTACGTTACAAAGAGTATGATTCCCATAAAAATGCTCACAAAGATTTTCAAAAGATCATTCAGATCAGAAAGACTCATTTATCCACGAATACCTTTCAGGCAAATTATGCGATTGTGACATGTACTCGGTCAATTTGGAATATTAGGGTAAATAATCAATGTTCCAACGTCGCCAAAGAAGTTTTACTTCTATCACGTGGCATTTCACGCACCATTTTTTTTTTAATTCAACAAAAAGAAATCAAATTTAATCATTTTTCATGAAATTATTTTGAGTATCCAGTATTTACATCTTTTCTTTAAAGAGATCATTGAGAATTCCTAAAGAACTACAAGTGCTCTGTCAGTATGAATCATATGTACTTTAAATATATTCATAATAATTTTAGTCATTTTGTAAATAGATGGATAAATCCGAGGCCAATTACGAATCTCCTATTTTATATTTTCCTGGCTACACCAAAGGTAATATATATGTATATATATTTTTCAGAACAATATTAATTCACTAAAATAAATTTAAGACAAGATTAATTGAATATAGATTTAAATAGTACTTTTACTTTCTTGGTAAATCAACCTTAATAAAAATGTACTATAGTATATTCTGAATACTTAAGTTAAAAGGATTCTCAATCATTTTTAAAAATAAACGATTATAAAGATAACACTTATTTTTAACATTATTGTTACATGATGACTAAATAACCACGAGAAAGGATGAGCCAGTTATATATTGAGAAGTTTGTTCAAATAATAAACTTTTACTGATAAAACGATAAGATTTTCACAAATTCTACATTTTTGAATTTAACTTTTTGTTAATAGACTGATATTTTTCCCTAAAATAAAAGTATAAAATTATTAATATGTTAAACTCTGTAAAGAAATAATAGACTTCTTTTTCAAACTGAATTGCAAATGTCTAAGCATACGGAGGCATTGAATAATTGTAATTTAAACATAAAAATGTCGAGGAAGAGGAAATTATCACATTATCTCTAAACTAACTAATCTTTAAACTGTATTTAAATGTATATTGTATTTAAATATATGAAATTAATTAATATTATGAGAATGTGTTGGTTTATTTTGCTAGTGTGTAAATGTAACATAATATCATCCTAAATTTGAAAAAAAAAAATTGATTACGTAAAATAGTGGAAAGAAATTTACTTTTTAAACTAAATTATTATTTTTTTATTTGAAATTATTTATGAATATATATTTGAACATTTTCTCCATAAGAATTTATTTTATTTACATTTATTTATTTTAGGCTCAGAGTTAGGAAATCACCGACGGATATCAAGTTATGAAGCAAATAGGAAAAGGAAAAGCAGTTTATCTTGGCGAGGCATAGAAGAAAGGTACTACATTTTTTTTTAATTGCACAGTCACTGTGACTTAACTTTTAATAGGGAACTCCTTCCGATTGAGAAATTTTACGAAATATGAATGAATCTCGCTTACACAAATCCTTTTCTCGCCATTGTTTTCTAGTTTTCTACCCATATTCTACAATTTTTCTAAAGTTTTCTGAAAACTATGTATTTACTGCACTGATTTCTTAAAGTGGCTGTACTAAGAAAAATAATGTGTGTATGGAATTAAATTTATAACGATTGTATATACATATTTCATTTTAAATTAATTTAAAACTAAAAGAAACGCATCGAGCTTTTAAATGTTTATATCACAGATAAAAACGGTTTATAAAATTCAGTAATGGTTTCTTCTTGACAAAGTTACATTGCAAATACATTTATTTTTAACTTAGAAAAGAATGACGTTCATTAACCCTTTCACGGCGCTAAGATAAAATATTTCCCCACATTTTAAAACTGGTGAGTGAGTGAGTGAATATTAACGTAGCACTGTCGAACTACATGAGGGCTTTTGGCGACGGACATCGTAATTTTGAACCATGGTCAAGTGACGAGGACGACACCTGAGCTACCTCCCCGTCCGAAATACTCGCGACTGATTTAATGTGTATTGCTGCTCTACACGATTTAAAACTGTTTATTGTTGTTTTAATTATAACTATATCTTCCCCATTTTACATAAAATGCTTCAAAATAGAACGTATGTCGAACGCAATTACGTAAACGAAGACGTTCAGGCAAAAAAAAAAGGCACCAATAATAAAACATTCACCGGCTGTATTCTTATATTATTGTTTATTTCAAATTGTATCGTACAGAATATTACTGGCATTTTTCACATGTTTTTTTTAATGTTTTTCTATGTTTTTGTACATGTTTTTTTTTTTTTCCCTCGGTAAATGTTATTTCATGCAATAATAAAATATATTTGAGCAAATGAATAGCCTGATGAAACTAACCATTGATCCAAGAAAATCTACTCATTGCTATATATTTTGCTTAAGAGTTTCATTTACTTTATGTCTAAGCAAACTAATATATAAACAACTACAAACACTGATTTATTCTTAGCAAACTATTGGTGCTGTAATGGTTAATGATATGTAAGACAAAGAAAAACATTTTAATAAGCCAATCTCAGTTAGGAGACTTTTTAAAATTGTTTTATACATAATTAATGTTTCCTCTATGTCCTTTTTATGTGTAATTGCATTTATTTTTCGTTCTTAAGTATAATTGCTTACAAATTGAGTTGGCAAAATCTTTAAAAATAAACGCACGCATGTGTATTGCTTATTCAAGTATTATTAGCCAAAGGTATTATTTGTGCTCTTTTACTCAATAAATTTACAATTATCATTATATTCTATTATAATGTCGCAATTATATTTTTACATTCCCATCAAAACGTATTTATCAGTAGTCAAAACCACAGATTTAATATTTTTCTCTTTCAAAAAATTCATTGAAGCATTTATAATTTCTTTAACTCTGTAGAAAATTAATTTTCTTTGTAGTTAATACAAGGATAAAAATTTTTTGCTAAAACAAGAGTGTCTTAGAAGGAATACATGTTATGCACATGAAGAAAGAACTCTAAATGTATGATATTTAATACATATAAAGAAATCTAAATCCAAATTTTAGTGTGTACACACACACACGCATTTATATATATATATAGGCAGCATTAGGGGCCAGAATCTGGCAATAACTTATTTATTGCACTCAGATTTAGAGCGGGCTTTGCATTTTTAAGTGGAATTTTTAGGTAAGTTACCTCTATCTTGTAATGGATTTAGGTATTCCTATCCTTTACTTTCAATAAGTGTTTGATCAGTATTCTTTACATAAAGGGGTAAGGTGTGTTGGCCAAAAAACATGTTCAATCCCATTTTTATATAAATTATTTTATATATTAGCTGTCCTAAGTCAGCAATGTTAATAACACTGCAGCATCCATTTTATAACTTTTAATCTCGGTTACTCATATGTCCTTCATTGTGTGATTTTCCTACTGTCTATGTGTTTATTGAATGTGATTGTTGGATGTTATCTCTTGTTTGAAGAGAATAAGC
>BMAV01027606.1:0-16420 GCA_019973955.1 Trichonephila inaurata madagascariensis
TTTTTAAGGAAAACAAAATTTTCAAATGAATAAAAAATTAACCTACTTATTGCAACATGGTAAGCTTGAATGTCATTTTGAATTACATCATTACATTTTCCCAAAAACCATTCTTATTTTGGTCTTTTTTTTACATAACGCGAATCCATTCACCACTTCCATTGAATGAGTATGCAACTCAAAGAGAATTTCATGTCCAGGAATATCTTTAATTCTAAGCAAGTTATTAGGGCTCAAAGTAAATTCTGATTTCGCATATACTTGTTTTGAAATTCCTTCAGAAGTTTCAAGTCGATAGAAACCATTCTATTTCCCACTCGTTACAAATGCCAATATATTGGCATTCACAGAAAAAAATCACAAATTTCACAGCAATGCTTCTTTTTTAAATAATTTTTGTTTTTTCTGGCCAGGTTCACAAAGGTGGACGTACAGTCCAATATCATAATGTGTAATGTTTTTGTATTTGGTTGAAAGTTCTTTTAGAATTCTATCACGTCCTCCGTGACCAATAGCCAAATGAGCTTCATGAAGTACGTAAAATAACTCAGAATCCACGACGTAATACTGCATAGAAGTGCTTTGCAACCTTTTTATCCCCATGGACCGGTCAAAGTTTGATTTAATAATTTAATTGTATTTAAGCATGTCTTCAGAATAAAATTCAGTTACTCGAAAAAATGAATATAAAGTTATTTTACATGAAATATAAAGTGATTTCCATGAAAAGTCAAACAAACACTAGAGAAATACACCCCAGTAGATAAAATGGAAATAATTTAATACTCATTGAGTGGCTCGATACTATTTGATCCACGGACCGGTGGTTGGGAACTATTCTGTAGAGTACTGACGCCTTCTTTAACAGGTTACATGAGTTTACTTTTATTTTCACCGAACATCACATCATAGCTATTCAGCATCCAATATGCCCTGGGTTCCTTTTTAGTCATTTTGGCTTTTTGTATATACATCAGTTATTAACTTCTAGTAAATAATTTCAGTTTTAAAAAAAAATACTTTTTTTTTTTTGCAGCTTTAACTCGAATTTTCGGCAGCTCGGCGTCGAATAGTTGTTTCATGCCTATGGACAAGGGGTCGGCTACCTTTTATCCGTGGCGTGTCAAAACCAATCTACCAATTATGATTCAACGTGCCACACAGCAGGGCATTTTTGAAACAATTCTATTCCCGCGATAATGTATGCAGAGTTATAAAGATTTATAGGATTATCACACATTAATTTTGCATCAATTGAAAATATTTCTTATCATAAAAATAAACAGCATAAAATATAACTATTTCTTCAACAAAAAATTAAAAAAAAAAACCTCGAAATTGTACATATTGTTACGAATTTTCTGTAAATAGTGTAAATAATTTGTATTTGGGTGTTTATTGCATTTATATTACTCTATGTTATATTTATTTCATGTTAAAATTGTACTATTCGCAAGCAATGCCGCCCCTTACGTTATAATGGCGATTTAATGAGAACTTGGCGAAATCTTGGCGGTACAGCCAAATTGGCATCATTTTTGGCGACCAATTTGGCGAGTTCGGAATCTTCAAGAAAGTAGTGGATCTCTCCACTAGTGTCACGTTCAATGACACGAGCGGTTATATTTCTCGAAGTTTCTGTCGCGCCTATAAAATAAAGATGCTCGCCGGTTCGGCGAGCAGTCTGGATTAAACCAGCGAGTAGTGAGGATTATTTAGACTAGCGATTAGCTCGGCTGTGCTTGTGAATAATCTTTTACATACGTGTATTTTTAAACAATGGTGATTGTGTTTGATTGCTGTTGAAGGTGTGAAGACCTTCGGAGATTTACTCTGTAAATATATTGCTGCTGAATCCAGTATTTAGAGGATTGGATTTTTGTTAATAAATTCGCATCGCTCTTGAAGAATTGTTTATTTTCTTTGTGATTGTTTTGCATAAAATCCTCGAACCCTCGGATCTACGTAACAATATATTATGTTTTTTCAACACATTTATCAAAATAAGAAATAGACAACTTAAAATATAAGTATTTCCCTTCATTACAGTTAAATAAAAAGATAAATAAAATTTTTAATGTTAATTTACTGCTGCTTCACTTTCATATCGCACAAAATGTGGTGTAATTTGTGACTTTCACTTTGACATAATTCTGAGCATTCAGTTATTAAACAATTTCTTTGCAGACTCCAAATATTTTTCATATGAGGAAAGATATTTTACTTAGATATGTAGAGCTAAAAACGGAAAAGCAGATTACGGGCAATTTCCTCTCATCAAACAATTAAATCTTTCCAACAATGACATTCAAAAACTTACAAAATAGCTGTAAATTTATCTTCAGAGTTATCTTTTAGATTTTTTCGTAATTGTCCATAATTCTAGAGATGTTTGTCAAATAAGCTCGATTACGAATTTATGAAGTTCCATCAATTCAAACATTGGCAAATTTGTTGAGTAGTGCTGAGTGCCACTGATAATTGTACCGTATGCTATAGGTTGCCGACCCCTACTGTAAAGACCATGACTCCTTCTCGAACACTAAAGCTTACTTCTCCATTTTCATGCAGGGCAGGGAAAAAAAACCAATTTTAAGTAAAATCGAGTATTTTTACACTCCTGAACAAACCACAATGTGCAACTGACAAGTTCTGAGCCTGAGGCATGCGTTAAAAGTGTCGCGCCTTGCCTGTGGCCGCGGTAGCCGAGTGGTATAGGTATCGGACCAAGACTTGCCTTGTTCACGAGTTCGGCCCAGTACCACTAAAGACCCCCCGTGTAGGGAAAGGCGATGCACGTTCAATCTGTGGGAGAGCTGAAACGTCCTCCCGTTGGTGTGGTGGGTAGTTAGGAAAGGGGTGCCAGCTCAGGTGTCGTCCGTCACTTGACCATGGTTCAAAATTACGTGGTCCGTCGCCAAAAGCCCTCGTGTAGCTAAACAGTGCGACGTTAATATTCAATGAATCAATCAAGCAGTCGCACCTTGCCACACAGTATTCGAAACGAATCGGAGATGTATTTCCAATATTTTGCCGGTTTCCATTAGGCATTTCCAAATTTCCGGGCAATTTTGAAATAAGAACCCTTTCATACATTCCCGGGCTAGTTTTAGGCATTCTATACAATGCTGGATTTCATACTTTGCCGGTAACATATCTAACATCTTAATCAAGTTAATCTAAATTTTCAAGCCAAAATCGTGTGGTTGCAACTTTAATTGGTAGTATTGTTTTAAAACTGGCGAAAAAAGAGAAAAAAATAAAATTTGTCAATATCCATTGATTAAATTACCTAAATTGAAATTTACAAAATATGCTCCCCAAATTATATTATTGGAGACGGAATTCAATGAAAGATTTTTTGATTTCAAAAATCACGAATTACACTTTCGTCTTTTTACTTTGCCTCTATCTATCGATATCGTAATCGTTGATAAAAATTACACATGGAAGTAACTGAAACCTAATTGGATTTTATGCCGAAGCAAAAATGTATGGAATTCCAAGTTTTTGTACATATTTATCTGCATATCGATAAAATTTTATCACTTGTTACACGTATGACTACATTCGAAAGTACTAGTTTATGCGAGTGACAATTTTCTTTAATGAAAAATAATTAAAATTCAAAAAAGTCAACATTTATCATTAATTTAAAAAAAAACTGCGTCTGCTCAAAATATTTAAACCAATTTTGATGGTTTGCTCTGGAAAATATTTTCTGCTTGAAAGTATTTTCTAAAAAGTAATATTCAACTGTATTTTTACCCTAACTTACATTCTTTACATAAAATACAGAAGTAAAAGATAAATATAGTTTAAAATTAAAAAATAACGTATAAAACGACTATGTATGTATACTATACCATAAATTGTGCTTGACACATTGAGTCAAATAAATACATACAAGAAAATCATTCTAAAAATCGTATTTTAATAATTTTTTGGACATAAAAAACATGCGATCCCCAACTTACGAGGATAAGAAAAGGCCTGACACAGAGATGGCGTTCCAATCAGTGAAAATTTATGTTTCCTGCCTGGGTGCACGTGTCATTGGTTCGTGTGAAAAGTTTCAACCTGTTCTCTCAAGTACACTGCTGACCACACAAAATACAACACCCTGAAGGAAGCATGCAAACCATGTGAAATTTACATCATGCATTAGCAGCGATGATGTATGCAAATCATTAGCATTACAACGCATATTCGCATCATGGGCAAACGTAGCGCCACTCGAAAGCGTTATATAAAGTGAGAACAGATAGGCGATTTTAAGTACGGCAATTGTTTCCTCATGCTTTTTTTTTTTTTTGCGTAAGCTGTTTATTTATGCCTTGTGGAAGACATCGAACGTCTTTTGACCAAGTTTCTGAATTCGACCGAGGAAGAATAGTACCCTATAGGGATTATGAATTATCCTTCAGAGAAATCGGTCAACGTGTTGGATGTGTCACCAAGCAACTGTGATGCGGATCCGTCATCGCTGGATGCAGGACAATACGACGGACCCACCTCGTTGCACTACTGTCCGTGATGACAGATGGTTTATGCATATGGCAGTGATAAATCGCGCAGCCACATCACGAGCCATAGCACAACAGATTCAGTCTGTTACGCATCATTTGGTGTTAACTCGTACCCTTCGACGTCGTTTGCAGCAGAATGGAATGTCCATCAGGCGTTCGCTTACACTTGACTGGAAATCAAAGGCGTTTGCGCCGCCATGGTGCGATGAACGGCCGACATGGACAATGGAAAGGAACGACTTTGTGTTTACTGACGAATCCCACTTCTGCCTGCCACATCACGATGGTTGAATTCGAGTTTAGAGACAACGTGGTGAGAGGTTTCTGATTTCAAAAGCTGTGAATATAACAATTTCGTCTTTTTACTTCACCTCTATCGATATTGAACTTGTTGATGAAAATTTACAAATGGAATTGATTGAGATCCAATGTGATTCTTTGATGAAGCAAAAATGTATGGAAGTTGGAATCCCAGATTTTTACACATATTTATCAATAGATCGATTTCCTAAGATGTAATTCCCTTTTTACGCGTATGATGGTTATGTTCGGAACTACTTATTTATGCGAATAATTATTTCTTTAATGAAAAACAACAAAAATTCAAAAAGGTCAAGATTAACCGATAAACATTTATCATCAATTTTAAAAATCGCATCAGCTCAGCATATTCAACCAAACTTTGACGATTTGCTTTATGAAAAACGGTGCCAAACATCTTCTAAAAAGTAATATTGGAATCGGGACGTTCTTCGCAGGTAAAAATATAAACTTATTTTAAGCCGTAATATCTGTATACTTATGTGCCTGTGTATGTAAAAAAATCACATTTATAAATATAAATAATTATGTGTGAGCAATTAATAGCTATCATATTTTTCAGTCATGTACTTAACTTTAGGTACAACTTGCATAAAGTTTACTGGAATATAACTTTTAAACTTTGTAGTGCTTGTTAACAAATCATTCTATACAATAAATGTAAATAAAATAAAAATTTTAAAAAGTTTAATTTTATGATTTAAATATTATTTAATTTTTTATGAAGATAATGTGCAATATCTTAAAGTACTGAATAATTATTTTTAAAAAAGTATGTATTGTATTGGAAATAATTAAATTTTGCAACATGCAAGATATATGAGTGCCATAGGTAAAGTAGATTTTCAGCAAAATGTATCGGAATCCACACACACAAACGAATTCATTTTAAGAAAATCAAAAATAAGGATATTTTTCATCATGATTTTAAAAAGATATTTTAAAAATAAGTATTTAAAGTCGATAGGATGTGTGTGCTTTATTTTATTAACATTGTTTTTCTTTTAGTTTTAAATTATTGTTGTTTAGATTTCTTTGTAAGCTTGGCAAACACATGTGTTATCAACGATTCACAGTATCTTCCACATTTAAAACACTAATATTTTATACATTAATTTCTTACTACTTTTATACTTCAGTTTGAGCACTATCCTAGCATGATATTATAGCATTATTTAGATTAATTTATTAGATAAATATGTAGCTGAAATGTCTTGTTAAAATTCTAAGAATAAACCTTGTTTTTAAATTGTCTTGCATAACTGTTTAAAATTAATTTTAAAAACAAAAAGAGAGTAGTGTTCAAAATTTTGTCCCTTTAAAAAGGGGGAGTAGTATTTCGCTTATATTAAAATTCAATTTTCTAGCTTTCTTTTTGTAGAAATATAAAAAAATAATACAGTAACAGAATTAGCGAGGTATCCTTTATTTTTTAAAACCAAAATTAAAAAAAAAAAAATGCAAAATTTGAAGCATTTTAAAATTTTGGTAAACTAAAATTCTTAAATAATAATTTCTTATTATAACTTTTATTTTCGTTTTTTATATTAAAAGAGCCCCCCTTGACATTGAGTCTAATAAATGCATATCATAATCATTCTACAAATCATATTTTATTAATTTTTTGAACATTGAGAGCATGCGCATTAATATAAAATAGATCATGTGGCCCATAATATCATATGCGTTTGACATGCCTGCTTTACAGCAAGTGTAGCTAAATCTTCTTAAAAATGGATTTCCAGCTGCGTCTTTTATATTAAAAATGTGAAACCAAAATAATGCTCTATCATTTAAAAGCTCAGATTCCGAAGGAAAAACATCTTTCCATTGTATGTCGAAACTTGTCTCCATTGATACTCCAGAACAATTTGAATTTTAAAAAAAATATCAAGATAAAATTATTTATCTTTTTAAAAGTTACTTAATTTGAAGGAATTCGGTTTAAAAGTTGCTCACATGAAGTCTTGAGAAAATCATGACGTCTTTGATATCTTTTGTAGATTCTGGAAAAAATTATTTTACTAGTTCAGTTTAATTCAAAAAAACATATCCAAAATCAACTTCGTCAATCGGCAAGTAAATGCTTGTTAAACTCATGTAAGCTTTGGATTTATAATTTAGAGGTAATTATTCTCCTTAGGTGGACTCTTGTAATTCATTCAGCAATTTGTAATGGTCAGTATGATTACTTTGAAAGAGTAAAATAATCCGCTATAATTCTGTTAAAATTGGGATAACAAATGCGAGATATAACTCATTTATCGAATCCAAATACATTCTGTAAAGTTCTCTAGCAAGATATTTGTCTTACACCGAGGAATAGGCTGAAAATGTGAAGCTTTATAAAGAATCCCAATTTTTAAGGATTCTTTTAATGCAATTGCTTCTTGCCAACCATCTGGTTGAAGAAAGTGGAATCAATTGTAATGGATTCTTTCCATCACATTTAATGTACTATATAAATCCACACAAGATTTTCTTTTTAAAGGAGATCTTTGGAACCAATTATACGATTTTTTTATCATATAATCTAAGTTAGATGGCAGATGCTCGAAGATATATGAACTTACTCAATGAGAAGTGAATGACAAATGCATTTAATTAAAATTAGGTTTGATATGTCTTTCTTAATTAGAGTAAAAAAAAAATGAATTATTTTTCCATGAAGATTAGATGCTCCATCGGTCCCAATAACACAGCAGTTTCCTAGGTTGATTCGTACTTTATTGAAAAAGTCTTTTTTATGTTTACATAGTAAATCAAAGAACTATAGATTCTAAAACTTCATTGCAGCAGCGAACAGACAAAAATGTTTACAGCATGCAAGATCTGTAGATTCATCAAGCATTAAGAAGAACTGTGACTTATTTCAGTTTTATAATTTATGCAATGAGGTCGATTCATCACCAGAGGACGTAGCGATCGTTTAGCGATTGCCATGTGATTATCAAATAAACAATAACAGCTAATTGTATTACACTTGAGGTTGTGTACTAACCGTCGATTTTGCTTACATTCAAATTTTATCTTCTTTAAATTTTTTAGTATTCTAAATATTTTTAATATATTTTCTAGTATTTTGCTTTTCGTATAGTTATTCAATGTATACTTAGTTTTAGTTAACAATATTAGATTTAAGCTTAGTTTATACTTCTGTTCTTTGACCTAGTGTCTTGTGTTTTTGTATACTTTTAGGCTTAGTAATTAGCTTGCCAGCCATATTGTGTTTCAAAAAATGATGGATCGTTCAATTGAACATAATCCTTCATACTTAAAAATTAAGTATTAAAGTGTAGAATAGGGAGGTCCTTGGTGATGTTAATCTTTTTGGTGACCAGAATCGATTGTCAAGCAACTTAATTTAGCGATAGGTGTTACGAGAATTTACAAATTGCAATAAAAATAAAGAAATATTACTGTGAAATTTAAAAAATATATATTTTTATAAAGCTATCAATAATGCATAAAAATAAAAATTGTTATTTTTTTAAGTTAAAGGAAAGAAAAGATTTCATTTTGTTATGTCATAGTAGATGCAAATCCGAAAATGCCGCCAAAATACCCAGTCGATCAAATACGTGAGAATTCGTTGAGCGTATTGTCATGTGATTATGACGTCAGATGAATCGACATACATTTCGTATGTGCTCGAGTATGAGACGAGAGAGACGTAATGCCACGCTACAAAACGTCGTTGGGGAATCCCTGGCTATTTATTTGGAATGATCGAATTCACCCACCAGAGAGTTTAGAGCTACAAAATGGTTCACCGAAAGCTGTTTTCTTCAAATCATTTCAAGCTTTTCTCATTGAATGTACCACATTTTTTAAAAAAACAGATTGTGGAGAGAAAACTATTATATATACAATATTACATACATATATCTTTATAGACTGAATATCATGCGTTCAACTGCCTAATGCCTTACAATGAAATGCATTCAACAAAAAGATGAAAGTATATTTTTTATAATAATGATAATTTTAAATATTTATTATATAAAATAAAAAGACGCAAAAGAAATAAATGAATAAGAGACAAATTACATTAAAGAGACATCTAATATTAAATAAATCCAATATTTTATATATGGCATGAACAGTAAAAGAAACACAGCTTATAAGCTTATTCTATGAAATAATAATTTTAAAGAATGCCAAGCTTTACATATATATATATATAATTAATGAAAAAAAATAATTTCCTAATTCATAAATTTAATATAAAAGAAAATGTTAAATGTTCCACTGAATATTGTACTATTCTTTTCATGAATATATAAATCTCAATATAAATATTTTACTAAAATATAGAATAAATATGGTCAACACTTCCAAATTAGCAATGCTAATATTAAAAAATGGGTTTAAATATAATAAAAAAAAAATATGCGGATCTATTTTTTTTAAAAAAAAACACATTTTTACAATTAACTATATAGTAAAAATTTTGCAAATATTTCTATTGTAGAGTATTGTAAACATTTTTATAGAAAAAAACTAATGACTTACAAAATAATAACATTTATAACTATTTGTAAATGAACATCATACACTTTTTATCATAGATGATTTCAATGTTACAAAAACTAAAAATTCCCTGAGAAATTATGAATAAAAAGGTACATTAGATTAAGATTAATGATTTCTAATAAAAATGCTATTAAAACACTAATTACAAAGCATACCAAAAATTTTATAACAAAAATTACAAAAGACATTTCCTATAAAAACTTTCAGGATTAATTTTAGAGCCACGCCTTTTTCTTCACTAAATAGGATTTTTAACGTAATTATTTTGTATTTTTTCTACACAGTATCTCTAAATATAGATAAGACTCAGATATTATGGAATACCATTTATATTTCTTAATATAACTTAACTGTTTTTGATAAAAATCTCCAAAATCATCATGGATATATAACTATAAACATGTAAAAAAGACCCATTTATTTTGTTGTTGTAAAAAGTTTATTTTAAAGAAAAATGATAAATGGAGGGTATAATGGAATAGGTGGTTTAAACCGCTGGAAAAAATGAGACTTCAAAAAAAATGTAGTTATTTTTAACAATAAAAGCCCATTTTTAAAAATATGTGAAAGTCATTACTGTTTCAAATTTATGAATAAAGTCACAGTACAGTCAAAGTGAGCCCACAGAAAACAGCTGAAAGCATTGAATCCTAATTTTACCTTGTTGACCTTCGAAGAATTTTCCATTATAGAAGATACATTCAGTGTCTTTGTTTTCTGATACTTTTAGTTGATGGCATGAAGTATATTACAAATAATACATCAGAATGGAATATGTCAGGTATTATGGAATATCTAGTATTTCATAATACCAGACACACCATCTTGGAAAATGAACATTTAAAAAGAAGGACAAGCGATTGTCAGTTAAAAAATAACCACAGTATTACAAACTACAATTCTTTTAGTATACATTACGCTTAAATTTATGTTCAAGTCACATGTGTACTAGTAAGTTAAAATGTTAGAAAATTCACTTGAAAAAGTATTTGAAAATTGCAAAACACACTTTGCTTTGTAGCAAGTGGTATGACAACAACAAGTGGTCAACTATCACTGCAATGCATCATGAGTCTTTCTTCAGTACTTCAAGGTTTTCCCTCACATTAACAGCAACAAGCAGAGCCAAAACCTCCATATTACCCAACAATTCCATAACACCGACTCTCCTCTACTCTATTCAGTGTTCATTCTTCCTTTTCTTCCTCCCAACAAACTAAGGTATTATACATATTTTAAATTCCAACCTTGAAAGATGTATATCCCCACAAATGACCAATAAAATAATAATCTAGTACTGTAAAAGGGCAGTTATATTTATAGTGGGTCCCAAAATTCTCCTAAAGAGATCTGGCTATAGAACGAGGATAATAAGAGCATACATAACCTTAAATAAGAGTAAAATTCAATATATTTACAAAGTATTCTGAATAATATTTTGATTCTGTTACTTTACAAAGTATTCATCAAACAATTAAACATTTTAATAATGTGATAACTATTTAAACTCTAAAACATAAGAATAGTGTTTGAAATGTCATGTTTTTGAAGTAATTTGAGATAGTAATTATAATGTCTAAATCTAAAACTGATTTTTTTAAATGTTCAATAGCTTATAATGCTTTATTTTGACAATAACATAATCAGAGGCAATTAAACTGTTAAATTTATTATCACATGGACCAATGGTATTTAAAGAAAAAGTCTTTTTCTAATCAATAAATACTATTATTGTATTGGATGTTCCATCTGTGAAAAAACATAAGATGTAATCAAAACTCCTACTAATTATAAATGTCATAATTTAAAGAAAAACCCTTCAAAATAATGAATTCTAAAATTAATTTCTGAAGCATAAATCTTAATCTTAAGTAATTTACAGTTTTAAACAAAGATACATCATACAATATATATTCAAAGTTTGACAAACTTTGGTACAAAAAAAAAAAACTGTTATGTTTTAAAAAATACATATCATTTTGAACTAAATTAGATATATTGCATTTATAGAAACATTTTGTCCCCTAAAACTTTTAAGAATGTACATTTATTTTACACCATATTCTAGCAACTTTAGATAAATTAAAGTATATAATAAAGAATGTAAGATTAATTATACAGTCTATATTCTTAATGGAAACAAAAAAATAAACATAATAAAAAGCTGTTATATAAAAAAAAAAAAGAAATTTTAATATACATTTTGGAATTATTTACACAATATTTATTTTTTAAAAACATAAGAGTGAATTATTATAGCATTATCTACATTTAAAATAATTCCTCACATTTCAAATGCATGCTCAACTTAAGCATTTCAACCTTATACATTGAGAAAAATTCACGCCATTCAAATTTATTGCAATAAATTCATTGTTCATCAGCATTTTAACCAAATAAAACCACTGGCTCCATTTAATTTTCAGACAGTTTGTCACTTTAACATATAATTTTTATTTGCTTGTACCCCTTGAAATATAGTCATGCCTCAGTAAAAAGTCACTATTTTTAAGGATCTTATATAATCTAAATTCTTTCTGAATTTTAATTTTTAATTTGAGTAAGGACAGTTTTTCATGTTTTCTCACCTACTGATGGATGAAAACTATTTGATTTATTCGGAATTAAAGTGCACTTCCCCGAGTGCAATTATTTTCATCGAAAATTTTACATTTTTTTCAGATGCATAATTTAATGATGTCAGAAAAAAGGACTAGTAATGAAATGATATTTCAAATGAATCCAACAAAACTGAAATCTGTTGAGGAAATATGCTGTCCATTACAATTTAAACACAACAAAAAATTCGTCTAATTATTTTTCATTTGATTTTAAAAACAAAACTTATATTTTTTCACACATATCTATCAATAAACTTAAAATGGAAATAAATGAAGAAAAATCAATATATTTTATTACTTACTACTTTTAAAACTGCTCTTTTCAAAGTTTTGCAAACACTTAAAGCCACCAAAGAAAAGAAATTTTTATTTTTATATAGATGTGACTGGTAATAAATTGTGGAAACGTAGTTAGATCAGTGATTCCCAAAGTGGTCCATTTCGACCCCAAGGTCTATCACGACTTGAAAGACAAATAGAAAAAAATAATTTGGAGTGTCTACGATAGAGTGTGGTTAAAGAGAGAGTAGTTTTTCAATTGCTCTCGCCTACGGCATTTCTCTTCGGCACGCTCAAAGGAAAAGTGTTAAATCTCAGTATTGGTCGTTGCCTGGTTTGGCGTTATAGCATTTTTCGATGCACTAGTGATTCATTGAAATACAAAATTACCTCCTTTTGGGATTGTTTTTCAGACAATTTTTTCTTCCATATCTTGAGTATAATAGTTTCATTCACTCTCGCATGTAATTTTCTTCATAAAAATAATAATTATTTCAAATTTTTTTTTTTCATTCATCTAAAATTTAAATATTTTTCATTGATATAATTTTATAGAAGAAACATATACTTGAACTAAGTAAATTAGGGACTACACTGCTGTTTGTGAAAAATGCAACAATAATAACTGCTGTCCAAGAGATGATTTAATTATGATCCACTATTTAATTTATCAACAAAATCTATTTGTCCAAGTATTAGTGATGAATCATGTTAAGCAAGTAGTCATAAATCACATGTACTTTTGCATCCACAATTTAAGGAATTCTTAAAAGAATTAGATTGTGAATATGGTGACATTACATACCCGAGTCATGTCAGATGGTGATAATGATTTTATGAGTTACGACAACAAATTGAATTGTTTTGAATGTCAAGCAAATAACAGCACCAGAATTGAGAAATGATGAATGGTTATAGGATTTATACTTTTTAGTAGTTATCTAGTTTAGTAGTATCTATTAAATACATCATTACAAGACAAAGATAATTTAATAATCGATGTATTCAATCCCATCAAAGCATTTCAGAAGATATTATTGTTCTTTGAAACTCACTTACAAAATAATAACGTTCAACACTTTCCCAATGATAAAAGAATTAAAAATTTCTTTCACTAATTTAGAGGAATACTTTTTTTTTTCTAAATATATTCATCACCTCATGATGGATGTCGAGTCAGCTCCAAAATATCTCTCAATGGAACTTGTCGACATACAGTGCATTAAAGAATTAAAACACATTTTTGAAATATCAAAATCTAAAATAGATTTTAATAACACTTATGTGACAAAAGTAAAAAGTTCAAATTTGAGGGATCTGGAACAAAAAGTTGTGAGCGCTTTTAAATTATTTTACACCTGTGAATCGTGTCCCCTCTCCCCGCGAAAAATGAAATTTATCAAACATAAATCGCGGTCAGACCCAATTGGCGGAAATCTGCAACATAATTACGATGTGTAAATACTGGCATTGAGATTGAATTACAAAAATTAAGAGAAAGACTTGAGACACAAACATCTCACTAATAAAATAAATTAAGCAGTATTTGGGTGATCACTACAATTTTTGAGGGGAAATTTTTTTAGCTCGAGAGGGGAAAGAGAAAATTGCCCCGTTTTGCTAAAGTGAAAAAAACAAAAAGTCTTCCCCATCCCCGAATCGTCGTCAGTAAGGGGAGAGCGGGGGGGAAAAAGGGGGCAGGGAAAAGGGTTAGCGTCATATCCGTGAAAAAATTGTTTGTCCCGTCTCCGACTGGTCAACTTGTCCACCTTCCGATTAGGATCCTTTTCCCCCGACCCAACATTACAAAGGGCGTATCAGTTTCAGTGTGAGATTACGGGTGACAAAAACCCCGGCAAAAGCGCCTTTTGAAATTTTTCTTTAGATTTTTGGGTACAATGGCGATTTTTCGGGGGAAATTTATTTTTTTTCATTTGCGTTGAATTATTCTTAATTTTAGTCAGAATGCCAAACAAATGCACAAAGGGGAAAAGAGGTTTTGAGAGTAAAAAATAAAAAAAAAAAAATGACGAGTTTTTACATAGTCAATAGGGAACATCTGACATGTTATGGTGGTAAATACGCAATATTAACTTTTTTCCTAAAAAAATATGAAAATCGCATATGACTGGAAATAATTTTCTATCGAAAAATTATATTTTTTAATGAAAATTGATTTAATTAAAAAAGGGGTAACGGGAAATTTTATCAAAAAAAATTATTTTGTTCAATTTGTGGAAGGGGAAAATGACTTATGATAACTAAAATATGACACATATGCTTGTGATTTTAAAAAAATTTTTCCGTTGAAAAAAAACGTCAATAAATACCATTGGTGAAACATTCTAAAAGGTTTATTTTATCTTGAGTTCATATTCATAAAAGCTATGAGCCCAGCTTTTGGGAACAATGCTAAAATTAAAATCCCCCTCAAAATCAGGGGAAAGGGGAATGATAATTTTTAAAAAGGCGAAGCACCTTTTGTTTTGGTAAAAGTACAAAATGGGGAAAACTTTAATGATTTTTAACCCTTTGATTGAAGAAAAAAAACCACCGAAATCACTGTTTGTCCATTTTCAAATAAGCACTGCCGCACTTATGCCCCCAAATGGGACTAATTTTAGTCAAGGTCGAGTGCTTGATGGCTACTAGAGTTTGGATCCCCAAAAAGGGTAGCGAAAAAAGCAGCCCGCACCCCATTGGTGAAATGTAACGCAGTCACATCCTGTTACCACATCCGTCCCTTTGTAAGAAATCACCCCAACAAATATCCAGCAAAGAGAGGAAAGATGTTACACATAAAAGAAAGAAAACTAGCAGCAAGTCCCGCAAAAAATGACAAAAAAACCCGAAAAATAAAATTTTTTCCAGGCATTGCCAAATTTGATCAGAGTACATGAGAAAACAAGACGGAAAAAATTACAAAATACTTTAATTCCGAGTTTAATGACAAAAAAGGGTTCCCCTGACAACCCTGTGCCGTCAACTACAGAACCCTCAACAAGTCTAGTGCATGTTGGAACTGATGCATGTGAATCGATAACAAATTCTATCTTACGTTACAAAGACTATGGTTACCATAAAAACGCATGACCACGGTAGCTTAGTGGTCAAGGTATCAGATCGTGGCTGGAGTGTCATGAGTTCGAGCCGAGTACCACTTAAGACCCACCGTGTTGGGGTACGATGCACGTTAAATCTGTCGAGAGCTGAAACGTCCTCCCGTTGGTGTGGTAGTTAGGAGAGGGGTGCCTGCTCAGGTGTCGTCCACGTCACTTGACCATGGTTTAAAATTACGAAATCCGTCGCCAAAAGCCCTCGTGTAGCTGAACACTGTACTGTTAATATTCACTCACCCATAAAAATTGAAGAAAGATTTTTATTTTGAACGATTTTCAAAAGCTATTCGTTGTTAATCCTTTGGGTCACGGGTGTTCGATTTGTGATAGATTATGGTTTAGAGATGATTTAAGAACGCCTGTTTTTTGCTGAGCAGAAAAATATTTTACCGGAAATTAATTTAGAAGACATTAAAGAATGTTACAATTGCCGACAAAGTTTAAGTAGGAAAAGTATGCCAAATTTATCAAAATATAATATAGTTTTGTATACCCAGAAATTCCAGCATATCTACCTACTTTGGATTTGATATAAAAACACAAATTCCTAAGAATACTTTTCATGAAAATTAGACGATTGAGACACATATACGGTCAGTTTGGAATATTAGAGCAAATAATCAATGTTCTAACGTCAGCAAAGAAGTTTCACTTCTAGCACGAGGCGTTCCACGCACCATTTTTATATAATCCATGTTTGTATACATGCAAAAATAGTGAAAATAATAATAATTCATTCTGTTATAAATCTCAATCCAATAGATGCATGTAATGGGTCCACAAATCTAAGTTAAGGATATATATTTTAATATACAACCCAGGGGGTTATGTTTTTCCTAAGCTGCCCGCAAAGTCATTTGGGTTGGCCACAACCATTCTAAGGAAGTTTTTAAAATTAAAACTTCCCAACTCTCCCAAAAAAAACTCGCCCCAAGTATGGTTACAGTTCTTTTTCTTCGCTTAAATTTCTATTATGTCCCCAGTAATTTTACCAAAAATTTTAACAATGTTGATT
>BMAV01027607.1:0-27481 GCA_019973955.1 Trichonephila inaurata madagascariensis
AGCTATATACAGGCAAAATATTATTATAATAGAAGCATTTTTAACAATAGGAGAACATTTTGAAAAAAGGTTATTCTAAGTTAATTTTTTGCCGAAATATTGTATTTAAATAATTTTTTTTGCCAGAATGTCCTTAAAATAATTTTATGCGTGTATTCTAATCTAAGTGACACTAAATATCATGAAAAGTATCCATTTATGCGCCTTTTTAAAATCACGGTTCCGAACGTAGTCGGATATCTTAACATATAAGTATAATTTACTCCTCTTAGTCTTGGAACACTTTGAACTGCAACGTTATAACCTAAGTAGGAATTGACTTAAAAACATTTTTTTATATTACTTGTTTATCGTGTGTTATTAATCATTGTTTCCTATTTTAATATATATGTTCACTCATTTATCTATTTCTGAAAAATATTTATTCTAAATATTAATACTTGGTTTTATTAATTGTAATTAACTTCGTTAGATCCGATCAACTAACCTCAGGCAATATACATCTTATTTTTAAACTAACTGACTCTAAAACATTAGAGTACATATGCTAAGTCCAAAACTTCTGCAAGATTTACATAGCCATCCAAGTTATGGTGGAACTTATTCACGTGACCACTCTGTCACATGGCAAATCTGTGATCGAAAAAGGACAGTCTGTTTCACATTCATCAGCATTACAAGTGTCAAACTCCTACAGACAGATTTTATTCTGCAATTTAGATGCTAAAGATAATATCTTTTCAATTATAAATTTGATTCTTCCCTTTCAGTTAATTCTACAGATGAGTGAAACGTGAGCAAAGGGTTATTTTGAAGGTCATTTTAGAAGATTAGCAGTATCTGATCACGAGCAATAGAGTCTTATTAGTATTTTTAAATAAAGAAATGTGCATAGGCTTATTATGGTCTGAAAATAGCAAATATGTTTTTTTTTTTTTTTTTTTTTTTTTTGCATTCCATTTCGAGAAAAATGTTAAATTTATTCCAATTCATTAGGATGTTTTATATTATAGTATTTTAAAATAATTTCTAAGTATAATCGATAAAATTTTATCGCTTATTTTTTATAGTATACAATCATTTCAGTTTTCGTATTCCTTGTTTCTAAATTTCGAATAATTTTTATGTCCCCTGTATGAGTCCAAAGTTGTATATATAAAAAGCTTGCCATTTTTCAGTGTAAAAGTTTGTCAACAGCGTAAACTGAAAAAGTATAAATTATATGCTAAGTAATAATAAGTAAAAGTAATATGCTAAATTTGTTAGCTTGCAATTCTTTTTACAGATATATTTTTAGTGATATAATGAGTAGTAGTAAAATTTCCCACAAAAAAAAGAAACGATAAGAAAAAAATAGCATTCTTCAAATCGAGCATTATTTGTAATATAGCACCCCCACAATTACACACACACACACACACACATTCCAATTATTATACCTAAAAATAATCAATCATTCGAAATATGTACAAGCACAGTATCGTATTGTTCCTAATGATGATTGGGCCAAGGAACTCTGTAGTATAATTAAGGTCCTTTCCATTGTGATGGCGTTTATCCGAAGGACAGAACGCGCATGCTCAGATTCGTAGCCGCGTAACATAACCACTAGACAAAAGGGATCGCCTCTGTCCGGAGGCTATTACTGGCTTATGTAGATACCGCTACAGTACTCCCCACCAGTGAGTCGGTGGATAGGAGAGCGACTTTTGTTTTGCCGAGCGTGTGTAGCGGGTGAGTTGTTGCTGTTAATTGGTGGTGTTGCGTCAAGTGGGTCTGACGATTTTGGTTGCTCTTGTTGTGGATAGATGGCGCCATGAAAGATCAGAATGTTGCGTTTTTTTCTTAATTCATCCAAGGTCACCAATGGACATATCCGCGGACAGAACCTACGACGCTTGAGTCCATAGCTGCATAAAATATCCACTAGACAAAAGTGGTCACCTCTGTCCGGAGGCTGTTACTGGCTTATGAAGATACAGCTACACCATTATTTTGTTACATAATTAAATTTTAAGTTCTAGCATTAAGCTTTCGATTGTGTACACAAAAACATTCTTATAGCCCTCGCTTCTTGTTTTTAAGGACGGAACTTGAATTTCTGTGTATAACATTCATCTTTTGCGCCTCCGTAACCCCTCTCGGAGTCTATTTCCGCGGAAACCATTTTTAGTGGATCTTTACTCAACAAAAGAAACATACGTGCCATATACGTATCATAGTTAAAGGAATCTCGTGATAAGTGAGTTAACTGATTGAATTTCTCCTGTGTTTTTTGAGAGATTATTAACTTACTCCACCAACACTTTTTCTCAATTAGGAATAAAAAAATAATAATAAAAGGATGTAAAAGACATTTCTAGAATATCTGAACGATCTCTATGTAGCAAAAATATTTGTGCTGAGACCACAATTCTTGAAAATTCAAGCATGCGATTGCGACATTCTCCCGTCCCCTGTTTATGTGAACAGTTAACCACAAAATTACTTTTGGATATTAATGCGGAATATAAAAGAGTGAAATATATCATATAGGTGTCATACTTGTCACTTCACGGAAACACAAAATTTAAAGAACCGTCTCCAATGTCTCATGTTATTCCAAAGTGACATTTATTCAAACCAAATCAATCAAGAACAAGGTCCATAGGCTCCAGCGTAAATATTTTATTGCCATGTATACTGTCATGTTCTCCAATTTTCTTTTAAAAAATTTGTGGAGACTTCTATACCCATTCAGGAACATTTAATCTCTTATTTTTTACAAATTTACCTTTCCCTGGCTTTTACAATTACCAAACGATATGTGGACGTTTTATAATTTGGGGAAACATGTTGTTGTTGTGACTAATGCCCTCTGTCTGACGAGGAAGTCAGATCGAGGCCCGCGAAATTCATCGCGGTTAAGGGCTAGAATTTTTACGCCTATCGTTAGCCTTAGCTTTGAGCACCATGCAGGTGACAGTACGATTTGGCTCGATTCCACCCCAATTTAGAGGGAGAAAACTCTGGGGGTGGTCAGAGATCTTCCACCTCTCTTCCCCTTCTACCAACCACACGAGAGGACTTGCGGCTCGACGGCTATTTAGAGTACCCCCATGCCGCAAAGGCACTATATATTTACAAACATCCATGTCTTCTCCGGGATTCGAACCCAGTCCCTACGGCAGCGCAGTCAGCGTCGCTAGCCACTATACCGGTTGGGCGACGGGGAAACATGTAAAAAACGTATATATACCTGGATGTTCTTTACTTATAGTTAGAATATCTAATCACATAACCGATATAAATGTCGGGGTATTAACCTGCTTATTTCTCTATTTTCTATAAGACAGGGGTGTACCTCTCGAAGAAGGAGTCTTTCTAGTATCTGCTTTCTCTATCGGTGATTTCGCCGGCCGCTTGAGCTTCGGGTGGATAACGGACACCCAATGTATGAAAAGAAATGTCTTGGTGCGTTTGTACTTGGTGGCCATGGGGTCCCTCACTGCCTGCCTGCCGATTTGCCCCAATTCTGCTTTACCAGTATTTTCCATCCTTCTTGGAATTCTCAATGGCAGCGTAATTGTCAATCATTCGGTATTGCTGAATGAATACCTGGGTATCGAGAAGCTGCCACTTGCCATTGGCTTTTCGACATGCTTTGTGGGGATGACGGCATTTATAAGACCAATGATTATTGGTAAGTAAACAGTTTCTATATTCTGAATTCTCTCTCACTCTTTTTCTAACACTCTCTTTCTCTCTCATTCTCTGTGTCTACAATAATTACTATAATTTAATAATAAATACGTAATATGTGTGTACTTACCTACATAACTAAAATAATAAAAAACTCATACTTTTAAAACTGAGCTTAAAGTAAAACGCAAGATACAAACACAATAATAATAGCCACAAATATAATATTAAATGGTGCATTTATTATCAAACAGTTCGAAATACATAAAAAAAATAAAACATTTTCATCTGAAGTTAGTTCTCATAGTTATAGCCAGTAGAAGACATAGTCTTCATACTGTCAGACAATCTTAAATATTTCGGTAGATAATTACCAAACTGCTAATCTTCAAGAGCTCACCCCAAAATGTCTCGGCGGTCTACCGGTCGACCCGAATCGATTTAATGCCCATCCTTTCTCTAGTTCTCTCTAACTCTTTTTCATTCCTTTTAACTCTCTAAATCTCTCTCTTTCTCTGCGTGTGTCCCTTCTGTCTCTTTCTTACTCTGAATATTTGTCTCTATCTCTAACTCAAAGAAAGAGATCTCTAATTCTTTCTCTCTATGTCTGTCCATTGCCGGTTTAAACTTATTTCGGGCCCTGGGCGCAGAAAATCTACAGGCTCCCCTGGCTCTGTCGGATCCACGGAGGGGCTCTTGAATCCGGTTAAGTCCAGCTTATCTTGGCCATTCCGGGCCCTTGTGCGTCTGCCCCAAACTCCCAATGGATAAACCTGCTCTGTGTCTGTCTCTCTCTCTAACGTTCTCTTTCTCTCTCCCTATCTGTGTGTCTCTCACTATTTTTGTGTCTCTCTATGTGTGTGTCTCTTTCTTTTATTTTCTCTGTTTGTGTCTCTGTCTCACGCTCTCTCTATCAGTGTTTGTGTGTGTGTGTGTATCTCTCTCTCTATGTCTCTAATTCTTTCTCTTTCCCTATCTTATTATCTGTCTATCTCTATATACATTACTTCAAGTGGTGAAGAGGTTTTTTATGCTTGAAGACTATTGCAGACTATTAAGCACTATATTGAAGACTATTAAGCACTATATATTAAAAATCTATGAATTTATAAGTCTCTGCCATCATTAAATAACATGTCTTTCGAAAACACAACAAAGATCTTAATTTTTTTTCTTTATTAACTTACCTCCAAACTTAAAAAAATAAAACGGTCATTTTTTTTTTATTACTTAGTTATTTATTTTTTGCAAATATTATTCATTGACATTAATTAACTGAATGAATGCACCTTAATTAAATGAATTAACTAGTTGTACCTATTTTATATAGTGAAAAAATTAAAATTTGATAATGTTATTTGTAGATAATTATCTACTTTTTTTTATTTAGTCGTCATGTCAGGGTAGAATTTAACAATTTTAGAAAAAAAATATTACTCAAATGTAAAAATTACAAATGAACTGGAATGTTATTTTTCTCTTAACAGTCTATAATTCTATTATATCCTCTTCTTTAATTGTACCAATAATCAATATATTTTTAACAACATTTCCTTAACCAGATTTAGAGATCCATAAACAAATTTATGTTAAAAATTATATTTTAAAAATATCTATTTTACGTATGTAAAAGTTTGTTAATCTTTTAATGATAGCATTTAAAAACTATTGATGATACATGGATACACCAGAATGGGTTACATGTATTATATGCAACCTTATTGCATCTGTTGCCCTCTGATCGAATTAACTCCATATCATTTACTTTTTTTTCTTTCGTGCTTCCCATTTGATTGCTAACTTCCCGTCTTGCACTTTCTACAATTACAAATTTAAATGATTTCCTTACATACTTTAACGCACTAAAAGTAAGGTGACCATTTTTTTACAATGAAAAGGAGGACGAAAATTTTAAGAAAAAAAAATTACAATATATGAAACGTTTTATTAATTCAAACAAAACGCTAATTACGCTTACATTCTTTTTAATTATTATCTTAAACGAGTATTTTTCCATTGAATGAATTTTTTTTGTGGTCAACATGTCATTTTCTAATATATCGGAAAATTCAGGCAAAAAATATCTTTCATACTGAATTTTACGGTAAACACTATAGCTAAAATATTAACATTCAATTTTGATTTCTCACTAGTCACTTCACAAAAATCATTACTAACTGAAAAGAACTCTTTCAACCACTGCATTAGTTAAAGGGCAGCACAACGTAAATTCAACAAGAATAATTACATTTTCATATGGAATGTGTTCATTTTTGAAATGGTTTAAGTAATTTCACCCATCTTTTACCAATTTCTCAGCATGTGTTGATTTTCCAGTTTTGTTCTAATTTATTAGAATTTAAATATACACATTCAGTCTTCGTTCTACTTCAAACAGACAATTGTCATCGATTTTAATATCGGCTTTTTTTTCGATAAAAACTCAACGTAATTTTCTATATCTGCCTAATTTACTTGCGACAAAGTCAAAAAATGCCATTGAAAACTGTTATTTCCTGTGATATTTGTTTCAGACCCTTCTTCGACATTTTGGAAACATATTTGGTTCATCTCTGAATACAGAGATTAACAGATCAGTTTTAAAATATCGAAAAGAAAGACAAAAAGGAGGACACTTTTGGAGGAAGGGCAGAACCTATAAAAGGAGGACTGTCCTCCTTAAAGGAGGACGGTTGGTCACCTTACTAAAAGCGATATATTTCATATCATTGGGTTAAATTTCGCAATTAAACGAATAGAACACTATCTACTGTTTTTCTGTATATATGTAATAAGTAGAACTATACAGATATAAGAAAATATTTTTCTATATATTGAAGCGATAATAGCAGAATTTCTCATATGTTTCCATTTAAATTTAAATCCAATTTTGTCTGGTAAAAGATGGACAAATAATAATTGGAGAAATACTTTCGTTTCATTTAGTTTAATTACATATTATGATAAAATAGAATTTGATTAAAATTTTTATTAAGTCGCACTCTAAAGCAACTCAAGGACCATTGATGACAGACTTCGTATTTTTGAACCAGATGATGAGGGTGGCACCTGCACTGGCACCCCGTTCTCCAAACCACCACACCACTCCAGTGTGAGATCTCTGTGCTTCGCGCACATCCCCTTTACACGAAGAGTCTCCGCCGTCAGGATTCGAATCCACGCCTCGACAACGACGAGTTTGAGACCATGGCCACTCGGTAACCTCAGTTTAGAAGATAATTTTTTGAAGAGAAGATATGACAGATCTATATCCGTGTCCTTTCATTAATATAATCCTCTTAGAGAATCTTTGGTCTATCAATTCGAGTTTATTCACAACCAAACCTCTGAAGAAGAAACTTTTATTATTTAAATTAGGTCTGCTATATATAGTCTAGGTCAGGGGTGTCCAACACGCAGCCCGCCAGTACGTAAGTTGCGGCCCACCGACTCTTTTTAAAAAATATTTAAATATCAGATTTTTAAAGTTTTTTCATTTTGAAATTTATATGAGAGGAAATTTACTTATATATATATACACGCACAATGTATTTGACTGTTACCTGTTCTTGTTTTAAAATAAATCCTTTTTAATTATAGAAATGTCCTTTAGATAAAATAGATTTATATTTTATCAAACAGTTACATTTGGTTTTACTATAATAAATTACTTTTTTAATAAATTCCCAATTGCATTATGCATATCCTTTACTATGGATGGTACACGATTCTCTGTGTGTGCGACTTTCGTTTCTCCTCCTCCTTTTCTGTTTGGAGTCCCCAAAAAGCAAGAGGCAGTCAGAGATGTTTTTTAAAGTTTAAAAAATATATATTCAGGACGGTTAAGATAAAGGACAATGTATACTTAATCGCTTGCGAATGACAGCACTATCAAATTTCAACAATGAGTAACGAAAGATCAATTCAATAGAAACACACCGTAATTTTCAAGAAAATGGCAACTGTAATATTTCAAACGTTATTAGATTATCTATGTCTGTATACATGAAAAATAATGAAAACAATAATAATAATTCATTCTGTGTTAAATTTTCACTCCAATAAATGTTTTTTTTTTTTTTATTTTTCTAAAAAGGAAATAAATTTTTTTATTTTCACGTGCTCCAGCGAGATTATAATGTTCTTCCGAAGTGGCCCGAAAGGTCATTTGGGTTGGACACTCCTGGTCTAGGTTTTCAAGCTACTAAGGAGAGAAAGTGAGGAGATAGGATAGATTGCTACTGATCAGGTATTATTCAGTTTTGGAGAAGTGTAAGAATTAAAATGACGATTGGTCACTACAGTTTAATTTGCGATGGAATAATCTAGAAAGTAGATTTGATCTAGAATTAAGTAGGTCGGTATATTTAAAGCAGTGTTTCTCAAACTTTCGATATTCGCGACCCAATTTTCAATCATAATTTTCATCGCCCCCCCCCATACAATAACTACGTATTGAATGCAGTAATAATGTACTTTGATGCTAAAGCTACAATATGACCTTAATTATAAGCCGTATAAATTATCAAGATAAGTATTAAATTTTTGTACATGATAAGCCCATGAAGAAATTATACTAGTAATTATTAAACTTGTTCTTAACATAGTATTGATTCTTAGTATCAAATATATTGCGCCGCACCGATGCATTTATAAATATTGTATATCTTATAGTATATTAGAGTGAATGTGCATTTTAGTTACTGTGCATTTTAGTTACTGTGCATTTTAGTTAATGTGCATTTTAGTTAATGTGCATTTTAGTTAATGTGCATTTTAGTTAATGTGCATTTTAGTTAATGTGCATTTTAGTTAATGTGCATTTTAGTTAATGTGCATTTTAGTTAATGTGTATTGTGTAATGTATACGTCAGAATATATATTTTGTTTTGTTTTCTTTTAGTAAATGGATAATTTTTTAAGTATTCTTTTATTTTCGACTTTTCGATACGAGTTTGAGAAACACTGATTTAAAGTCTTCGCACACTCGGCGTATCACGTTATTAATCCACGTATTGCTTAGATTGTGAAAGCATCTCTTCTCTTTGAAATTACTTGAATTGTGTTGCTAATTGTGTGATCAATAAAAATATATTGTTTTTGGATATGTCTAGTCTTCCTTCCCTTCCTCCTACATCCCTAGGCGAGAATCAGAGAACATATCATTCCTCACAAAGATACTCTTACAATTTCTTCTCGAACCTATTCTCTAATTCTCTCTTTCCTTCTCTTCATTTATCCCTTGTGGATCCGATAGCCTTGAGGTGTTATGGACCTTTGACCAGCGTATCACGTTGTGAGGGATTAACCCCTCTCTCTTGCCCGCCTAAATGTGTGAGAGGAAGGGAAGAAACACTAGCCATATTCAAAATCAACTTATTTATTGATCAACCAAATTATCAACACTGTGTGATTCTCACTTAAGGTATCCGACTACGTTCGGAACCGTGATTTTAAAAAAGTGCATAAATGGATAATTTTCACGATATTTAGTGTCACTTAGATTAGAATACATGTTTAAAACCGTTTTAAGGACATAATGACAAAAAAAATTATTTAAGTACAATATTTTGGTAAAAAAATTAACTTAGAATAATCTTTTTTCAAAATGTTCTCCTTTTATAAAAAATGCTTCTAAAATAATAATATTTCGCGCGCGCGCTTGTATAAAGTAGACTTCTCCAGAGAGCCTGAACTAGGATTTTTGAAAAATTCACATTATTTTCAGTTACCACCAATTGAAATAATTATCGGCGTTTTTTTCTTAAAATTTCTCTCCTCTGTTGTCGTAAAATATGGATAAACCCACTTCTAAGTTACATATTTCAAAAATTCTTGTTGAGCCTCTGTAGAGAGGTCTGAGCTATATACAGGCAAAATATTATTACAATAGAAGCATTTTTCACAAAAGGAGAATATTTTGAAAATGGGTCATTCTATGTTCATTTTTTGTCAAAATATTGTACTTAAATAATTTTTTATTGTAATACTATTCTTAAAATTTTGTATTCATTTTCTAATCTAAGTGACGCTAAATATCATAAATATTATCCATTTAGACGCTTTTGCAAAATTACGGTTCCGAACGTAGTCGGATACCTTAAATTCAAGAAGAGAATGTCTCAATATGAACAATACAAGTGGAACAAAATAACGAAATGCACGAATTATACGAAAAACTAGGAACATCGACCACTTTAATTTAGGATGAATTCAATTATCCCAATTAGCTTATCGTTACTTTAAGTGTAGTGACTAATCGTCACTTGAAATCTTTGTCTATTTAGTATCTGAAATATTCAATAATTTGTAGCGATACCTGATCAGTAGCAGTCTCACCTGATTCCTGGCTTTCTTTCTCTCCTTCTCGTCTTGCTAACTAGAAAACCCTAACTATATATGGTAGATTTAATTTGAATATCACGGTTTCTTCTTCAGAAGATTTGGTTGTAAATAAACGCGAATGATAGCCCAAAGATTTCCCAAGAGTATTAGTGAAAGGTACTTGAATAGATCCGTCACAATGTGTTTGAGCCCAGGTGCCACTGAAGACCAATCGTGTAGAGGGGCTAATGCACGCTAAATTTGTCAAGGTTAGAAGTCCTTGGTGTGCTATGGAAATTCATAGAAGTGGTCGTTCTCGTTACTTGCGAGTGAATGAGTGAGTGAATATTAGCGTCGCACTGTTCAGCTACACGAGGGCTTTTGGCGACGAACCTCGTAAATTTGAACCATGGTCAAGTGACGAGGACGACACCTGAGCTGACACCCTCCTCTCCTAACTACCACACCACACCAACGGGAGGATGTTTGAGCTCTCGACAGATTTAGCGTGCATCGCTCCCCTACAAGGCGGGTCTTTAGTAGTACTGGGCTTGAACTCACATGACATGCCTGCCATGATCCGATACCTTGACCACTAGTCTACCGCAACCCCCTCGTTACTTGCGAGGTCCGTGGCCAATAGCCATTGTGTTGCTATACACAGTACGACATAAAGAAACGCTCACTCATTCATCTATTCCCAAGAATACCTACCTACTCCATTTTTAAAGTTATTGATATAGTTAAGTTTAACATCTGCGATAGTATAAATTTTATTTTATTTATTTTCAGGTTTATTTCGAGATAAGAGCGAAAGTTACGATCATCTCTTCATTTTCATTGGACTGCTTCAAATATCGATAACATTGATCTGGTTTATTGAAAACGTTCTAACATTTGTCAAACAAAAGTTCTTTGTAAATAAAATTGTTCAATAACCTGTTGCTAATTATTAATCACTTAACAAGATACTCATATTTTTTTAAAAAACATGTTTGATTAATAAGTTAGGTAAGGCAAAGTTTACTACAGTTTTTTGAAACAATTGAATAGGAAAAGGAAACGATGTTTTACTATTTATGTGTCAGTGGTAAAAAGCAGATGTTTCACTGAATTTTACAAAAAAAAAAAATTTTTTTAAAAATTTTTCAATTTAAAAGAAATTTTTTTTTCATTTTAATGCGTTTTAAAGCCTATTTTTTGTTTAATTTGATTTTTTAAAAAATGTTCAAGATTCGGATATTACAGATTTACTATTTACAGCTATTACAGATTTAACATTTTATTTTTTTTCAGATTCTTCAAATTTCTTTTATTTAAAGTTGGAATTTTTATTTTAAATTAGAACATTTTAGATAGATATGTTTTAAAGGTTAAAAAACATGCAATACACATCTAATGTTCTTCAATATTTTTTTCATTGTCATCATCCAGGGACGTCTTAAAACTCTTTGAGGCCCCGGGCCTAAGGAAATTGTAAGATTTTTTGAAGCCCTGGGGCCCTATGCAAAAGTAGACCCTACATGTGATCTTTAAAAGTAGGCAGTATACAGCCCGCATTGTCAAATACTCGTACAAATAGTTATTTGAAACATAAATGTACACAACTCACTATCTCACAAACCGGCTCGACCGATGACCGCATTTTTACTAAGTGAGTTAAATGATTGCTTAAAGTATCAGGCCTTGGCCTAGACATGGACAACGGTCATCACATAATAATACAGTCTTACCACTTTTGGCAGTTTACATGCAGTTTGAAATTCACTGTTTTTCGGAGAATATGTACGGGAATAATACGAGGGTTGGAGCATAAGTCATGGCAATTATTTTTTTTCTTGTAGATATGTGAACGGATCACAAACGTAAATGTGTCGTGTGGAAGTTCTGCATGCATAGTGTGTATGCAGAACAACAGATGGATCTGTGATAGCTGGTAGTATCGCAGCGAGGGCTGTGAAATCAGTCAGTTGGTGAGTGTAGTGTGAGATGGAAGTAACTCGTGTTGAGCAGCGTGCTTACATCAAAATAGCCGTTCGCCAAGGGAGAAATTCGCCCTATGACTTTGATCTCATTCCCAAGATTAAGGAACCAATACGTGGTAGGCGATTTGCAACACGAGAGGACATTACTAAGGCTGTGCGCCAACAGGTGACCCGACTCACACATAGTGTGGCGAATGCTGAGGCTGATGGTAGTCAGCGCCTCCCACATCGTTGGCAGGGGGTGGTAACAGTAGCAGGGGACTACATTGAGGGTCTTTAGGCCCAAGTTTCTCATGTGAACTTTATGTGTACTGTGTTGTCATTCTTTTGCACCGTGAAGGCCATATTGCCCTGTATAATACCGTAATTAATTAGTGTATTACAATATTTCAGTGATTTTCATTGTCCACACATGTAGTTAACACCTTGTCCTTTCGTCTGTATATCACATTTTCCAACCGGACTGGTATCATCAAGGAAAAAAAAAATAGTTGCCATGACTTTAACCCCAACCCTCGTATTTGACCAAAACTATCCGAATGATGGATCTTATTAGGACAGAGTCGAGAATGAAGCGAGGTCCCCCACAGAGGACGAAGCCCTGGACCCGGGCCCAGTTGACCCATGCTGTAAAACTTCACTGCCATCGACACGTCCAGTTTGTGAGATCAAATGGTAACTTCACATTTTTAATAAAATAACAAATAAACATATTATTTTAAAATTTATTTTTTTAAAGCAAAAATCCATTAATTCGAATATGGCATTTTAATATCAAACCACAAGGAAAAAAATACAACCTAACACTAAAATTTGTGTTTTATGTACTAGAATTAACACAAAATATTAAACTAAAAAATTCGTTAGAAATATTTCTTATATAAGGAAAGTTTCATGTAGAGATAATTTTTTTTTTTATTTCTCTTCTTAAAATATACAGAGCTTATACAAAATAAAAATGATTTTTTGGAATTAAAATAACAGAAAAAAAATCAATTTTTTTTTTCAAAAAAGTACTTTAAATATTAAATATTAAGGTTTCTAAGCCAGTGAAGAAATCGTTATATTTTACAGTCAACTGTTTTAAATTTACTTCACAATATGGGGTTTAGTGAAAAAAAACAAAAGATCGTAAAATCTGGCGTATAACGCGCATTTTTAACACAAACAAGTAATGTATAAAACAAAAAGAAATTAAGTCACTTCCTACTTTAAATGGATGAATAGAAAGTATTTTATACCCTATTAAAAATTTGAGCAAGGTTTATGTATACAAATATATATATATATATAGGGAGAGAGTGAACTAATAGTAGAGAGGAAATGAGAAAAAAGATAATGATTTGTCTGCATTGTTGTAACAATGCACACTCGGTTTGGCTAGTTTGACCGAAGAACCGGTTTTCGACGCCAACCTTTGTCATTGTTTTAACAGTTACATTGTTACAACAATGGAGACGAATCTAAGTTGGCGTCGAAAACCGGTAATTAATTTAATTTAATTTAAATTAATATTTGAAAAAACTGTGTTAACACCAAGTGTCATCCACTGCAAGTTTAAAAAAATTTATTTGAACTTGATTGGATGAATAGAAAGTATTTTATTAACGACTGAAAATTCGAACAAGATAAATATATATAAAAATAAATATATATAGAGAGAGAGTGAGCTAAAATAGTAGGAATTGAGAGAGAGAGAGAAAAATAAGATCGAAATTTACAGGTGTGCGTTCGTTATACGGCGGGCTTAAGAATGAGATCTTTAAGATTACACAATACCCTATAAATTCAAAAATACCAATTTTTTTTTTCTTTTCATTTTTTTTTTCTTTTTTGTGGCTTATATCATTGGAAAGCTTGCCACAAAATTTCAAATGTTTTAACAAATCAGTTTTTAAGATATCAAAAGTTTCTGAGCTTAATTTTTTGTTTCGGTTTCATTTTAAAGAATTTTTACCCTCTTAAGTTGATTTAATTAAAAATATTTTTGAGCACAATCAACTCTTTCAATGTGAAATAGTTATTAATTTAAATTTTAATTACTAAAATCATTTATACTTGATTATGTTTTGAGTTCTCATAGTTACTAAATTAAGATTGATATCAAGGCCAATTTTTGTTTGAAAATATAGTTTATGTAACTTAGAAGCTTTATCATTAACTTTTCCTGTTCAGAAAATGCCGTGGTCAAAGCGTTCTTATGTTGCTATGAGAAACAATATTTCGAAGTGATGGAATACTATAGAAAGTGATGTATCTTAACATCAGCTCTTAGCTGATAATGCAATTAGACTTCCAAATATAAATATTCTGAATTCAAGTTAAGCAGATAAAACTGAATATTTCTATGTTGTACCAAACTACATCATAGTAAACATATTATAGTACTATATTTTAGTATTTTAAAGTTGAGCTACAAAAACTCAAACTTGCTAAATTGCCCCAATATAAACTGAAAAAAAATTCAATTCGTTGTTGAAACCTGGCAAATTTTAGCTTAAGTTATTATTATTTTATACATAAATGTGCTTTGTGTTTCAAAACTTTTGTAAAAATATTAAGTTAAGATTAAGTTGAATAACCTATCGTAGTAAAACAAACGCTATCAATATTATACAAAAATATATTTTGAATTAAAAAAAAAAGGTTTTCAGTCATATTTAAATAAAGTAGTATTTAAATGTAGAACACACACACACACATGCATTGGAAAATATGATTGGAAAAATTAGAGCTTTACGGACATTTTAAGTTTTTGTTTTATGCCTTTACAAACTTTCAATGCGTTTTTCTCAGACATTTGATTTGTAAGATATAAGTGTTTTCTAATCCCTAAGGCTTTTTTTTTACTGTTCAAGATAGAGTCTTGAAATTTTGTGTATATACTCCCAATCGTAAGTTCCGTAAAAGTTAATATGCATTTAGGTCTGAGATCTTTAGTTATTTCTTTAAAAAAATGCTAAAGTTAATATTTTTAAAAATTTCGTATTTTTTCCAGGTTTCCTGGTTTAGCTAGAAAAATAATTATTAAAATTCAACAAGGTAACAGATTTTCAAATCCCTATTAACTTTTATTTACAATATTACTAGAAATATAAATCACTTAAAATGACTAAAAAATTTTAAAAACTGAGAATTTTATAAAAGTTTGAAATAACTTAAGAAATTCTTAATTTTTTAAAATTGTAATATAATGGCTCGACAAAATGAAATTTTACTTTCAGAATCAACTTAATAATACAATCTGAATATAAAAAAAATTATTTTTACTGTTACTGTGTCTCCCCAAATTTTATTCGAAAAAGGGTACTGAGTAATCTTAAAAAAAGAGAGAGAGAGATGAATATATATATAAAAAAAAAATGATTTCAACATATGTCTATATACTGTTAATTTTTAAAAAAATGACATTCATTATGCACTTAAAGAATTGTATTTCTAGTAGTATACTAGTTTTTTCTAGAGCCTGGAATAATACCTCAAATAAATAACTTCAAAACATAACAGCATTGCATACGTACATTTCAGGTTTCTTTGTTCAGCGGATATACCAAAAAATTAAAAATTGCAGCTTGGAAGTACAGGTGCGTGTTATACGGCAATGCGCGTTACACGCCGGATTTTTTGGTATTTTAAAAACTTAAGTTTTTATCAGAACATTTCTACACAATTTTTCATTAACGTTTAACCTACCGAAAAATCCGGCGCATAACGCGTACCGGTGAATAACACGCACCTATACTTTCAAGCTGCATTTTTTAATTATAAGATATATTCGCCGTATAACACGCACCTCCTTTTTTACGGAGGAACCTGTAATGTTCGTTAGCAATACTATTTTCAAAGCCATCTATTCGAGGTATTACCCCACGATTTTGAAAAAATGGTATGTTCCTAGAGAAACAACCCTTTAAGTTCACATGACATTTCTTTTAAATAAGCAGTGTTCCGATCTTTGTAGAAGTAAAAGTTTTTTTTATGCACTTTTATTTTTGAAGCTATCTTTTTTATACCCGGCGTATAACGCGCACCCGTAAATTTCGGTCTTATTTTTTTGTGTTCAAAGTGCGCGTTATATGCCGGATTTTACGGTACTTCTTTTTGCCACTTTGGTTTACATAAACTTTGTGGATAACTATATATATATATATATATATTAGTAAAATAGCTTTATTTATCATTTTGGAATTTATTCTGCAAATAATGAAAATAGGTCAAGTTATTTTAAGACAATTAATTATATCTTACGTCAACTAGAAATAAAGTATTATTTTTGCGGACGAAATTGATCAATAACGAAAAAAATTAACTGTAGGAAAGTTATTTATTTTATGAGTGATGCCTAGTTCAAACAACTTTATCCACTATCGTAGAACTGTTACAAGTTACAAGAATAATTTTTGTATTATTATTAAACTCAACAACTTTTCTTTGTTAGCTGCTAGTATGTCAGTATCATTATTGTTCGATATTATACCTATTTAAATGCACATCAAGTTAAGAATGATATCTTTCTATTACTGTTTTTTTTTAATTGTAAAAAAAATTCACATTTTAAAGAAACATTCTGTAACTTATTCTTAATTTAACAGCTTTTACACTAATCGCGATTTTTGATTTTGCGTAAAACTTAATTGAAAATAGCGGAAAAAATAAATTACTTCATTTCACTTCTTTTTTTCTCTGTCCTAAATTTCCATGTTTTATTAAACATATTAAATATGTCCCAGAAAGCCTTTCTTTAATTCAACCGGCAATTATTGTTAAAAAAATTTTTTTAGAAAGTTTACATTTTTGTTTCACACAGTTTTTAAATCTAGAATTTGAATACATTTTCTCCTTTCATCTCTGAATCCTCCTTACGCATTTTGAATAATCTTTTTTAAAAAAGAATTTCTTTATAATTTTATTTCCAGAACAAGTTCGCTAATGGATGGTTTCTTGTGTGATAAAAATTCTTGCTTAATATTCAAGCATGTTGTTACAACTATGTTTAATTACTAGTTAATTTTTTTTGTGCTTGTATCTGTTATTATTTTAGGGGGGAGGGACCTCTTTTATAGCGCAAACGATAAAGCTTCGCAAAAACATTCCTGCAAAGTGTTCTACTGAAAAAATTAGTTTGTTCGTTAGTAAAGAAAAAAAGCTCAAAACAGAGGGAAAAACGAAAATAATTAAAATAGCAGCAAAGTATATAAAAATTTAAAGGAAATATTGATAAGTTAATATGTGAAACAAATGATAAACACAGAACGCAATTTTCTGGGAGGTTTGAATAACTTTTAAATATCTTATAGAACGTATTAGCTGGTTGAAAATGGTTATAATATCAAATTTGTTGCTCAAAATTTTCAACATTACAATCACATGACTGGTTTTTATTTTTACATCCTAAACCTCCAGTATTTTTATTATATCTTTAAAGCATTTAATTTTAACAAAGAGCAAAAGTCGATCAATTACAGTCACTCAAATACCTACTGATATGAGGTTGTAGATCGAAAGTGCTGGGTATTCAAGTCATCCACCCAACGATATTTTTACATACAGTCTTGCCTAGGTAATGTTATAGAACATGATAAAATGATCTAAGCGGTCGAACCATTTGGGATACTACTAGCGGTGCATTCAATAAATTGAAGTCTAAAAAGAATTTTTGCGCAATAACACTAATGAAATAAATCACTACGCACTATTCAAGAATATTTTTGTTTTGTTGTTGAATATGCTTAAATCTTCCATTATAAAATTATCAATTTCAAATGTCACTGAGGTAGAAATATAATAGCCTTTAAAATTCTTACAATGGTTGTGATTCTCAAGTACGGCATACGAAATAATAAAAATCAACTTGTTGCGTATTTTTTTAATTTAAAAAATCACTACAGGTCTTTTAAGAAAACTGTGGCTCTGAATCTCTTCCAACTATTCTAATGATAAACTCAGCTATAATGCGCTTTTCTTTGAAGAAAGAGCATTAATCTTTATCAAAACAAATCGCGGGCATGGTTTTTTTTTTTTTTTTTTGAAGTTATAAATTTAAAATATTAACGTCACAGTTCACACAATTTCTTCACTTCCAAGCAAATTCGATGCTACATTGTGTTTGCCCTTTTTTTGCATAGTCTTTTTCATTGCTGTTATAATATAAATATAAACATGGCAGTCTCTGACAGAATGGCAAAACCGCGCACACACACACGTCTTGTTTCTTTTCGTTTCCACTTGCTCCTCACTTAAATTGATTCAGATAAGATAACTGTCATGGCGCCATCTATTGATATAAGCACGAACTTCTTACTCGTAGCATCTTTTTTTATTCATTTGAATTTTTAATGTTTCACCCAACTGTATTACGTATGTCGAAAAACGTAATAATAATTCTTTTGCTTCTAATTCAAATGAACTGAAACCTAACATATGAGCAGTAATTTGATTGCCTCAAGCGTAGTGAAAAAAAAGATTTTAATAAAACATAACAGAACTGTAAATTAGATATTCACTAATGTCTGCATCCGTTTCGACTACTTCATATTTTTTACTAAATATTTTTTTTACAAAATATCTTCAATGTTAATTAAATATTTTGAAGGAAAGGAAACTAAATGCTTTCATTGGCAGAACAATTTTTAATTTTTATCATTAAGATTTAATTTTTATGCGTCGGTAGTTACATTTATGTATTTTTTTTTTAAATATACCCCTCTTCCCTCCTCCATTAAAGTAGCCTATGTACACCACTGACTTAGATACCATGGGCACTATTACAAAGCAAAATATAAGATAATATCTTTCCTTTATAATATGTCATCCATTTCATGATAATCACAACACACAGAAAAAGTTTTTTTAAATCTTATCAAGTTTTTCTTCCTGATTCTGCATTGCATTTTCAAAAACTTGATTAATTCGTTCCATTTCATACAAACACTCATTTTCTCATAATATTTTAAGAATTTTAACTGTGTGATATATATATATATATATATATATATATATATTTCAATTTTGCTGTTATGAGACAAAAACATCAAAAGAAGTTAGGTTTCAAATATTTTTATTTATCAGTAATATTTTTTTATATATATAAAAACATTACTAAAGAATATTCTTGAAAATGTATTGAGAAGTATATATAAGACTTTTCAAATCCACTTCCTCAAAAATTCGAATTCAGAAGCATAAATAAAAAAAAATCATTGACAATCTAGATTTTCTATATGTTGTAATTCTATACATATTACTCAAAGATTATCAAAACAATATTTCTGGAATAATTATATTTATTAAATAGCTTTAAAAAAGCACTTAATGACATAATAACGTTTTTTTTTCAAGAACTATGTTTTAATCAATTTCAACATCCTTCTTCACAAAATGAAGCAAACAATACATAAAATTTAACAGAAACATTGCCAAACCTAATATTTTAAATGGAGGTTAAAAAATAATACTTTTAACTGATTTTTTAAAAAATGTATCTAAACAAATTCTTAATTTTTTCAATAATTATTACCTAAAAATGATCATTTATCTCTTTGAAAGTGTATGTAAATTCATTCATTTTTATTTTTAAATATAATAGAGTTATATTACTTTCAGGAGAGAATTTTTTCACAAAAAAAATGAAACATGCATTTATTAGTGCATCAAAGCATGAAAAATATGTGTAGGTGCCTATTCTCGAAATCTTTCTACGTAAATATAATTATTCTTTATTGGTTATCTCTTATATCAGTAATGCATAAGAAACACATGAGTTTCAGTTCTGAAAGGGAAAAAAAGACCTGTGAAAGCCGATTCATCATTGTATGTCTATTAAAGCTATATTCATTGTAAATGTTAAGAATTGTATTGCTCATTTCAGGAATAAATAAGACACTATTTATCTAGTGTAGCTCATAAATAATTTTTATAAAAACAATACAAAAAAGGAAAGTTGCTTTTTCTTTTCGAAAATCTTATTTGTAATAGTTTTTAAGCACCTCACACTTTTTAACCCGCTACAAATTCTAAGAAAATTTTATTCCTCTAGCATAACCTGCCAATTTGGACTTTCATCACCATTTACACAGGAGTGATAACACATAACAAAAGAAGTTTCCGCAAAAAGAGAAGGAGGGTTCCTCCTCCCTATAACCCCCTTCAGTTCCTTCATATTTATTTATGTTTATTTTATTTCTGTTTCAATTTTTCATATTTAAGATTTTCTGTAAGTGTTTTGTTTGTTCAAAACTGTTCATGGTTATTTTATCTGTATTAATTAAATAATTAAATTTCTGTTTTAGAGAGAGAGATAACCCTTTAATTTAAATTAATTTTATAATTTCTATTTCAGTCTCACACAGTTTTATATTTGTTTATTTTCTTACTTATGATTGTAGTGGACATAAGTTATATGATACTGGGACTCAAGAGTTAGTTTTTCAGCTAAGCAATAATTTGTGAAGCTTTTCCTAATAGAATCTTAGATCATGATTACTTGTTCACCAAAAATTCTTTTACACAGTTTCTTTCAGTCAGAAAAAACATTGCATTTCTTTGTTAATTGACAAATTCTAAATCTTGCTTATTCTAACGATAAAGTAGAAAATCTTAGCTAGCAGTATAACAAAAAGAAAATAGTAATGAATTTAAACTAATTACTATTAACAGATTGACAATATTTGAAAAAAAAACTACCCTCTTTATGTCAACTGGTATTAACAAGATTTTGACATTTTCTTTACATGTTGCTGTATTTGGCCTCATGGTTTTGATAACCAATAAGTCCTCATATTTGTTCTCAAGGAAAGATAGTTAACATTATTTATCAAGAAGGTTTTCACTAAAACTATGGATTCGATTGAATGCACAACAAAGTTATTTTCTTATGCACTTTAAAATTCAGTGTTAATCCAATTTCTGTCGTGTGGCATCATGGTTTGATTTTCTTTCTGACAATCTGTTATTCATATAGATTTTTGAAGATTTTATACATATACATTGTATACATTTGTTACATATGCATATATTTCTATGACATGTACTTTGATTGGAAAAAAAAGGTTATTTCTTTTCTCTCTTCATTAACAAATACCATGTTCTCATCATTAGAGGAAAACAGATCAAATACTGATCAATGTTGATCAGATTTTTTGATTTTTGAAATATATAGTCTATTTATACCATTTGTGATCCAAAAATCTTTGTAGAAAAAAGATGCAGCTTGATAGGATTTTCTCATATTTTTTCTTTGGATTTCTTTACAATTCAGTGTTGATGGGATTTTACGTCTCAAGTCATCACGGTTCAACTTTGCCTCTGATAATATGTTTCTCCTTTAGTTTTATGAAGATCATATGCTTTATACATATCTTACTGTTCATATATATTCCAATTATCTCTGTAGTTATTTATCATTGTATTTTCTCATTTGTTTGCTCTTTGCAATATAATTACAATGATTTTTAATTCAAATATTGCAAATAAGTATTGTTTAAAAAATTAATTTTTTATCAACAAGGTTTATTTCTCTCATTAGGTTCATTATGGTTTTTTTCAACATAGGTTTGTTTTAGAGTTTTTTTTTATTTTTTTATTTTGGTTCTTACTAATTTAATTTTATCACTATTGTATTACATCTAAATTTTATATTAAATGTAATATATATGTTAAATAGTATTACATCCGTTCCCCATGTAATATTAATTAAATGCTACACAAAATTTAATTAAATTACAATGTAGTCTTATTTTATCTATCTTTTAAAATTTTAGTTTGTACTAATTTACTTTTTTTTTCCAGTTGAAGGCTTCCTAATATAATATTTTAGTAAAACGGTTTATCACATAATTAATTTTTTCTTTTCGTTTATCTCTTTCAGATTATTTTACTCATAGTTCCCATAGCATAAACATACTTCTGTTATTACTTTTCTGTTATAATTTTTATTAATATTTTCAGTGATTCATTTCTATTTACCTTTTTAGAATGTTAATTTACTCTCTTGCATTCACATATATGTTTTTATGAAATCATTCTTTACTGTAAGGCCAAATTGCAATTAAATTAAAATTATTTATAATGTGAACACTAAATAAAAAAAAATTATTCTTAATTTTTGGATTTTTGTCTTGCAATGGCTCTACCCTCTTTAAAAAAATAGCATGTTACCTATAAAAGCTGAATTTTATTTATTTTAAAACTTGAAAAAGCCCGTGCACACAACGCCGGGCTATGCAGCTAGTTACATACAAGAAAATTCATTTTGAAATTCTCAAGCATGTGCATTTGAAGTAGCATAAAAAAAATAATGATGATGGGATTACTTTATCTGTAGGATTGTTGAAAGTATTTGTATGATACTTTTACAATTCAGTAAATATTGATTCAGTTTTTCACTCTTTCGAATGGAATTATGTGAGTTATTGGTGCAGTTTACGGCGTAAAAAAAGCATTTAATTCCATGTAGTTAAAAGCTATAATAAAATCCCTCACACACAGGAGTAGGTAAGAAACCCCACTAAAGTAACAATTAAACTCTGGCTTGTGAGATGGCGTATGGATGGAAACCCAAAGACTATACCGAAATGGGACAAAAAAGAATTTTTGTATATAAATTTAAATTTCTTCCACTGTTCGAAGCCTCCGTGGCGCAATCGGCTAGCGCGTTCGGCTGTTAACCGAAAGGTTGGTGGTTCGAGCCCACCCGGGGGCGTGATATTTTTGGCGCTGCTTGAAACTTTCACTTTCTTTAAAACGGTAGAACGTTTTTTCAATGTAGGGAAACACAAATAGAATTTTTTTATTATTCCTTCCAGAAAACAAGACTGGTAAGTTTCTTTTGCAAATTCAAACTCATTGTTTTTTTATTAAATAATTAAAGCAATTCATTATTCAATAAATACATTTCGTGTTATTAAGCCCTATTTTTTTAAAATTCAACGAATATGAATTCTTTTTAGGTTATTTTGACTTAGATAAAAAGAAATTCTGGAAACTAAATAATTATTAAGTATTTGCACTATACTTTATTACTGAGAATAAATTTATTTCCAATCGAGAAACAGTTTCTAAAATTTTCTGCTATTCTTGACAATTAGAAAATGAAACATTAAGACATTAGAGTAATTTCCTTGATGATAGTTGGATATATTTATCAGTGGCGTATATAAAGTAGCTTAAACCACCACATCGTAGAAGGGGGGGCAGAAATCTTGGCTCCCCAAACCCGGACTGATGACAAGTACGTATTCAACCAATTAATAAGATATTAAAGGTTAAATCTGACTTTGGTGGGGGGAAGGGGATTAATATTTTCCATTTATACAAGTATCTTCGCATGAAGCTAATATTACATTAAAGAAGATTTTTAAGAAAAATTTCAATTTTGTATGACGAAAATTTTCTTCGCAAAATTGTATTTCAGATAATCACACATGTGACTTTATACAATTAGAATAACTTTATTTTATATGCTGTTCTTCTACATGCGTTTATGTGTATGTGTTATTCTATGTATGTTAACATTAACTGTTGGTGGTTCGTAAGTTCTTTTAGATATATATTTAATAAATACCTTCCTAAATATGTCTTAATTTAAAATTTTCCTTTTTCATTTACAACTGCCTTTTCGTTATATAATGGAAATTATTTTATTCAATCACTGCATTCATAAAGCGTGGATTACTATAGCTTACTAAATTTCCTCTCTTAATTTTTTTCTTAAAAAATTTTATGTAATCAATCTAGAAAATTATGAACATTGAAACTTAACGAAGACTGCTTATAATGCATTTCAGTTAACAGAATATTTTTTAAATTTAGTTTTCAATACTGGAACAATTTTACTGTATAAAAATAAGGTAAGTAAATTCCTCTTTTACAATAGGACTCTAAAGAAATTTTATGGCACATATTTATTGTATTTAAATTTCAGTAGCTTTAATTTTAAAAATGTATGTAAAAGTCGTATTTAATATTAACACTAGATGGCAGCGTAAGCTAAAGGTAAACACTATTTTTATTCTTCCGGAGGAGATAGTATTTTGATTCAGACAACAGATGGCAGCACGGATGTATAAGACAGTGGTTCTTAAAAACTTTCGGGCGCCCCCCCCCCCCCTCTCCTTCAAGTATCAGCCTGTCATCGCGGATCCCCAAGATTTTAAACAACCCCTCTCTGTCTCACAAAACACGGCTGGGTGATTTATGGGTTGATCAACAATCCTAGAAATACCTCTGCTACTTATACAAACTTTTTAATACTTCTTTTTTCTTTCACGAAAAGAGTAAATTAAAAAAAGTACGTTATAGTAATGGCGATGTGTAGTTGCAAACAATAAAAAAAATTGAATGAATAGTCTTGATTGAAATACATGTTCTATTAGTTTTTCTATTGGGGCAATTTAGTGATCTAGTCCAGGATAGTACAGCTTTCAATTTTTCCCCGAGGTATTTCATTGTCCGTAAAAGAAGGAATCTTAACATTAAATGAGAGACCTTCGCGGACTCCCTAGAAAAGAGCTGGGGACCCCCAGGGGTTCCCCGCAGACCACAATTTTAGAACCACTGGTATAAGAAATTAATTGTTATACTCAGCGATTCCAACAATTAGTCTGTCTGAATAATTTGCATCGTAAAATAGATATAGTTAGCTTTTTTCGTAGGAATTACTTAACAGCATGTGACAGTAATATGAAAAGAAAAATAGTGGCCGGCTTTTTTTCTGATTCAACCACTTTTAAATAATCTTTAGCATATAAGCAGAAGGTACATATATAAAAAAAAGGCGTCACCATTAATTAATTAAGGGGATCATTAGTGATTTTTTCATTTATAACGGTGTAACTAATAATAATAACTTTAATTTCAAAAATTAATAATACCATGTAATAATTAATAATGACAATAATATCTTAATATACAAAAAAATTTATAATAATACAATTAATAACGACATTTATTGTAACAGAGTTTACATGTAATTCATTTAGTTGATGATGTACTAAATAAATAAATCATTAAAAAAAATTATTTATTTAATAAAAATTTAATTTAGTGTAAAGAATTCATGTAACGTTTTTTTTCATGTAACGTCTACAGTATAATTACAGCAATAAAGAATTAAAATTACATATAGCATTCTAATACAAAATGTTCACCATGTTATATAGAGTTCTTAAGAACTCTATAACATAGTGAACAAAATAGTTGATAAATAAATAATAAATAATGTTAAAATCGTAAAAATAGTTGATAGGAATCTTAAGTTTTTTTTATTTGAGAAATTTTATTCTGGGAAAATTTATTTCAATACAGTCTTCAATCAACAGTTTTAAAGTTTATCTTTAAATTCATTGTAATTCTTTAAATTCCCTTTAAAATATTATTGCTGTTCTTCAATTATTATTTGATTCAGCAAATAGGTTTTACGTTAGCCAAAATCCCATAGAATTTCAATCGTAATAAATAAATGAAATTCAAATTCAGTCTCCAAAAAAGGGGGTTTTTTTAGAACTTTTTTTTATAATTTCTTAATTTTACTGTAAATATTCCCAGCAAAATGTACGAAATTAACTCCAAATTGTTTCACAAAAATGTACTCCATTTCTTAAAAATAATTTCAAAATTTATTTACCGTAAAATCTACCGTATAACGCGCACATATAATTTCCAGCTGCAATTTTTAATTTTTAGGTAGATTCGCCGTATAACGCAAACCCCCTTTTATACGAAGAAACCTGAAATATGTGTATTAAATACTCATGTTTTGAAGTCATTTATTCGAGGTGTTATTCCAAGCTTTAGGATAAAAAAAGGTGTATTTCTAGTAGTACGATCCTTAAGTTCATAAGGTATTTCATTTCTTTTAAATAAACGGTACTTCGATCTATGCAGAAGTTTAATTTTTTTCTATGCTCATCTTTTTTTTCTTCCAATTCCTACTATATATTAGCTCGCATTCTCTATTTGTTTATTTATTTATCTTGGTGGAATTTTCAATCATTAATAAAATACATTTTAAAGCACTCAATTGAGCTGAAATTTTATATACATGATTATTTTGAATAACAATACAATAATTTAATTATAATTAATAAAAATTAATTAATTAAAACTAATTATTTAAAGAATTACAAATACAGCCACGTTGGCATCATTTTTGGCGACCTAGCGACCCTTTTGACGACTTGTGTCAAAACTAGAAAATATTTTTTTTCTCACGTTTTAAAGCATTGAGTTGAATTGAAATTTTATGTACACGATTGTTTTGGATGACAATCCGATACTTTAATAATAATGAATAAAAATTAATTACCACTTAATATTGTGATTCTGTCATATGTATATACATAATTATATTAGTTGTAACTATATAATAAAAATTAGCTAAAGTAAAATTATACTTTGTTGATCTAAGTAGGAATTGACTTAAAAACTTTTTTTATATTACTTGTTTTATATTTTTAAAGCTCTCATTTTTATACCCAGAGTATAATGCGCACCCATAAATTTCGATCTTATTTTTTGTGTTAAAACTGTGCGTTATACGCCGGATTTCACGGTAATTGATGAAAACTCAAAAAGTAATTTGTTAAAGTTAGGAATATTAAAAATACTTTAAAAGGCTGAATGTGCACAATATTTAAAAAAAATTTTATGATGTTCAAAATAATTATTCATTCTTAAAAATTTTTTTTAAATTTAAATTCTTATTTTAGTGGGTGTTATATAAAGTATACCAAACTGCATTGTATTTAGTAAAATTAAGTGTTCTTGTATCCTTTTCGTTATGGGTCCACGCACGTGTGTGTATGGGTTTTTTAACGTAAATATTGCATTTTAAAAAAAATGTTTTATTTTGATGCTTAACCAGATTGATATTACTAGTTACTTTAAGGGCATGAAAATTCAAAACGGGACAAGAAAGTTCTCTTTCTGCAAACACTGCCACGCGACAAGGACCTTAATACAGAACATATTTTCTTCTGTTCTGCCATTCTGTCAAAACTGCAGCACATCAGCGACAACCCCCTTGAAGACTTAAACGAAAATAATAGTATCCAGATTGTAGATGCTGTCTATGGGACCTTTAGTCCTATTTAGTTATTCTCCATGTCAAGACGCCAACCCCCAGATTGATAAATGGGAAATATATGGGGAGAAAATAAGTAGATAAATAAAAATAAATTTTTTAAAAAAATTTATTTCTATTGTATTTTTGTAATGCATTTTAAATAAATCTCGAGATAACAATTATTTTAAAATAATTTAGATTATCTTTAAAATATACATCGAAAATAATTTAAACATCATTTATTAAATATTTATGAAATTTAAATTAGATGATTATAAAATTTGAATTAGATTATCGCTCTAACACTAAAGCGCTTGACACTCGACGTTTATACGCCTTGGTGTGAATTCAGCTTTACGTACTGAGCACTGACGTAGCTAATCGTGAGTGGGCCCTGTATCAAAATTTCTTGGATACTCTTTTTTTTTTT